>NIPM01000131.1:157701-391224 GCA_002738285.1 Holacanthella duospinosa | reverse complement strand
AAAAAAAAAAAAAAAATTTCGAGGTATGGTCTTACCTTATAATAGCGGTTGTTCAATAATTCTCATAGCAACCTTGGTTACACTATAGGGATCTCGGGTGACGCCTGGGACGCTATCTAAACTTAAGTTCCTCATGCACAAAAGCTAACTATAAGTAATTCGTTCATCAAATTTTTCGCCCGTGAGTCAACTATGACCACCGCCTCCAATATTTTTCACCTGTGGGTCCTAATAGACCACGACATCCGCTTTGTTGCCATTGACTAATAGTTGACTAGATAGTAGACTAGTTGACACTTGCAACACTACATTTGTATATGGGACATGAAATGCGGTGGCCATACGTTACCTCAGAGCTGGGATAATCCAGATTAAGAATTATTAATCCGTAATCCGTAATCATGCTAAGTTCTCTTCAACAAACTAATCCATAATCCTTAATCCTGTGAACACGGGTTATGAATTTTAATCCATAATCTCTAATCCACACTTTCGGATTAATCCAAATTGTGGATTAATCAATTAATCCAACTGCATTAAAATCCTGCATTTTTGAAAAAAAAACACCTTGCAATACGTGAGATAGTACTTAAGTCAATTTACCAACTTCACCCTGCACGATGAGGTAGATAGTCAGTTCACATCTAAATTATAAACTCCGGTGGATACTGCACAAGTTGAACTGTGGGAGAAATTATGTATTGGAGGCTATAATTGTGCAACAGTCTCATTGTTGCGCAAGGACAGTTATGTAACATTTTTTCCAAGGATGGTATTTGTTTTAAATAAGAGATGTAAAATAAAGTAAAAGAATTGGAATATATGAAATATTTTCAACATTAGTGAAAGATTGTTCACCACATAGCGATCTAACAATAGGGAATTGTTTCCTAAATTGGACACTTCGATAGCCTCATCTGCTCTGGTTGAACGTGTTTTCATATGGCGGTGTTATTTTAACGCATAAAACGAAATTATCTACATGAACAATATGACGGTTTCAATAAATTGATATTTATAAAGCTAATTTTTGATTTTATGAAGTCTCCCCAATGTAAATAAGCATCATTAACTGAGTAAGAATTAATGAACTGTTTAGTGAGAATGAAACATTTACTACTAAAATAAACAAAATCCCTAAGAAACGTAACAATGAGACAAACTTGTCCTATAATATAGATTCTGTCATCATTTTAACGGGAATATTAAAATAGTTGTATCATCAAAATGTTGATTCGACTGCAAAGAAAATCATTTACAAAATTGCTGAATAAAAAAAAGAAATTCATTTTTAATCCCTAATCACGAAATTAATTTGGATTAATTAATCCATAATCCTTAATCCCGCAAATAGTCGTGGAAAGTTAATCCTGGCTTAATCCCAATCTGGAGAACAAGTTAATCCTCAATTCCTAATTCTAACCCGCTTATTCAAAAAATATAATCCCTAATCTTTAATCCCAACAGAAAATTCATTATTCACCCAGCTCTGCGTGACCTACACGTGAGAGGGATGTTGACCTTTTTTTGTCGATGCGATTGGAGTTTAACCTTGACTTGAACTTGTTTTTGTGCGAAAATTTTAGAATAATTTTACTGCAGTATGATAAGTATATCTTAGCTATCAAGCTACCTTGAAGGAAACAGAAGTGTATAAACGATGAATTAAGCAAAATTGATTGCTAAATAATGTTACCTTATTGTGCAATAAATTCTCCCAATGTGTACAAAAGTATTAAATTGACTTATGGTAAACCAACCTGATTTTCCAGTTTTTTTGTGCTTTGAATCCTTAAATAAAATAGCTTATTTACTTAATACGTATTTAAATTCCCAGTTGATTCGTGCAATTCAATATTATCGTAGTAAAGATAAACTCAATCATTAATCCACGATACATGTAAACAGTTTTGATCCACACAAACCAAACAGCAAGGCATATTTATCTGTAGTACTCAATCGTTTTGATTTTCCCACACACTACACCAAATAATTAATTCATTTCGAAATGATTATTGAATTTTTTACAACAGTGATGTTAATGGTCTTCACCTTTTGGTTTTTATGGGAAAATAGAAGAAGAGGTAGCTCACCTCCAGGTGCTTCCAACCCATGAAAGAGTATGAAATTGAAATTTTTTAGTAATGCATTTTTCATACTCAAAATAGGTCCTCTAAGGTTTCCCATATTGGGGACATTGCCTCAAATTTTTGCTGCTAATCGAATTAGTTTTTTGGCATTGGATAAGCTTTCAAAGCAGTATGGTGACATAATGAGTATCAAACTAGGATTTGTGGATGTAGGTAATGTATAAATACTTGATTAAACTTTACTGTATAAATAGAATGATGGTAATCAATTTACTTAGTTTTGCTTTTGAAGTTATGGCTGCATCTTTTGAAGCCATGAAAGATTTGAGTCTCATGGACGAAACACTGGGAAGACAATGCGAAGGGATTTGGTGGGATAGGAATCTGCAAAAAAATCAAGGTAGAGACTAACTTTGTTGAGTTCATTGACCTTTACTTAAATGTGAGCATGTGTGCTAAATAATAACAGGACTTGGATTTGCCAACAACGAGCCTTGGGTTGAAATGCGAAAATTCTGTCGAGATTCTCTACGTAATTATGGTTTCGGAAGTAGTGGAGCAATGGGACATATCATTATGGACGAAATACATGAACTTGTAAAGTATATGGACAAACAACGACAACAGAATATTGAAGGANCCTGGGTTGAAATGCGAAAATTCTGTCGAGATTCTCTACGTAATTATGGTTTCGGAAGTAGTGGAGCAATGCGACATATCATTATGGACGAAATACATGAACTTGTAAAGTATATGGACAAACAACGACAACAGAATACTGAAGGACGGATAAAGTTTACCACACGCTACTTTAATTTTAGTTTTAGCAATTTAATGACGAGCATAATCATAGGAAAGAGGTTTTCCTATGATGACCACCAGCATCAGAAACTACTTGAATATGGTCATAATTTTTGTAAAAATGGCATCATTGGAGCCGGTATACTCACAGCTTATCCATTCCTCAAGTCGGTGTTCCCTGCAATTTTGGGATATAAGACTCAGATGGAATCTATTTACGGGATGCAAGCCGTAGCTCAGGTAAAAATATTATCTTAATAATGTAATACACTGTAAATATATTCATATTGTTTGCAACTAAGATTATATTTGCTGCAGATTTATTTTATTCAAATGGTGGTATAACGTTATATAAATTTAGCTCATTTTTGTATACCAATGGGTGCTTTATACTTGATGAACCAAGAAAATTCAAAGATTTAAATCCAATCAATCAGTTNTCATTGGAGCCGGTATACTCACAGCTTATCCATTCCTCAAGTCGGTGTTCCCTGTAATTTTGGGATATAAGACTCAGATGGAATCTATTTACGGGATGCAAGCCGTAGCTCAGGTAAAAATATTATCTTAATAATGTAATACACTGTAAATATATTCATATTGTTTGCAACTAAGATTATATTTGCTGCAGATTTATTTTATTCAAATGGTGGTATAACGTTATATAAATTTAGCTCATTCTTGTATACCAATGGGTGCTTTATACTTGATGAACCAAGAAAATTCAAAGATTTAAATCCAATCAATCAGTTTTAATCTTCAAATCTGATTACCTGAATTTAAATTTTTTAACATTCTTTGGGCATCAACTATGGGATGCGGCATGAAGCATCATTACAGAAAACATGTGTTTCAGGATATGCTCGATGGGCGACGTATGGAGGATTACAAACTGAATCCAAGGTGCTTTGCTGATGACTTTCTAAATAAGATTGATGAGGATGCTTCGAGTTCTCAACCATTGTTCACCGGTATAAAATTATATAAAAACAAATTAACTATTTTTCTGTTTCCGTAATTGGGGTAAGTCATACAATAACCCATCAGAAGTTTTGAATAGAACATGGTTCTGACATATGTCGCTGAGACCAACTCAATTGGTCCAAAATTTTTTGGATAGAGTTTTTTATACATATCACGGACTGCACTAGTATTGCACTAGCCATGGTATTCTTTGAATCATACAATCGAATGATTCGATTGTATGATGTACTCTAGTTCGTTAAAATTGACGAAATATGAGAAAGTATTCACAAAAAATCTTAGCCCGGAAGTTTCCTAATTTTAAAATTAAGAAACAAAGGAAACTCATTTTTATGAGTTAATCATATAGATATCTCGGCGAAAGAACCGGAACATTGAAGTCAGATTTAGCGCGTGTATTATTATAAAAAAGACGGCATTTCGGTATTTAAAAGCTTTTGAAGTCTTTAATTTAGAGCTTGTTTCCGCAAGAATATTTCTTTAACTAGGGATGCAAACTAGCCGAGCGACCCGAGTGTTTTGGTGACTCGGGTCAGCTCTCTAAGATTTCAGCTCAGGTCGTTTGAGTTGGGAAATATCTTCATTAGATTTCAGCTCAACCTGCGAGCTGGCTTGTTAGTCATGGTTCAGTTAAACTCGAAATTTACTTTCTACTACGACATTGTGGTTACAAAAGTAGATTCTGGGCAATCTACCATGCTATTCGTGAGACGTTCTATTGGTGGTTTCTACGATTTGGTGGCTTTTTAAGAAAACAATTAGTTGAAATAAAATACGTTGCATTACTGGCTTTGTTAATGTAAACAAAATTAAAAAAAGTATGATCAGATTTGGTAACACTTACTGATACTATTAAAATTAATAAAATCAAATCAATTTTTTTGTACATAGCGGAAATACCATCTGTAACATAAATTCAAAAGCTAGTTAATTGATTGACTTCATTGTGAAAGTCAATGAAATGTCGAAATTAATGTTGAATAACATTAATTAACATTAATGTTCAACATTAGAGGAAGACCGGATTTATTTCGTGCATCTTAAGGTCCACTTGCGCCACAAAGCACCGCCCACCAACCCATTTCATAAATGGACACTATTTCTAATTCTCACTTTGTTTTGCTATTTTTTTAATTGCTTAGTTTAATTATTGAACTAGTGTTCTCTATGACTCCCAGTTTGGCCGGAGTCAGAGTCATTGACTCTGGGAGTCATGACTCTGACTCTCTAAATGTTAGGAGTCGACTCTCAGAGTTATGACTTTGACTCCTTGAATTTTGGGAGTCGACTCTGAGTCAGAGTCAGAGTCATGACTCTCGACTCCGTAGGTCACATAACACAAAAATAGAAAATAGAGTAAGAAAATCTGAAACTAAAATTTTTTATACGTTCAGTCAAGTTTCTTTGACAACAAGAAATTAAATTAGCCACTTTCATCAGGTTAAATAAATAATTCATAACTTTTTTTTAATATTTCTTTGTAAAAATAATTATCGAAGTAATATTTGCATGTAAATTTTGTTTGCACTACTTTNAAGACCGGATTTATTTCGTGCATCTTAAGGTCCACTTGCGCCACAAAGCACCGCCCACCAACCCATTTCATAAATGGACACTATTTCTAATTCTCACTTTGTTTTGCTATTTTTTTAATTGCTTAATTTAATTATTGAACTAGTGTTCTCTATGACTCCCAGTTTGGCCGGAGTCAGAGTCATTGACTCTGGGAGTCATGACTCTGACTCTCTAAATGTTAGGAGTCGACTCTCGGAGTTATGACTTTGACTCCTTGAATTTTGGGAGTCGACTCTGAGTCAGAGTCAGAGTCATGACTCTCGACTCCGTAGGTCACATAACACAAAAATGGAAAATAGAGTAAGAAAATCTGAAACTAAAATTTTTTATACGTTCAGTCAAGTTTCCTTGACAACAAGAAATTAAATTAGCCACTTTCAGGTTAAATAAATAATTCATAAGTTTTTTTTAATATTTCTTTGTAAAAATAATTATCGAAGTAATATTTGCATGTAAATTTTGTTTGCACTACTTTNGTTTTTTTTAATATTTCTTTGTAAAAATAATTATCGAAGTAATATTTGCATGTAAATTTTGTTTGCACTACTTTGTTATGCTACTTTTTTTTTAAATGCGCAATTTAATTAATGGACTAATTGACGAAGGCAGTGGAAGAAATGCCCTTAATTCTTTTTTCTTTAAAATTCCAACCGCATACATGGAACAAAATTCAACCTTATTTGAAGATTCTGCAGTATCTTATACCAATTTTTGTTTATTTCAAAATCAACAAATCTGGAAAGTGTTTTTCTTCCACGACTTTTCACAATTAGTTCAATATAGTGTTCTCCATGACTCTGACTCTGACTCTGACTCTCATGACTCTGACTCCCAGGGTTTTTGGGAGTCTGGANACTCTCATGACTCTGACTCCCAGGGTTTTTGGGAGTCTGGAGTCATTTGATGACTCTGACTCTAACGGTTTTGGGAGTCAGAGTCATGACTCTGGGAGTCGACTCCCAGACTTGGGAGTCATGACTATTTTGAAGCATGCGCACATGAGCATATGGGACTATGTTTTTTACTTTTTTTTTCTCACCTACTTCAATCACTTAACGCAAGGNCATGCGCACATGAGCATATGGGACTATGTTTTTTACTTTTTTTTTCTCACCTACTTCAATCACTTAACGCAAGGTTTCTTGACATAAAGAAACTAGAAAATAAACTTTCATCAGGTTACAACATATGTCGTAAATTTTTAAAAATTACAAATTTTTTTCATGAATGTTGGTCGACAGCCAGACCCAAGGTATGGCAATGGAGCTGCAAACAAAATTTACATGCAAATATTATTTGNGAATGTTGGTCGACAGCCAGACCCAAGGTATGGCAATGGAGCTGCAAACAAAATTTACATGCAAATATTATTTGCATGTATTTTTACAAAGAAATATTTTAAAAAGTTATGAATTAGAATTATTTATTTAACCGGATGAAAGTGGCTAATTTAGTTGCTTGTCAAGGAAACTTGACTGAACGTATAAAAAATTTTAGTTTCAGATTTTCCTACCCTATTTTCCATTTTTGTGTTATGTGACCTCGGAGTCGAGAGTCATGATTATGACTCTGACTCAGAGTCGACTCCCAAAATTCAAGGAGTCAGAGTCATAACTCCGAGAGTCGACTGCTAACATTTAGAGAGTCAGAGTCATGACTCCCAAAGTCAATGACTCTGACTCCGGTCAAACTGGGAGTCATGGAGAACACTACTCAGTATCATAAAAAATCATTTCATAAAACAATTTATGAAGGTGCCTAAAATAACATCCGTAAATTAATGCACGTTTCTGAATTCTAAAAACTCGTATCAATTTGAAAGATCTCATTATTTGGAAGAATTAATGTTCTAATACTACTAGATTATGTCAATTACTTTCATCTTTAGTGTTACAGCGACTAATTACGTAAAAATAAGTAAACATTTCTTGCTTTGGCAACCATTATTAGATTAAAAAAGTGTTTTTCCCATTGGCTCTGATATTCAACATTTCACAACTGTGTTCTTATCTTAGAGTAATAATACTATAATAACTCGAGGTAGTGGTGAGTGCCTGTACAGGCAGCCTGAAAATGTCTGTGCCTGTGCCTGTGCCTGCAGCCATGTGCCAGGCGGGCGGTCACTAATAGAGAAAGTAACAGGCATGAGCCAGGCGGGCGACTTATGCCATGGGCACAGGCCAAACAGGCATATCCTTTTTTTCAACAGGCGCCCACAGGCGCCTGTGTAAAGTTTACACAATGTGTGGTCCGATGCATTTTTCAGAACCAAATCTTTTCCATAATTTTAATTTTGTCTCACCACTGCACTACAGTTGTAGTGAAAATACTGATACTGTAGTGGAAATACTGTAGGGGGCATGACACATATGAAGTCATACAGGCACAGGCACGGACGGGCGCACTTTCTCACAGCCACAGGCCGGGCGGGCATGACACATATGAAGTCATACAGGCACAGGCACAGTCGTGCGTACTTTCTCACAGGCACAGGCCAGGCGGGCATTAGAAAACCTTGCAGGTGCTAACCTCTAACTCGAGGAAACATTACAAGATAAAACTCAAAAATAACGGAATACACAGGAGGGCATTGAGTGACAATCCGGTCAACAAAAGTGACCCGTTACCATGAGAACTCTACTGTAATTGAAATATTGCAACATTAACTCTAACAATTCCAACACTGCAGAAAATTTCAGGATTAATTACTAAGAGTTCACTTCTACATTTAATCTTTATATTTATTATTCGTTGACATGAGAGGAAGATACAGGAGGTAGCAACTGCAGTAAAAATCAACTATTGCCATGAAAATAGAACATTTTTGTTAGCTGAATTACTTGTCCTGGGGTTAAGAGATTGAATGGCAGTTTTAGCATTATGAAAATATCTAATTTTGGTGTACTGTACGACTACTGAGTTAATTAATTGAGAAACATGATCGTCCTTAAGGCGATGTCCTTTCATTCCAGAATTTCGAATGATGTTGAAGGCAACATACCTTAAAATCAAACCTAACGAACATTATGATAAACTCTTACTCCATTTACTTGTGCAAACTAACTGAAGGTAGTTGTGGCAATTTAGTGCAACTTTGAATGATACAAGATCGTATTTTATCAGATCCAATTATAGTATTTAATTTTATGAGACCAAGGGTACTTCGATTTTATGACTCAATATCACAATCTGAACAACTTTACTGAAATCAAACAATTAATTACAACAATTATTTACAACAAAATTATATCAATGAACTTACCAGAAAGAGACAGAGATGGCCTACAGATGGCTGATGATAGTAATTGCGTGAGATCACTTATTGTCTTTAAAGTTTGATTAATTACTTCAGAGATATAAAGAATTGAAGATTAACAAAATATGAAATCAGTTTGGTTTGAACAGTGAAACAACGAAGTTAATTCATTTTTTGGAGTGAATGACCTCACAATAAAACAATTTAAATATTTATTAGTGTTTCCCCGATGCAGGCAAAAACTTGCATCGGCCGATGCGCCGATTCAGTGTCATTTTGAATCGGCGATGCAGCCGATTCTGACGCATGCGTTGACACAAAACTGTTTTGTCACAAGCAATGTTTTGTCGACTAAATAACGTTCTGCTCACAAAACATCGTGAATTTCGGTTTCATTTGTAATCTAAGTTAGACTAATCTTAAAGAATTTGGTAAAAATGAACCAATCGGATGACGAAATTGTAGTGATCCCAAATACAAACAAAACCCAGCCAGAGCCAGGTCCAAGCTGTAAGTATATATAAATTAAATTTTCTTATAAATAATATTCTAATTGTGTTTGTNAGCCAGAGCCAGGTCCAAGCTGTAAGTATATATAAATTAAATTTTCTTATAAATAATATTCTAATTGTGTTTGTACTTATTCAATTATTTAAATTATTTCGTAGCACATATCCCAAAAAGAAAGAGTCCGATTTGGGATTATTTCACTCAAGTNAATTATTTAAATTATTTCGTAGCACATATCCCAAAAAGAAAGAGTCCGATTTGGGATTATTTCACTCAAGTATGTAATTCAGAATGAATCGGCCGACGCATCGGCCGATGCAGCCGATTCGACTGTCCCTTGCATCGGCGTTGCCGTTGCAAGGCCGATTCGTAAAACTAGCTGAATCGGCGGCCGATTCAGCGGCTTGCCGATGCATCGCGGCAACGCTAAATATTTATAGTGCGGGAAGTTTCGTCAGCCAATTAATTGCCACTCTGCTATTCTAGTGACAGTTTTTTCATAATGTTAAACTAAATAATACAACCTCAGAATGCAATAGGGTTAGTTTTGCTTATTTCAATTAAATTTGAAAATTGGAAAGAAATTAGCCTAAATGCTATGGTAACGGGTCACTTTTGTTGACCGAATTGTCACTCAATGCCATCCTGTGTATTCCGTTATTTTTGAATTTTATCTTGTAGAGCTTGGAATAGAGTTGCCTTTCCCTTTCGTTTCTGTTACCATGAGGTGCTCACGTCATCCCTCGATGGCATCCAAACTTTCTCCATGTTTCTTGACCATCATTTTTCCTTTACTTTCTCACCTCGTTATTTTTAAAATTTGAAGTGACTAACTATGGATGGTGAATTCTTTTACCTAAAAATCTTGAAAGGTGGTAAATGTTAAAACAAGAAATCAAAAATATATATTTACTCTTACGTCATCTGAAGAGAACGATAGAAGATTCAGTACATGCGCACTATTTTCAATGGACTAGTCGCTGTGAATCAAGTCTAGTTTTTGAGGTCAAATTGTTTTCCCTGGCCTTTCCTTTTACAGACGTAGAACTCGGTTCTACTTTAAGTTGAGCAAGGCAAGATCAAGGAAAAAAAGTGAGAGGAAACTGTGGATGTTTTGTTTTCACATCTTGTGCCTATCAGATTCCCTTGGTAACGTGGTGGGTACGAAAGGAGAAAGTTNTTTCCCTGGCCTTTCCTTTTACAGACGTAGAACTCGGTTCTACTTTAAGTTGAGCAAGGCAAGATCAAGGAAAAGAAGTGAGAGGAAACTGTGGATGTTTTGTTTTCACATCTTGTGCCTATCAGATTCCCTTTGGTAACGTGGTGGGTACGAAAGGAAAAAGTTTGGATCGAGATATTTGTCGAAGGCATTGGCAAGGAAAGGCAAAGTCACGGAATCTGGATCCAGCTTAATGCTCCCTCTAATTATATTATTATTACTCTTAGGTTCTTATGGATTCTGTATTAGATTTGTACTATCTTCATTTTAAGTTAAGTGAATAATTCCAGAAAGGTAACACAAGTATGTGACATTATTCAAGCTTCATTTAGAAACGAATTGGGAATATACTATAGAAATTTCAGAACGATTCGAACAACCGAAGTTGTTGGAAGGTAGAGAGTTAAGTGTTGTTTTGGTTTTATGGAGCACTGCCTTTCTCATTGCAGATGACAACTTCAAAGTCGTGTTTAGCGATTTGATTCAAGGTGGCACAGACACAATTGCAAATTATATTAATTTTTTGATCCTGTTGCTTACCACGCATCAAGATGTACAGGACAAGTTGTACATGGAAATTGTAAACGTTTGTGGAAGCGATAGATGCCCAAACATGGAGGATAAGCCCAGGTAGACAATTCGTCAAAAACTTATTTGAAATTACATAATGAATTAATTGAAATTTTAGGATGCATTATGCGCAAGCTGTGCTGCTTGAAGGACATCGCTGGGGGAGGACCCTTGTACATGGGGTACCTAAGAAAGTGACAAAAGATTTTATATACCGTGGGTATGCATTCAGAAAGGTAATATAATCAGTTGAATAGACCCAGTATTTCTGGGTTTTGATAGCACTTTTACGATTTTGGTGGGTTTGACGCTTTACGTTCTCACTTATTAGTAAAGTAACAGTAATTTTGAATTTAATGTTTTGCACGGAAAATTTTGTTGAAACTTTGAGTTACCATAACAAAACGTAAAAGCAACGGATTTCAGTTCGGTTTCACTGAAAAGCAAGGTATGATCTCATCAGTTATCAATATTATTATGCTATTTCCGTGATTTTTAATAGATTTCATTNAAGCAACGGATTTCAGTTCGGTTTCACTGAAAAGCAAGGTATGATCTCATCAGTTATCAATATTATTATGCTATTTCCGTGATTTTTAATAGATTTCATTGTTTTTTTTNAAGGTATGATCTCATCAGTTATCAATATTATTATGCTATTTCCGTGATTTTTAATAGATTTCATTGTTTTTTTTTAATATTCCGCAAAGTACGTTTTTAAGAAAGGAAGAATAGATGGGGATAAACGTTTTTTTATTACAATGTAATGATAATCCTAACCGTTCCGTCTAAGAATTTACCTTAAGTGATTTTAGTGTTCTCNGTTTTTTATTACAATGTAATGATAATCCTAACCGTTCCGTCTAAGAATTTACCTTAAGTGATTTTAGTGTTCTCCATGATTCTGGTTCTGACTCCCAGGGTATTTGTGAGTCAGGAGTCATCTGATGATTCTGACTCCCATGGTTTTTGGGAGTCAGAGTCATGCCTCAGGAATTCGACTTCCAGACTTGGGAGTCATGACTCTTTTAAAACATGCGCACATGAGAAAATCGGACTTTTTGTTACNAATTCGACTTCCAGACTTGGGAGTCATGACTCTTTTAAAACATGCGCACATGAGAAAATCGGACTTTTTGTTACTTATTTTTTCTCATCTACTTTCATCACTAAACACAAGGTTCGTTGACAACGAGAAACTAAAAAATATACTTTAATCCGGTTAGACCATAACATGGTCATGAATATCGACATCCAGACTTTGTATGGACATTGTATGGGAATGGAAGTGCAACAAAATTTACTTGCAAATATTATTTCGTTTGTTATTTTTACAAATAAATATTTAAAAAATGTTACGAATTACTTAATTAACCTAATGTAGAAACTACTACAGTTGGGTTCAGTCGATCCTAACTACCCGTTATAGATCCGTAACACCTCTTGGGTCGTGCGCTTAATGTCAATTTAACTAAATTGCTTTTAATAATATTTTATCAATTACTTAACTTGAGTTGTTTCCAATATTATTGATCAAGTAATGGCGAAGTAAGATTTGTATTGACAAAAAAAAAGAGAGAAAAGGAACTTATTCTTTTTAGTTCTTAGCACTTCAGCATCTAAACTAGTTTTTCTGTATTGACCAAGATATAAGCCTTTGTTTTCTAACTGAATGACGAAATAAACTTTAACCGCTAATTTTGAATACGGACCCCACATGGAGAACACCAACATTGAAAATTTTACCTTAAATTACTACTAAATTTTACACCTAACAACTTCACAACTTGTTGTCAAGGAACCTTGACTTAACCTATAAAAAATTTTATTTAAGATTGTGTTACCCAATTTTCCATTTTTGTATTAGTGACTCCGGAGTCGAGAGTCATGACTCTGACTCTGACTCAGTCGACTCCCAAAATTGAAGGAGTCAGAGTCATGACTCCGAGAGTCGAGACCCAACATTTAAACAGTTGGAATCATGGTTGTTAGGTCAAACTGGGAGTCATGGATATCTAGGTGATTTTACAATGTTTGTTGTCGTTTTATCAGGTGATGATACCAGATTTTAGCAGGGTTACTAGCACTGGATTGTTATATTATCAAACATCAAAATCATCGAATCTCACTTCTCGNTCATCTAGGAATGGTGCGTCCTTTTATGATAGAATCCGGCCAAAGTGTCCAAAGTCACCCGGTTTTACGGTACTTATTTTTTCTCATCTACTTTCATCACTAAACACAAGGTTCGTTGACAACGAGAAACTAAAAAATATACTTTAATCTGGTTAGACCATAACATGGTCATGAATATCGGTCGACATCCAGACTTTGTATGGACATTGTATGGGAATGGAAGTGCAACAAAATTTACTTGCAAATATTATTTCGTTTGTTATTTTTACAAATAAATATTTAAAAAATGTTACGAATTACTTAATTAACCTAATGTAGAAACTACTACAGTTGGGTTCAGTCGATCCTAACTACCCGTTATAGATCCGTAACACCTCTTGGGTCGTGCGCCTAATGTCAATTTAACTAAATTGCTTTTAATAATATTTTCTCAATTACTTAACTTGAGTTGTTTCCAATATTATTGATCAAGTAATGGCGAAGTAAGATTTGTATTGACAAAAAAAAGAGAGAAAAGGAACTTATTCTTTTTAGTTCTTAGCACTTCAGCATCTAAACTCGTTCCTAAAGTTTTTCTGTATTGACCAAGATATAAGCCTCTGTTTTCTAACTGAATGACGAAATAAACTTTAACCGCTAATTTTGAATACGGACCCCACATGCAGAACACTAACATTGAAAATTTTATCTTAAATTACTACTAAATTTTACACCTAACAACTTCACAACTTGTTGTCAAGGAACCTTGACTTAACCTTTAAACATTTTATTTAAGATTGTGTTACCCAATTTTCCATTTTTGTATTATGTGACTCCGGAGTCGAGAGTCATGACTCTGACTCTGACTCAGTCGACTCCCAAAATTGAAGGAGTCAGAGTCATGACTCCGAGAGTCGAGACCCAACATTTAAGCAGTTGGAATCATGGTTGTTAGGTTGTTAGGTCAAACTGGGAGTCATGGATATCTAGGTGATTTTACAATGTTTGTTGTCGTTTTATCAGGTGATGATATCAGATTTTAGCAGGGTTACTAGCACTGGATTGTTATATTATCAAACATCAAAATCATCGAATCTCACTTCTCGAAAACTACTTATTTATATATAAGAATAGATCTAACTTTTGTCTAGTAACTATAAGAGTGTTATAACCAAACAGACTCGACTTCCAACTTTCGTACCAGGTTCCACTGAACCTAGTTTCGTGGAATCCCAGTCAAACTGGAAATCTTGTCATGCAAAAACGACATGGGACTGTATTTAAATTCGGCTCAATTAGAGAACTTGTGTTTGTAAATTTATTCTTTCCCATCTTCAACAACAATTTTTATTCATAAGAACTGCTGTGGAAAATTTAGAAGAATTAAATTTTCATAATTTTGAGGCCACATTGTCCTAGAAGTTTAAACTTGTTGTTTAAACCATGTACACGAAAGAAGTTTTCGCGACGTAAGCTACCAAAGCCTAGCAAATGGCTAAGTTTAAGTTGTCTACTCCAATTTACTTAACTCCACACATACTGGTAAAAATTGGTCTAAGACCCTCCTACCGAATGGATGAAGTGTCTCCCTCCATTTTGACGGTTTTTAAGCTGGACTACCCACGGGGATGAACGTCATTCTCTGATGAAATCGGTGATACATCATTATTTATATTCCACAATACTCATTCATGTCATATAAGCAGAGCTGAGTNCTCTGATGAAATCGGTGATACATCATTATTTATATTCCACAATACTCATTCATGTCATATAAGCAGAGCTGAGTGATTACTGGGTTTTTAGATTTTTTGATTGAGCGGATTATAATTAGCGATTGAGGAAAAGCCTGTTTTCAAGATTAGTATTAAGCCAGAATTAATTCCTCGAGAATATTTGCAGAATTCAGAATTAGGGATTAATTAATCCCAGCCTGGAAAACAGTCTAATCCTCAAAAAATCGAATCCCTAATTCCTAGGCATGTTGCGGACATCCGATATGTATACGACAGATATGGGATATCCACATATATTTTTCGGTTTCCGGCTACTGGATATCCGGTACACATACTTAATAAAACTTGTACTGCATATTATTGTTATCAAAACAATACGCATTTTGACTCATTTAAGCGAACATGCATGAGTCGATTCTTAAAACACTAATACATATAATATATTCTCAAATATATTAAATATAATAAAAATAACGATATATTTCCTCCAATTTCTGAGGAAATACTGTAGAAAATAATCAGTACGGATATCTAAAGATATCCGGCAGAGTTTCAATTCCGGTTGCCGGTTATCCGCAACATAAAATTCATTAAACTTAAAATGGAAGATGTTGAGCTTCATTTGGTTATTACTCTCTTTCAGGGAACAACAGTGATGGTGAATTGTCATTCAGTGTTTTTCGATGAAAAATATTGGGTAGATCCGAATGTTTTTCGTCCTGAGCGTTTTCTCGACAACGACGGCAAATTAATCTCCGCCAAATCAGAAAGAATTATTGCATTTGGTAGTGGTGAGCACTTTATGCAATAAATTGCAACAAATGCGTTGTAACTATTGGAGTAATTTTTATTATTTCAGGCAAAAGGAATTGTTTTGGTGAACCAATGGCACGAGCTAGTACTTTCTTGTTCATAACTACATTATGTTACAGGTTTTTGTTCCAATTGCCGCGTGGTATAAAGCCGATATTGGAGCCAATGGAGGGAATATCTTTGGGTCCATACGAATACGAGGCACTCGTCACTGTCAGACATTCTCTCTGACAACTAGACTATTCATCTTTAAATTTGTTCNTGGAGCCAATGGAGGGAATATCTTTGGGTCCATACGAATACGAGGCACTCGTCACTGTCAGACATTCTCTCTGACGACAACTAGACTATTCATTTTTAAATTTGTTGTTATATTCTCATTTAAGTTTCCAATAGGATCTAATTCCTTCAGTAGAATTTTACTACAAGAATGGCTTTTTAACAATATGTTTGACAACTTGTGTGCTTTATACTACCGTACTGATTTTTGGCTCTGACTTCAAGTTGGCTCCTAATTATTTGGGTAACAGAATCATCGTTTGAGTCTGGCTCGTTTATGAGATTGGAGCCAGAGCCATCGCTGCTGGAAGCAACTATAATAGTTAAGACTTGAATGGATCCCCGCATGAATTACTGTATTTCCTAAAATTTATACAGAACACAGTACTGTTGAATAATGTAGAGGAAGTTATGATCAAGTTTTTTACACCATTCTGCTTGATTTTTGTAATTTGATACCCTGTGAAAACATAAAAACTGGAAAAGTAGTTCTTTCATGCAAAAATACTTTATTAAAATAAAAATTTCCAAATAAACTAAATAACCACGTTAGAATTGTATTCGAGTTTCATTAAAAGTTATCAATATTGTGATTGGTCTACCTGTCCTGTCTCCTGACAGGACTATGACACGGACAGACTCAGCTGCGCCACCAACTTCTCAGTCAATCCCAATCTCCACCAAATCCCTTATCCCTAAATTACAGACTGATGCACGGACGGATGGATCCTGGACACGACCGATGACACGACCCTTGACCCGTAAGACCGATGACACAGGACACTGGACAAATAAAATGGACTGACTGACAACAAATAAAGACAAAAAGACAAACTCTTATTTAACTTGTCTTTGAGCACTAAGCTTACAGACAACTAAAAACTCAAAAACCTCTGACTACTGAGAGATGAAAACACGTCTTGGCAACTGATGACCAGGACGCGACTGACTGAAAAAACTGTCCTCATGCAGTTCCTTCCCTCTGGAGAACTGCATCGGGGAGTTTTTTTCAATAAAATTACACACATCATGAGTCTGTGAACTTATGACAGACTCATACAAACTGAATAAAAATTATTTTGTCTGTTAGCACTTAGCTCACACACTAACAAATAATTGAATTAACAAAGTCTACGAGCACTAAGGTCGCAGCAAAACTAACAAAAAAATTATTATTATTATTATTAAGGCGCTGCTCCGTTTCAATGTTTAAGGAATTTGGTATAGCCCTTTGCATCTACTCCATCTCACCCAACAGAGAACTTGTCAACCTCTCTTTCTGCCTCTCTGCTTTGTTCCGTTGTTTTACATTAGTTTAATGTCTAGTAAAAGCAATTATCCGGAACAAAAGAATTTTTTGTGGCAATATCTGTTATGCTGATTGGTAGTGTCAATTGGGAGAAAAACACGTCAGGCAACAGAGAACCTGCCGACCTCTCCCTATGATTTTTTGTTTCGCTCTTCAAATTTGAAGTATTCATTTCTTATTTGTTCTACCGTTATGTCGTCGTGTACTCTAAATTTTTAGACTAAAGCCACGCTTTGACANAGAACCTGCCGACCTCTCCCTATGATTTTTTGTTTCGCTCTTCAAATTTGAAGTATTCATTTCTTATTTGTTCTAACGTTATGTCGTCGTGTACTCTAAATTTTTAGACTAAAGCCACGCTTTGACATGAAAAAATGGCGCCTTGTGAAAGCATACTTTCCAGTGTGCAAAAAACTTTAACCACCCCTGATATATTTAGACTAAAAATTTTATTATATTATATTTATATTTTATTTTATTTTTAAAATTTTATTATACTTACTATGGCTCATTCTCTTCTTAATCTACGCTATTAATCTTAATCTACCTATAAATCATGTTTACGCTATATCAGTCCAAGCGAACAAGTATCTCAACTCAAGCCGACCAGATGATTAAATTCACAAGTTCTTGATTAAATTTGGTTAAACTAAAACTTCAACTCAAAGTTAGTTAATATATTTTGAGTTGAGGGCGTAACATACCGTGATATATTTGGAGGAAGATGAGCGTGACTGCGCTAATTTTGTACTTCTTTAACGCCACACACACTGCCTGTGCGGCTTTGAATCCACTCCTTTTTCAACTGTGTCAAAAATTACCACCACTTCCTTTAGCTATTTCCTTCGACCATTACGTTCTTTACAGCTTTTTCTTTCATTAAACATAATTAGTTTGATCACACCAAACAAAAAAATTTTTTAGTAGCACTGAAGCCAGTGGTATAGACAAAAATTCTCAACAAATGTCTTCCTGTCGATAGTATTCATATTTGTTTGAAGGTTTTAAAAAAAACTAAGGCAGAAATGCTAAATTCTAAATTCAATGTTAAATTTGTCGGATTACCGTATAATATTATTTTACCTATATTGAAGTGGAAGATTCCTGGTCAAAACATTAGTTGTTAAAGTTTATAGTATTATAGCTTCATCCATCTGAATCCTAAATTTTCACCAATGTGTCCGAAAACGGAAACTTAATAAATTTATTGTTTCCAAACTTCATCTGAGTATGTGAGTGTACTAATTGACAACAATTTAAAATAGATGTGGACTAATTTTGAGAAGTAATCTAGAAGTTTAAATGTAAAATGCAACACAGTTCAGAAATGTAATTCCCAAAACCATAATTCAGCTAACTTAATATTAGAAGTGTATAAGTTTAATACACTCATGGATACGCACTGTGACACATAGCAATGAAATATCTCAGCTTTCTATTGTTTCACTAGCTCTAATATTTGAGATATATTTGGTATAACTAAACTAAACTGCATTCTAAAATTTTAAAGTACCTTCAAAAATATATCATTTGGTATCTTGAGTTCCAACTTGACAGGAGACGGTATACCAAATTTTTAAGCTACTCTAAAGAAAACTTGCTAGTACTCTTACTTCTTACTAAAAGTCTGTTTTCATTCGTGCCTTTTTCATTTGAAGACAATTTTTTCATAAACATATTCCTGATTTCTCGCTAACGGTGTTTTGGCCTATCCCGTTTATTGTAAATCAACCGTTTTTAGAATCTACTTTCATCAATATGGTTTCATATAAGATTATTTACATTTTTTCTGTGCGGGTTAAACAAAAGTAGAATGGGATTAATAATTTGTGTCTGAATATTCTGTGGCAATTCTGCTGCTGTGTGAAAGACAGCCTGCTTATGAATGCCACCAAGCTATTCCGGTTTGTATCCTGTTGCTATTTAGTGATGAAAAGCTTTACTTTAAAAATGAAAAAGAAAAGCTGTTTTTTTTTCTTCCTTTTCCTATTTTTGGAAACGAGCAAGTTTGTTTACTTTGCTTTTTTTNAAAAGAAAAGCTGTTTTTTTTTCTTCCTTTTCCTATTTTTGGAAACGAGCAAGTTTGTTTACTTTGCTTTTTTTTCTCCTTTTCAAGTCAGTTGAAAACGAAAAGGAAAGAAAAGAATTATCGTAAAAATACACAAAAATGNCTTTTTTTCTCCTTTTCAAGTCAGTTGAAAACGAAAAGGAAAGAAAAGAATTATCGTAAAAATACACAAAAATGATAATAAACCCTAAATAACTAAGACATTGCTGAATTTCCGTGTGAATTACTATGCCAAATGAGTCCCACTCAGGACCAGATGCTACTAATCATGTATTCTGTTTGGGAGTGACTCAATGCGAAATTGAGTCAAAAACTTCAATTCTTATACTGTACATGTGACTGAATGAGTGATGACACATTGACTTACTATTTTGGCAAAATATATTCTACCTTTCATAGTGGACTGAAATACAAGATATTAATTTTGAATCACCGAGTCGTGATCTGAACCAAAGAGTCAATACTCATGAGTCACATACTTCTGATTCTTGAAGCGAAAGAAACATGGCTTATATTCAAATGCCTATAGACCAAAGGAAAACAAATTAGTGGGTCTAACTCAGGGAGAATGTTGGAGTCATTGAGTTTTATATTTGACTCCTTCGAGGCAAATTGAGAATTAGAGGATTTATTGAGAACCTATGATGTAGTAGGGAGCGAAGTAATTGGATAACCTAGCTTAATTCTAGAATTGTTGAACTTGTTGAATTAAAAATTGAAAATTTTCGTTTCTTTTTCTTTTCTAGATTTAAATAACTGTTTTCGTTTTCACACTTATGCTTTTCTTTCCTTTTCGTTTCGAGTAAAAAACAAAAGTCAAAAAAAATTTTTCTATGACTAGGTATGTCCAATATCAAGATTGAAATGTCATTCGGAATGATAACATCAAGCCGCTAATAAGTTGGAAATATAGTCAAGTTGTGAAGAGAGTGCTAGATCAAAATTAGTTTGAGCTAAAAGGGCAATTGTTACTGTAGTATCGACAAGGTTACTCCTTATTCATAAGTAGTGGAACAATAGTGTAATTTTTTCCACATTAAAATTTATCCAGACAAAAGTGCCTTAGTCACCGAATCTACTACCCAAAGGTAGATTATATAGGTGCTGAGTCTGAACCCAACCCCAAACTCACCAACCCATTTATTTTAGTTTCTAGTGCATATTTTGATACGTTAGCTTAGCCTCGAGCTAAGACTGAGTAAACGTTAATGTGGACAATAGCGTTCACACATAAAGTACAATCTCTTCAAGCTCAAATACGAGAGGTGGTGTGTTTGCAAAGCATTAAAACATTTTCCGATTCGTCTCATCAATAAGTAATCAAATTATAATTGGGAATTCCTTGGATAGATAATACTGACTCATTCAAGATAAAAACTAAGGAGACTTATTTACCCAAGTATTTAAGTATATTGGATTCCCTTGCTAGTCACAAAGGAACTTTTATAATTGATTAGGTTAGTCAATTATAAATAATCAATGCTTAAAAATATTTAAACTTGTCATCCAAATGATTGCCCAAGGTCAAAAAAAATGGAATTGAATGAAATGGCGAAGACGATGATAATTTTTCACTCATTTTTGCAACATTATATGACAAAGCATATTTATTAAGTATAAATTAGACTATCACGTTAAATACATGATGTTATTCAACCATTATAGAATCATCGACTCAACGCTTAACCAGCAGTACATGCAATACAATTTATATACAATAGTTATCAAATCGAAACACTTTTGAAAACCTCAACTACCTCAATCTCTACACACAACACGTAACATATTAATCAATTCTTGTGGAAATGATTATCGGATACTTTACAAGCACGTTATTGATTCTATTCACCACTTGGTTTTTATGGGATAATAGAAGAAGAAAAATATCACCTCCAGGTGTGTTATCTTATGAATTGCTTCGACATAATGTGTGTATAACAATATTTATATTTTTGAAATAGGCCCTCTAAAATTCCCATTGTTGGGTACACTCCCCCAAATGTTTTCCGCAAATTTGACTAGCTATTTAGCATTGGACAAACTTTCAAAACGGTATGGTGACATAATGAGTATTAAACTTGGATTTCTGGATGTAGGTAATATAAACTAAATGTCCAATTTCTAACAACTTAAATTTTTGAATTGTTATAATTAATTATCGTTGTGTTTATTAATTAATTCATTAATTTTAATTTCGAAGTTGTTGCTGCATCTTATGAATCGATTAGAGAATTGAGTCTCAAAGATGAAACCCTAGGAAGACAATGCGAAGGAATTTGGTGGGATAGGATTCTGCAAAAAAATCAGGGTAAAAACAAAAGTCTCATCATAAGTTCATTTACCTTAACTATCACTTGCTCTTGCACATAAAATACTGCAGGACTTGGATTTTCTAATGGTGAAGAATGGTCACAAATGCGTAAATACTGTCGGGAATCTCTTCGTAATTATGGGTTCGGAAGTCGTGGAGCAATGGAACATCTCATTATGGACGAAATACATGAACTTGTAAAGTATATGGACAAACAACGACAACAGAATGCTGAAGGACGGATAAAGTTTACTCCGAGTTACTTTCACTTCAGTTTTATCAACTTGATGGCGAGCATGATAATAGGGAAACGACTATCCTATGATAACTACGAACTTCAGAAACTTGTTGAATACAGTCATCAATTTGTTAAGAATGGGATTGTCGGGGCTGGGTTACTCACTGCTTATCCATTCCTCAAGTCAATTTTCCCTGAAGTTTTAGGTTATAATGGCCAAATAGGAGCTATGCGTGGAATACAAGCGGTTGGTCAAGTAAGATATATTTTTTTAATGTAGGTATCTAAATTGAATATATTTAGATTATTCTAAAAATATAAAGTAGGAGGGTTAGAAGGATTAACTTACCGGTTCATTGGTAGGTTTCAATGGACATGGCATAAAATTCTCAGTGGAAGTATCTGATATCTATCTAATATGTGACATATGACAAAATGTAGGTCATGGTCCATTGGCAAAAGTTTAACATGGAACATACCACCGTAGAAATTGACCTGTGACCTTCAAAAGTCATCAAATTTAATATATCAGAGTATTGAGACGTGATATCTAGATCTCGCTGAAGTTTTGTATACAAATTTAGAATGACACCTTGAAAAATGTCTAAATGAGACAATAGTGTGTGCAAATTAACCTGTGACCTCTAGAGGGCACCAAAGTTAACATATAGGAGCAAGGAGCGATCTGATAGATCCCGTTAAAATTTTCCAATCAGATTTGAGCCTTTGCCGTAAATTTTATTAAACTCATCTATAGTAAATTACTTTGTTATGGTAGGAGCTTTGCAGCAATTGACAAACGCATTCAGCAATTTCGTGCCACCAATGAAAATGATTTTCATTTGAATAATATATTTCAGGAGATGCTGAATCAGAGACGGAAAGAAGATTACAAACAAAATCCACGATGTTTTGCTGATGAATTTCTAAATAAAATTAACGGAGATGCCTCAACTGTGGAACCATGTTTTACCGGTATATGATTAGAAACAATTTTAGAGCTGTGGAAAGGATTCTGTATCGCCCGGTGGTTAGATGTGAGGAAACTCGTACTCTCACAGTAGCCAAGCGAGGCTTTAATCCCCAGAGACAATGACAAACATGAGTAAAAACTCTCCTGTGAGATAAGGAGACCCATGGTCCAGTGTAGAAATACACAGGCTACTCTACTTTTTGTCCCACAGAACCCTCCCCACTGCAGAGTTTTGGTAAGTTATAGTTAAATCCATCACAAATTTTGAAAATTTTGCGAATCTGATATATATTTTAAGTTGACAAGTCAAATTTTCAAAAAAAAAAGTTTCAAACTTCTTAAAACTATTTATCCATATGGTGTGTTTTGGCTCGAGGACTCTTCAACTTCAGATCGCTAAAAATCGAAAGTGACAAATAGCGAACTCAAAAATTCGATAATGGTACCAAAGGATTCGGCTTCCAAACTAAGGTGTCACAACAGAAAGTTACTGTATTTAAATAATTTCTGCAAAGAGGATATTATAGTCAGGCTATTATTATACTTAATATATTGAATGGTAGCAAAGGCAGAAGAAGATAAATAATTGTTTATCATAAGAAAATATTTTGACTCCTGAGCCAATTCCGGAATCATGACTCAAACACCGAAGCGAGAAGCTTCCACTCCGAAGTCACAGACTCCGACTCCGGAGACTATTGGAGCAACTAGAGAGTCGGAGTTGGGAGTTTACTCCAACTCCGGAGTCAGAGTAATAGAGAACACTAAACTTTTGTAAATGATGCAAGTATTGAAATCCAAATACATAAAAACAAATCTAACCAATGTAACAATTTCTAAGTTCAGAAGCAATCTAAATTATTTGATTGCTTCAGTAGTTATTCAATAATTTCCCATTGATTGGATTATTTTTCATTAATTGGTAGGGTAACTTTTGGTTTGGTTTGTTAATAGTATTGTGCCTCAAAAGTAACAAGGTTAATTTGTATGTTTTTATAATGTCACTGCGACTAAAAAATTAGAAAACATTTGATAATAATTCTGTCAAATTGTTTCCTTCTTCAACCTGTGCATTATTAATAAGGGTCTAATGGATTTAATTATTTCATCAATTTCCCTAATACTCTAAAACGTTAAAATGTTTTAGGCAAACTAGGTAACAATATGGACGAAGCTTAAACGGATTAACGACTAACAAATGAAAGAACACAGAAGTCTAAACAGAGGTTTGGACAATCATTAATAAATACTAATCCTAAAGTGATTTCAGAGTACTAATTTACGATCAGTAATTTTAATTTTGAAAATTCCTTATTTATGCCCACTTTAAGTTTTGTTGTTACACAAGACTTGAGCAACATACAGTGTGATTTGGCTAACATGGAAAGTAGTTGCATAAATTAAGATCGTATTTCATCTCGTTGAGTTGAACAATTTAGACATTTGTATGAAAACTTTTCACCTAATGTTACGGCTAACAACTTTGAAAGTAGTATCTTCTTCAAAAACTTGCACTCATATTTAAGATTCTATTACTGCGTAAAACATATATTAGCAAAACCTTACAGAAGCAAAGAATATATTTCTTTCAAACATTTAAAATTTTTTAAATTTTGTTTAGATTCGCATTAGAAACAAAATTTCTGATGGATTTACATATGACTTGCCTAATATCCACGGATGATTTTTTGGTCAATTAAGACTATCACACCGAAGTATACATGTATTAAAATTTTAACCTACTCTTGTTCCAGATGATAACTTCAAAGTCGTCTTTAGTGACTTGATACAAGGTGGTACAGATACAAGTTCAAACTCTTTCAATTTTATACTCCTACTTTTAACCGCACATCAAAGTGTACAGGACAAATTGTACAAAGAAATTGAAAGAGTATGTGGGATAGATAGATATCCAAGTTTGGAAGACAAGACAAAGTATGGTGATGGTTAGAGAATTTAATAAATTTTTTAAATATCTAGTTGCATTTATTTTGCTATTTAGGATGCAATATGCACAGGCTGTGCTTCTCGAAGGATACCGCTGGGGACGTACAATTGTACATGGATTACCGAGGAAAGTGATAAAAGATTTTGTATACCGAGGGTATACGATCAAAAAGGTACTGTAAACCAAAAATGAAAAAAATCTTGCGGGGATTTAGTGGATGAAAGTGCAAACCCTGAGCACTGTTACCAACTCAATTCACGCCAAAAGCGCTTGCTCTTCGACATTGAAATTCTCGATGGAATTGAGTTGGTTAAAGTGTTTAAGGTTTTTTCATTGTCGGTTCTACAGTATTTCAATATTCAAATATATTAGCAATTATTCAAACTGAAAGGTGTTCTGTGAGGATCTATGCGTTGACTAACTTGAGGGAAAATGAATAGCGCGAAAAGTATAAACCAAATTAAAATATTTTAAATTTGAATTATGATTTTTGCGCCACAGAATCCCTTCCTCAAATTAGTCATCGAATAGAAACTCACTTTACTCACATGCGTGGCTAAAGCAATAAACATAAGTGGACACAAGCAATGCTACCGATTATTTTTATAGAAATGAAATTTGAAAGAGAAGTGTAAGGGTTAGGTATTTGAAATGCAATTTTTGGTTCATTATTAATACTTGTTTACTCTCAGGGAACCGTGTTGATAATGAATTACCACACTGTGTTTTTTGACGAAAAATACTGGGAGGATCCACACGTTTTTCGTCCTGAGAGGTTTTTGGACGATAATGGTGACCTAGTTTCAAGCAAAGCAGAAAAGATTATGGTTTTTGGTGCAGGTGAGTCTTTGATCAATTTTATTACTATTTACTTATTAGAATAGTTATCAGTATAAGTGAGGTCGATTTATAATTTCAGGAAAAAGAAATTGTTTTGGAGAAGCATATGCTCGAGATAGCGGTTTTTTGTTCTTAACTACATTAATTAAAAGATTTTCGTTTGAATTGCCGCCGGGTAAAAAGCCATCATTAGAACCAATGCTTGGAACAACGCTGGGTCCATACGAATACGAAGCACTTGTCACTCTTAGGAATCATCTTTGACAACCTAAATATGAAATACAATTACAAAATTCATATTTTGGGTTCTCCATTTGATGTCATCTCAAGCAGGCGTACCTCACCATATGCACTGTTCCTCATAATACCTTCTTCAGGAGCACATATGGCACCATACAAAACATAATTCAATTAGACAAATTGATCGACGTATTACCAACATTTTAGAAAATTCATTACACCATTAAGCGAAAGGGAGAAAAATTTGAATGGGCAATAATTAGTCATGTTGTTTACTAAAAAATCAACCAAATGTTTTTCTATGACTTTTCGTGCCAATTTGTAGGATAACTGCCTTTTTGTTTCAATTAGGACATTGCTGAAGATTTAAGTGAAATTATTTATGCCAATACTTATACCATAGTTTACCAATTGAGATTCCAATAACAATTCTCGGCATTCGATTCGCATACAGTTATCATATTTTGAAATTTAAACGGCGAAATCAAAAAGATAAAGATGCAATTTCCTAATTTCTAAGTAGAAAGTAACGTTTTACCCTGCAAAAAACTGTTTAGGCAAAAAGCAAATAAAAAAAATGTCATTATTTGCTTGCCTAATTACCCAAAGATTGTTTTATTGGAAACAGTAACATAAAATTACTCAAATTAATAAAACGTAATACAGGGTAGACCGTCCTATTATGAACAAATTTTAAAGTTTTGATCAACGTAAACAGTTGGAATCAGAAATTGGCTGGGCTTTTATGTACAAAAAAAATTCAAACAAAAAAATACACACAAAAGCCGTTATTCGTACGTCAGTCAGGCTGAAATTACCGAACGTCACATTGTGTCCGGAATGGAAGTTATTGTTGTATATTTAAAAGCATTCTTAAGTTCAAAATTGGGTCACTAACTGCCGTACGCTTTATGAAGATAATATAAGGGGTCAGTAGTCGGAATACGTAATGACACTGGATGAAGCAGTTGCGTTCGTTGATGCTTGTTACTGAGGTTACAAAAATTACTATCAAAATTTTCAAAAAATTCTGATTTCGTCTGTCAAAAATGCGAAAAGTTTTCGAACAGATTCTTGGTCTTTGGGGTGTTATTGGTATATCCTTTCATCAGAGTGATACTAAATGTCTAGATGAACTCGGAGAGGTACATCCTATACATTTTGAAGTTTCTCAAATCCAACGAATTCAAGAATTTATATAAACAAAAATTTAGAGCTCGTCTAATAAAGGTAAGGGAAATTTTGGAAAGCTATTAAGTAAGATACAAATTATAGGTTTAAATTATTGGGAAGAAACCGAATGATTGGCGAAACATGTATCATAATTTGACAACTCCAATTTTCATGAAGCAAAAATCGTAAAACGATGTCCTGCTGGAAAGTGTTCATCCAGTATAATGCATATTCATCACATACATCATGGCATACTACATTAAAAAAAACTTGGATGATCATCATTCCTGCTGTCGAAATCTTGAAACTAGTTGCATGGTATCTTTCAGCGTCAGTTATTTAAAACAACGTCCGTGGTTCGAATAAGCTATAAGTTTGGACTGAGTTTGCAAACCTGTACCAGAGGATTATAACAAATGATCTTTAAAAAGGTACAAAACGGGCATAAATTTTCGATATAACGTTTCAGGATTGTTAGAGAAAAGCATGGATAAAATATTGGCGAGACCAGAAAAATTTATAAAAACAAATTTAATTCTTTTTTTGCGGAAATAAAAGTATTGATTACAAGACGGTGAACCTTTTATAATGAGTTTTCTCTTCATGTTCACTTTTACTTTTTGTAACATTGAACAGAAAGAATTAGTCACAAATTATCATAAGAAAGTTTGAATGACTGAAAATCTGTTCGTTTAACCTTACTTGACATTTGAGGAGTTAGCAATTAATCCTTGTGCCAATTCACGTGCCACTATCTGTAAAATAGCTAACATGCACTATAGAGAATTTGAATCGCATATGAGAAATAAATATGCTCATTTTGCCTAACAAATTATTCTTATATCATACAATAGGTAGTTAGTAATTCCTGACTTATATTTAATTAGTTAACTATTAAGTACAAACTTATCATTCTTAACTTTTCAAAGTAATAGTAAAATAAAAAAGACAGAAATATTAAAATGAATAAATTAAAACCAAAGAATTTCAGTCACACTTATGCTTTTAAACTTTGGCAATTTTTGAATTCCTCCACTAATTAAGTAAATTGGCGTGGATCAGATGTGAGGAAGGTATTCAAAACAAAAATCAAAAATGGCAAAAGCAAATCCAAAAAATTTGAATCAATGCTGCCAGGCTACCTTTCTATTACGGTCTATCAGAATTAACGTATCTTATTCAACCCGTTTAGCAAACTGACTTGAGTTTTATAACTTAATCTAACGTACATAAAGTTATAAATTCATATTTTAATTTGTAAGTCATAAATTATATTATTTCATAAACTACCTAATAATTCATCATTGTAAGTTCAGTAATTCATTCATATTGTCCATAGATGATTTTTGCTATAAAATCACAAACTCTGCAAAAGATTAGAATTGATCTTTGAGTCCTGAGAGTTTCGTTGTTGATGAGTTAGTAGAATATTGAATATTGCATTTGAATTATTTCATTTGGAGTCATCGACATCTGATACACATTGGAAATTGGCAAAATTGCAGTAAGTCTTTATGATAATATAATCATCAGAACTTTTGCAAAAGCGATTTCTCCTTGAAAAATTTTAGTTGCATTTTACTGCAGTTGTTGCTTTTTGATAAAAAATATGCGAATTTGTTGCTTTTCAGAGCTTAAAACGAGAAACTTTTCGCAGCTTATACTTTAGTTAGAAAAAAAATTAAGTAAATTACCACTCACAGAATTTGCTCTGATTCAGTTAGCAATGAAGGGATTTTCATTTTTGATCGTTTTAGTTTTGACAGTGACAGTTTCTGCTTCTGGCACCACTGAAGAACCCACTGAAGACAAAAATGTTCAGCAACACGGTACATTCTTTATGTACAAGGTTAAACCAAAATCACAGGAAGAAGTGGCAATTCTTCTCAGAACAAACACAGCTTACGTACGTATTTTCATCAATTTTAGTTAACTTATAAATAAATAAACTTCTATCTGCAAATATTAAAAAATTAACCTAGGCCTATATAAGTAATCGTTATGAATTTTTGTAGATTTATATTACAAAGGTCATATTTTGTTTGTCTAGGGTGCGCATCCTCCAGCCTTTTTACAGCCTGTTAAAGTGCATACTTCTGTACTTGTTTTGATTGAGCAATCCAAAGTTTCATTTTTTGAACATGTTCTCAAGACTCACAATATTCGCCACAGTCGAAAAGGAGCAACACTTGTCCAAAGGTAATTTGTCAATCAAAAACACTTCTTTGATAATCTAAGGTGACCAAGTTTTCCAAAAAGGAAAACCTTCTGTCCGTTAAACATAAAAATTATNAAAAAGGAAAACCTTCTGTCCGTTAAACGTAAAAATTATATATGAGAGAAAATTAAAATATGTATTTTAATTTAGTGTTAAAAATCTTTTTTGTGAACGATTATACCGTGTAGTTATATAATTTTATGCAGAAAAGTGTTTAGAAATAGGCTAATATTTGTACACTTTCAAGCCACTTGGAAAAATTTGGGAACTGTTGTGCAGCAAATTTTTATACTACAAAAAGCAAATTTCATATATTCGATGGCATAGGCATTATGTAATGATATTCATAATGAAGTATACAAAGAATTCTATTTGTCATACTTAATAGTTTCCTTTAAAATATCTTCATCATAAATCAGTTTTGTATTTGTACCGATAGTATTAGTGCCCTGAAGACTGTTTTGAGCTTTGTAGTATATCGTCGAGAGGGTAACTATAAATCGGTTGGTATTCATATTTCCTCGTGAACATGATAAGGATGTATTGTTTGAAATTTATTTTCCTCGCCAATTTGAATCTGACTAATTTTTCCGCCGAGTTTAAATCTGCTAATGAGAAAGATCAATTATCATCAAGGGAATAAGGATTAGCTTCAAATCGATATAAAAATTAAATTCGATATTAAATTCAGATTCACAGTATTTGCCTTTGTTTCTATAATAGTGAGGCTATTATGTACTGTACTATAAACGTTTATTTATTTTTCAGTATTATGGTGAGAGTTCCTGAACCAGGTAACTTAACATTTTTAATATTGCTTAAAACCTTGGTATTGAATTATTCCCACTTTAATAACACTAAAGTTACTTTAAAATTGCTGTTTTACGTTGCGCTTAATACTGTGAATTTTTGTGGGCAATAACAAATTTGTAAAATGAGAAGCACAGCGGACCTCGCGTATTATGACTCCGGGTGTAAAGGAGCTACGGTTACAATAAACTGAACAGCTGGTCCCTACCGAGAGATAGGCATATTAATGTTAAAAATCTCGCCCATAATGAACTCGGTTAAAATGAACACTTCGGTGTAATGAATCGTATTTGCTATCTAGACCTTCATTTCGCCATCGTGAAAAATGAACCAGACCGTATTTTGTTGAAATAGTCAAGCCTATTTAATAAAATGCGTTGTAAATAAATGAAGAATTGAAATTTTGAATCATAGCAGCAACGTTTTTGCTATTATTCCGTGGCACAGTAAACAATATAAGACAATTGTCAAAAATTTTATCTTCTATTATTCTTTATCAATATTACAGCTTCTGTTAGTAAATACTAGATACCAGTGTACAATACTGAAAGCATTCTACACTGTTTTATCCATGTCTTTTTCTGCTCAAGTAAATTCTTGGTTTATTTGGATACTGAGGCAGCAGAATCTAGAAAAATGAAATAATTGAACGAATCAGAATTAAGGATTGAGGATTAGCCTGTTTTCTAGATTAAGATTAAGCCAGGATTAATTTTCAAGGATTTTTTTTGGGATTGAGGATTATGGATTAATTAATCTGAATTAATTTCGTGATTAAGGATTAAAAGAAATTTGTTTACTCTTTTTGTTTTAATTCAGCAATTTTGTAAATGTAATTTTGTTTGAAGTCGAGTGTACAATTTGATGATGCAGCCGTTATAACATTCCCCTTGAAATGATGAAAGAATTTATATTATAAAGACAAGTTTCTCATTATTACGTTTCTTCGGAATTTTATTTATTTTAGTGATATATGTTCGGATTAAGCAATTTATTAATTTTTACGCAGTTAATGATGTTTGTTCGCAATGAATAGCCTTCATAAAATCAAAAATTAGCTTTGTAAACTATCAATTTATTGAACATATTATTTATACAGATAGTTTCGTTTCAGCGCTAAAATAAACCTGCCCTATGAGAACATGTGTAACCGGAGCAAATAAGACTAGCGAAATGTCTAACTTAGGAAACAATTTTCTATTGTTGCATCGCAATGCGATGAATAACCTTTAAATAATGTTGAAAATATTTGACAGATTGTAATTTTTTTAACTCAAAGTTATGATTTTACATCTTCTAAAATTCAAAACAAATAACATCCTTGGAAAGAAATGTTACATATAACTGTGCTTGCGTAACAACAGACTGTTGTACAGTTATAGCCTCAAATATGAAATTTCCCCACAGTTCAACTTTCTGTGCAGAATCCGCCGGATTATCCCAGCTGTATATTGTACATTATCTAATGTATTGAGGTTAAAAATCAGACAATTTGCTACGCCATGTTTGCCGTATAGATGTTTAAGGGGGTGGGGGTTGCAACATTGGCTTTGTTTTACCCTAAACAACATGAGTTCATATGGCGTCATTTTTTCATATCGTACCATGTTTTCACTGGTACAAGATTAATTATTTTCAGTAACGCAGAGTACCTTTCCTGACTTTTGTAAACTGACTCCTGGTATATTAACGTGCGGTCTCGTGTCTTGGCTACAACAGATACGATACGACAAGATAATTTTTTGTGTCGATACAACACAGCATGACACACTATTCCTGAAGACAAGCCATGGACCGAAACGATATCGGGAAAAGGGGGACACGGCATGATTACGATAAGGAATTTTCTACCAATTTTGATACATTTTTACTCTTATCAAAACATAAATGCTGGAGCTATACCAACGTAGAATTAGCAACTTTAATCAAGTATTTTGTCAAATAGAGACTCAAATAAGTATCATCCAAATTATGTTTAGTTTAAAGTTAAAAGTTTTAACAAAACGTATTTGGAAGTAGATTCTGATTTAATCGAGTATTGATTGGTGGCATGCAAATCAGATTCGACAAAAAATAGTCTTCCTACTGACACTCCTGTCCCACATATTGCCAAATAGTTACGTGCCAATTGGCGCCAATAAGGAAATCTAATTCATGTATCTGCTATATAGTCAAGAAAGATTGGTGCTGATATGTTTATGCAGGATACCTGTACAAATGTCTCAAATTTTTCAAAGGTTTGAGCGAAAATTGAAACCATTATTGCACATGAGTGATTTGGCTGAAATGATTAGTCATGACAAAAAAATTGGCTAAAATTATAACAAAGGAGTTTATCCAACAAAGATCTATGGTCATAAATTTGTCCAGAATATTAGAAATTTCTGTAATAATTGTATATTTGATTGACAGAACCACGCGATGAATTATGTGACTGCGACTACCACAAAGGCGGCTGCATGATTTCCAAACCACCTCCAGCTGGAATGGCCTGCAAATGCGTCTATAAAACACTCCTTTGGACTTGTACAGGTTACGCTTTCACTTGCGAACCCGGCGTACACTGTCCAGCAAATTGTTCTTCATATTCTTGCTGCATGATGGGACGCGGTGACTGCGGTGGATACTGATTCAACTAAGAATACTTATTTATTTAACTTATATTCTACATCCTTAAATTCAACAAATTGGTTGTTAATACAATTCATCTTTATTCATAGAATAAATAAAAATTTGCAACAATTCGATAACAAAACTCCTTCGTTTCTAAATTTTACTTTACTTTGGATAATACGCTGCATCGACATCTGTAAAGTTCATCTGTAAACTTTATCTGTAAAGTTTTCATAGTAATATCACTCGAAGCTGCAAAAACCAACTTAAACAAACTGAACTTAAAACAATCTAACATATTCTATAATTTTCTGTCATAAGAAACAACGTAGGAATCGAAAAACACTTTTCAAATTAAATTTTAATATTGCTGCCCGTTTGCGAACAGCACCAAACTATGACTATGAAAAAAGTTCAATGAACAATGTTTGCAATTTTGAAAAGTTTCTAGTTCTTAAATACATTAGAAAAATCAAATTCAAAATACAAAATAGGAGCTTTATGAGTAGGAAAGTCAAGCTATAAGCTGGAATTCTACACTCATTTGTACTAAAACAAACTGAAAAGAAAAATATGTATTTACAATGCTTTTTAAAAAATAAATTATAGTTTGGCAAACAGACTAAAAATGTTCTCATTTAACATAGATATTCCTATATCTAGACGGGGACCTNTCGAAAAACACTTTTCAAATTAAATTTTAATATTGCTGCCCGTTTGCGAACAGCACCAAACTATGACTATGAAAAAAGTTCAATGAACAATGTTTGCAATTTTGAAAAGTTTCTAGTTCTTAAATACATTAGAAAAATCAAATTCAAAATACAAAATAGGAGCTTTATGAGTAGGAAAGTCAAGCTATAAGCTGGAATTCTACACTCATTTGTACTAAAACAAACTGAAAAGAAAAATATGTATTTACAATGCTTTTTAAAAAATAAATTATAGTTTGGCAAACAGACTCAAAATGTTCTCATTTAACATAGATATTCCTATATCTAGACGGGGACCTGCAATTCATGTTCATTATAACCTTGGTTCCATTACATCCGATGTATAATAGGTGAGGTTCCCTGTATTTCTTATATCCCCGTTTGCTATTTTTCGGATATTTAATCATTGAATTAAATTCTTCATGTTCCATCATAAACGTTTCAATAAGTTAATATAAATTTAAACAAAGGACAAGAACGGATATTAGAATTCATAATTAGTTTTCATTGTTTATGAGTAACAATTGTAGAGTAGTAGAGGTAGGAGTCGAGGATTAACTATGTGATAAGTAAATCTGTCAGAAATATTGTCAAGATTCCGAGCATGACATCAATTTTTGGCTGAATATGTATTACTTTTCTTTTCGAAATTTAAAATAAAAATAACGATATTGCACAATAAACTCAAACTTTCGAAATTTATCGCAACAAATTTGAAATAGAAACTTTTTTTTGCATCACATTTAACATATCATCACAAATGGAACTGCTTAAAATATACAATGTGTTCAAATAAGAATGCGAAATTTTTGAGAAATGATTTTTCGGAAAATAAAAAACTGATTGTATGTCAAACTTTTTCACATATTATTAACTGCTCAAGTTACTGATAACCGTTACTACGAAAGTTTAGTTAAATTTTCTTAACTTAAAGGATGAGGTTGATGGATTCGAGGAATAATTTAGTAATACAGAATAGACATTTTGCATAAACAGTTTGCTAATAAACAGTTTCAAATAATACTGGTGGCAAATCACTTCAGTAAATTAAGCAAATTCCAGTGTATTAGTATAAATTGGATAATCAAAATTATTTTCTTTGAAACTTCGTGTGTACAATTTACTTCCACGGCCGGTTTGGAAGACAAGGTTTAATAAATTGTCTGTCCGTCAGCATTTCCTTACTAAAGGAAAAATTCACGAAGTTCAAATCTTGGCATAACGAAACCGCCCAAATTTTTATTGGCTGTTTCGAAGAAAACAATAAATCAATGAGAATTGTACCATCATTTATATTACAATATTCTCTCGACGTTAACATGAATGGCTGTATAAAGCTAAATATCTCTACAAATGATTCTCCAGGCTAATGATTCGCTACCTAACATTGGTTGGAATAACGTTATAATATNTACCATCATTTATATTACAATATTCTCTCGACGTTAACATGAATGGCTGTATAAAGCTAAATATCTCTACAAATGTACTCCAGGCTAATGATTCGCTACCTAACATTGGTTGGAATAACGTTATAATACGGACAAAGAATTTTATTATAATGAAAACCTCCTCAGAATATCAATATATCAGGATTTGGCAAACTTTTTATTTAATTTTTTGGTTGTTGATAAGGTTGTTTCTAAACAACTAAAAACACATTTTGTCTGAATTTCCTGAAAATTAAGTCATTAGGTTCATCTTGGTGGAAACAAAAAAAAAATCTTTTTTCCCAATTTTAAACTCATTTTTCGAAATAAATTTTGAAATACCATGGCAACCATTTGAGAAGACATTTCGATGACTAGGATAGTTCGAATTTCTAAAAAAAATTTACTAATCCTGATATATTGTTCTTCCGAGGACGTCTTCATATACTGAACAATTTGTCCATAGTATTCAGAATTTAGTGATGAAAGTGTTGCATTTGTACATTTTTATATGAATTGTTTTGTATCTATACAGTTTCCACTTTTTTCGGTTGCATAATTTCAGAATTAGAGCTCGGATAAACTCCATAGTTTGACATGAAATTAGGTTCAGAAACAGGCCTTCTGAAAAGGGTTCTTTCGCTTTCTTTAGCTTTTTGTTGGATTCATCATAAGTTATGATGAATCCAACAAAAAGCTATTCAGGCTATTGGTTATGAATCATAACGAATAGCCTGAATGGTTTGTTCAGTTAATTTGTATAATGTCACATTAGTGTAAATCCAACGATACTTTGCATAACATGAATCCCATGATAAACTACATGTCTAATTGTACTTTCATAAGTGGCTTTATCATGAACCCATTACCGCTATTGTGAATCTCATGTCCACAATAGTCATTAATAGAAGTGGCCATGGTGCTATTACATGCTAATGTGAANTTTTTGTTGGATTCATCATAAGTTATGATGAATCCAACAAAAAGCTATTCAGGCTATTGGTTATGAATCATAACCAATAGCCTGAATGGTTTGTTCAGTTAATTTGTATAATGTCACATTAGTGTAAATCCAACGTTACTTTGCATAACATGAATCCCATGATAAACTACATGTCTAATTGTACTTTCATAAGTTGCTTTATCATGAACCCATTATCGCTATTGTGAATCTCATGTCCACAATAGTCATTAATAGAAGTGGCCATGGTGCTATTACATGCTAATGTGAACNCGCTATTGTGAATCTCATGTCCACAATAGTCATTAATAGAAGTGGCCATGGTGCTATTACATGCTAATGTGAACCATTAAAAATAAAAATCGACATTTCTTCCTTTATCAGATTATATCTTCAAGTATTTTTGCAATAATTGAACGTAAAAATTGCATTCATCCAGTTTAATGATTTTCAAGGTTAATCCAGTAAAGTGGATTAATATGAAATAACATAATAAATTTCTGCAGTATAAAAATCTTTAGTTGACAGTTGAAAAACTGAAAGTCAACGACACGTCAAAATGACCATACGTGTAAGGATTACTGCATCTTTGCTTTCAACGTTACTGCTCTGTGCATTTGCAGCTAAAACGGGTAATTTTAAGTCACATTATTTTAATTATTACTTACAACACAACCGTATATTATTATATATCTTACAATTTGTTTCAGATGTAACAAAATTTGAATTAAACAGCACTGTGTCAATATGCGCACCACCAAGTTTGCGTGTTGACTGTCATCCTGATCCGTATGCGACAAATCTCAAATGTATTGCTAGAGGATGCATTTGGTGTCCAGTGGAACCAAGTCTTTCACCCGAGGGAACACCATGGTGCTACATATCTGAATATTATGGATACAAAATGGTTGGCAGTGAATTTGAAACGTCCATTGGCTACCGTGTAAATTTAATAAGAACCAATAAGGATAATTCATACTTTGGAGGAGATTTTGATAACATTACTGCCGACTTTGAGTTTTGGGATGATGCCCACCTACGAATAAAAGTAAGCGTATAGCTAACTAGAAACTATTTAATGTGGTGTTGTTGATACACAGTTAATATTGTAACTTCTGCCTTTTTTGTCAGATTTATCCAAATGGCGTGGCAAGATACGAAGTTCCACTTAAACTCGAAGTGGATCCACCAAAATCCAAGCCCCCAAACCCATTATATGAAATAAATTTTACAAATAATCCGACTTTTTCATTCCAAGTCGTTCGAATATCCTCACAGACTGTAATTTTTGATACGTCATTGGGAGGACTCACATTTGCAGATCAATTTATTCAAATCTCTACAAAACTTCCATCCAAAAATGTGTACGGTATCGGAGAAAATGAACAACATACATTTCGTCACCAATTCGATAAATATCAAAAGTTTGCGCTTTGGGCACGTGATCAATTTCCTGATGTAAGTGTGTTATAAACTTATTGTCGTACCATTTGGGTGTGAATCTTGGTCGAGCTTTGAAANGATCAATTTCCTGATGTAAGTGTGTTATAAACTTATTGTCGTACCATTTGGGTGTGAATCTTGGTCGAGCTTTGAAATTTAAAAATTTGTCCATTTTTTGAAAATTTAAACCTGCGCATACCATGCAGCAAAATACTTCATTATTTCGGTAGAATTGGGATGCTAAGNAATTTGTCAATTTTTTTGAAAATTTAAACCTGCGCATACCATGCAGCAAAATACTTCATTATTTCGGTAGAATTGGGATGCTAAGCATGCTATCACCATTCAAAATTATGAGGTTGAATTCTCCCAGGTGATAGATGAGAACTTTTCGTGGTAATCTTCTTATAATAATATATAAGATTGCTGAGAACACAAGAACTTATGCAACTTCCAACATGGATATTAATAATTAATTAAAAATAGAATAAATTCTTAAAACCTAAAGATTTCAAAATATAAAAATATAAACATGGAACTACAAAAGAAGAGAAAAACTGGGGAAGGTTACAATGGATAATTTCCATGAGAGGTAACTTCTAGCACCTTTGCCTAAATCCTACCAATTAGTATTAAGCTAAATGTATTTTTTATGTGCAACACTGCTATCTTAATTAATCGCACTGAATTTGTTCTTTTCCATTTTTATCATAAGTTGTTAATTTTCATTCACTAGAACAAGACTGCTATAAAAAATTTAGAAAAATTAAATTTTTCATAATTTCTTAACAACTTTGAACTATGTGATGTTTAACCCTATGCTTAAAAGAACTCTTCGCGCTGGAAGCTACGAAAAGTTTACAAATGNTGTGCTTAAAAGAACTCTTCGCGCTGGAAGCTACGAAAAGTTTACAAATGGCAAAGTATAATTTGTCTATATCAGTTTAAAAAAATTGTTTTGCAGTAATTACACCGATTGTGTAACTTGTCAATTAAAGTCACCAAATACTACTTGACAGTCAAATTAAACTCATCTGATACCTAGATGAGATATTCGCTAACTAGTTGGTAATTACTAGTAGAAAAACAATAATATTCTTGGAGTCGCAAATTATAAAGCTCGGTAGGAAATTGCAATGTTTCTAGTCACATGGTTCAAATATCTTGTGACGGGCTCACCGCTATTTGGTTCGACAGTAATTATGTGATTTCAAAATTTATGTGGTGATTGGTGAAACAGGGAAATACAAACAGTTATGGTGTGCAACCTTACTATACCGTTGTCGAACCAGATGGCAACACGCATTCNGAAAAACAATAATATTCTTGGAGTCGCAAATTATAAAGCTCGGTAGGAAATTGCAATGTTTCTAGTCACATGGTGCAAATATCTTGTGACGGGCTCACCGCTATTTGGTTCGACAGTAATTATGTGATTTCAAAAAATTTATGTGGTGATTGGTGGAACAGGGAAATACAAACAGTTATGGTGTGCAACCTTACTATACCGTTGTCGAACCAGATGGCAACACGCATTCCNAACAGGGAAATACAAACAGTTATGGTGTGCAACCTTACTATACCGTTGTCGAACCAGATGGCAACACGCATTCCGTTATGATTGCCAATTCAAACGCCATGGGTAAGTACCTAACTTTTGAATTATAAATAAATATTGGGTGTAGAATAGTTCTAACTTCCAATGAATGTAGGGTCATCTTAGCTAATTATGAATTTTTTTTTACTTTTTCGAGTTTGACTCAAAAAATATATGAGAATAAAGATTTTTCTTAAACAAATTTTTTGACAAAACTTATTCAAAATACGATTCTCTATCGTTGTGTGATTTTTATTCAGTTAATTCCTCTGTTCGAACGCCTGGAGCGATTTATTTGCATTCGCGAAACTACTTTTCANGTGATTTTTATTCAGTTAATTCCTCTGTTCGAACGCCTGGAGCGATTTATTTGCATTCGCGAAACTACTTTTCACAGTTACTAACAAAAGTGTGCTAATTGTGAAAACTTAGATAGAATTAATTTACGGTCATTCAAACGTAAACTTTATTCATAAGGTGATAGAGGACATCAGACTGATGTTGATAGTGAAAACTAGAACATGATTCGCTTTTCTGGCTATTTATGTTACGCTCCAGAAGTTAATGGTTGAATTATTTTGAAACCCTATCTCTTACCATGTCTTTCGTCCCTTGGATTCTTGAAAATTTTGAGTATAAAACTCAAGTCGTTGAGCCCATGCCAAAAGCATTGGGATTTAAAATTTCACAATTGCCACACATTTGAGGATTTTGTGTGGTAATTGTGAAACTCGGATAATTAATTCAAAACTTGATAAATTAATAATTTCTAATTGGAAAGTCAATCTACTACTCCTAGTCTATCGATTGACAAAAGCTGAAAAACTTACAATGAATCCAGCAGTTGCAATGTCCAACTTTCCAATCGTGCTCCAGAACTCTTCAATCGGAATTTTTTTTGCCTTTTAGTTTTTGTCAATTATTAATTTAGGTTTATGACAATTTTTAAATTTCCAACTCCCAAGTATAGACAGATGCATTGTCTGTATTTTCAATTAAAAAACTCCCTGAAAAGTTTTTTTAAACTTTTCACAAGTACTTAAGGTTACTCTATATCGTCTGCAAGGTTAACCAAACTTTTATAATTCTATTGATCAATGTCAAATAGGACTTTCAAATCAGAAATGCACATGCTTTCATTATGACAAAGCCAATTTTTCAACAATGTTCTGAAATCTTTGGTAAATTAATCAAATTTATCATATGCCATATATGGTAAGCCATAGTGCATAGCAGCAAGGTAATAATCGTCGTATCCGACTGTCAGCAGTCAAAGTGCTGTTCAGGGAAACTTCTACTAATTGCAGAGAACAATAAATCGGTAGCATGTGATCCTGTTTTGTTATGATCCAATTACAGATGGTTTGATGCAAACTGACTAAAATTTTTGATCCTCTGTATTGGTCCCTTAGTATTGTTTTGAAAATGACTTTAAGTTATTTAAGTTTAAGTGGTTAAGTAGTTTAAGTAGTCAATTAAGTCATCAAAAACTTAATCTCAGAAAATTTTTTAACCAGATATTATTTCGTTACATGTAACCTTTATGTCACTGATGATAATTTGCTTTTAGAATTTGTCATGACACCAGCTCCTGGAATCACATACAGAACAATAGGAGGTTTATTGGATTTNTATTTGCTTTTAGAATTTGTCATGACACCAGCTCCTGGAATCACATACAGAACAATAGGAGGTTTATTGGATTTTCATTTATTCCTGGGGCCAACTCCTGAAAACAGTGTGGAGCAATTTACAAAGGTATTTACATTAGTTTGAAGTGTCTACAAAGTCAAACATACCTTTGATAAAAATTCATATAGTGATTATAAAATACAAATCAACTACACAAACTTAAATTTTATATGACATTTGGTTTCAGACTGTTGGTCGCGCACATATTCCGCCATATTGGGGACTAGGTAAAGAACAAGGCACAAATTGAACGTCATCGTGTTTCGATTATATTAATATTCAATTTGGAGTACTGGTGGATACTCAGGTAGTTAACTGCAGAGGCAGCNAATATTCAATTTGGAGTACTGGTGGATACTCAGGTAGTTAACTGCAGAGGCAGCAAGGTTCATTCAACAGCTTGGTCTTCAGTACTTATGAAACGTAAAATTTGCAAGCGTTTTGTTTCGATTGCCTAAAAACTGAAATAGTGACTACATATTATCTTGCTACAAAATTTTAAAACTAAACTTACAAAAGTATACTGATTAGCAAAAAGAAGACAGCTAGGTTANATTTTATATGACATTTGGTTTCAGACTGTTGGTCGCGCACATATTCCGCCATATTGGGGACTAGGTAAAGAACAAGGCACAAATTGAACGTCATCGTGTTTCGATTATATTAATATTCAATTTGGAGTACTGGTGGATACTCAGGTAGTTAACTGCAGAGGCAGCAAGGTTCATTCAACAGCTTGGTCTTCAGTACTTATGAAACGTAAAATTTGCAAGCGTTTTGTTTCGATTGCCTTAAAACTAAAATAGTGACTACACATTATCTTGCTACAAAATTTTAAAACTAAACTTACAAAAGTATACTGATTAGCAAAAAGAAGACAGCTAGGTTTAAAAAAAAACACTTTTAGGAACCTAAAAAATTTCAAAATATTGTCAAAACAAATTACCTCAAATGTGTCAATATTGCAGGAAAAGGTATTAGAACGTTTGCAGAAGTATAAGAAGTTTGTTAAACTTTTTGATGTACAACACGTTTGTTTTTAATTTTCAAACCTTTAAAGCACACATCAAATTAAACAATTTTTTCGATACATAAAACTAATTAGATAAGTTTATTGTCCAAAATTACGCTTAGTTCAGTATGTGTGAATTTATAAAAAAAAAGATGGAGGTATTTTGTCGAGTTTTTAGATCGGAAAAAGCAAAAATTCCTATCACTTATTCAAGATTCAAACAAAATCAAAAAATAGGTTAGCACCTAAATATTAAGTTTTTAACTCATGAAAAGTTATAAAAGGCTCGGAAAAGAGTTGCGTTATGAGCATGATTTTCGATGAAACGGGTACATGCCAACACCAAAAGTCGTTAGATTACTCCTTCGTTACCACATTTTTTTCACATATCCTTTCCTGCTGAACACGAGCAGGCAAGGATATTAACGAGCAATATATTTGTAGCAGTGAATATGTACTTGAAAATGTTGATAACCTCTGTAGGCTTACTTTCTCAATAAATTTTTCCATATCCTATTAACATAATTCAGGTATATAATATAGCTAGCACCTAGTTCAATGGCAAGGCAAACAAATCACTTGCACAATTAAATGTTGTCAATGATGAATACTTGACGACAAGCAGTTGTATTGATATTGTTGTCCATTGTATAAGAGTTACAGACGGTCAAAATCTACCAAGAAGACAAGAATCATATCATATGTCAATTTTACTAAGACACGTTGACCGTTCCATTTCTGCTGGGTGGTTTCAATTTTGTTTATATGTGAAACATTACAATAATTCTTTGGATATATTAATTTTCAACTCATCTTGGTAGGTTTCCAACTATGTCGATGGGGTTACAATAACATTTCTAATATGAAGGCAGCTGTAAAGCGAACAGCAGAATATGGAATTCCACACGACGTACAGTACGGAGACATCGATATTATGGAGAGAGCTCTCGATTTCACTATTTCTAAGAAAAATTTTCCAGGACTTCCAGAATATGTGAAAGAACTGAAACACAAAGGAATCAAATTTATTACCATTCTTGTAAAAAGACTTATTTACATTCAATTAACTTACGAATGAGGTGATTTTTAGAATATGTACGCATAATTGACATTTTGTAGGATCCTGGAATTAGTCCACATGAACCCTCTGGGTCATATAGGCCCTTTGACCTTGGGAATGATTTTGATGTATGGATTCGGAGACCCGATGGAACACCAACAGTTGGAAAAGTATGGCCTGGAGATACCTATTTCCCAGACTATTCTAAAAACTCCACTCGAAATTGGTGGATGACTCTCATCAAAGAATTCAAAGACTTGATTGATTACGATGGCCTCTGGATTGTAAGAATTTTATTCAAGGAAGCAATTTTTAGCAAATAAGTTAGCAACATTTTGTTTAGGATATGAATGAGCCAGCAAGTTGGGGTGTTGGAGATGTTGAACAAGGCTGTGCTAAAAACAATATCAACAACCCACCTTATTTACCAGGTATTTTTTTTCGTTGGGATGTTGCCATTCTGTAATTTTCTGATACAGAGCATGAGACAAAAAATTTAAAATTTAAAACAAACTAGTTGTAATAATCGAATATTAAGTGATTTGGTCAACTTAACAATTAACAATACCAATTGATAATACCAATAGCAGAGACCATTATTTTTTAATTTTCAACAATAAATTTTTTTTTGAGTGATGGAGTAACTGCTCGTAGTAATTTGGTTTAAACTGTCATACTCATCAAACATTTTATGAAATGCTTATTGTTTTTCATGAGATTTGACTAAGTAGTTCAAACTAATATTTTATATTTTTATTTTATATTTTTTATTTGGNTATTGTTTTTCATGAGATTTGACTAAGTAGTTCAAACTAATATTTTATATTTTTATTTTATATTTTTTATTTGGATTAACGTTTGACTTCGATGCCGATGTCGATGTACGATGAAATTGGGGTTAGGGTTAATAGATAGAGTCGACGAGTATAACGTTGTCCTCATTGCTGCGCGCATGAGACTTGAAGTGGAAAATGTGATTAAGATGACACAAACGGCTTATTTTTTATATTAGGGACAAATAACACTATACATTTACCGTGGAGATTAACGTTGAGTGATATTCCCGTACCACGTGAAGAGTCCTGAATCATTTATTCATGGTGAATACACGAATAAATAAGTACAATTCATTAATTTTTCTATCGATAATCGGTTGTCTTTTCCTAAGGAGATATTTATTCCTGCTCATATTGTTAAAATTATAGAAATTCAAGAGTTCGTAATTTGTCTCCGCAGTCCAACATCCCTATTTCTGCCAAGTTTTCGCCAAAGTTATAAATTGTAAAAATTACATATGTATTTAAATTTGCAGGTATTAAGAACGAATTGGCTGACTTCACACTTTGCCCCGATGTGAGCCAAGAGTTTGGGTTACATTACAATACACATTCCCTCTATGGTTGGAGTGAGTCAGAACCTACACTTGCGTAAGTACATTTTTAAGTGATTATGTGTTTGTATGTTTTCAGTAAATTTTTTCACATTTTTTACAAATTTTCACATGGAGTTTAAACAAAAATATTTTTACTGAAATAACCATCCCTAATATGTGAACGACTTTCTATTTTTTGACACCCACATTCACTTACGTCGTATTTTTTTAGTTCCAGTTTTAGAAAGCAGGTTGGGTGAGATTTGGAGTAAATATAATAGATGCCAGAGTGTCAAAAAATAATTTTTTTTACATGTCATACATGGTAGGATAGCTAATGAATACTTCCGTTCATCACGGTGACTCAAAAAGAACTCAAAGTATGTACAATATACCATTTTGAATAATTACTTTTCAGTGGAGTAAGAGAAGCCCTGGGAAAGCGTGGAGCAGTACTCACACGTTCATCCTACCTTGGTGTTGGCAAATGGGCAGCCCATTGGCTCGGTGATAATTTCTCACGATGGTCAAATCTCCACTACTCTATCATCGGGATGCTACAGTTCAACCACTTTGGAATTCCGTTCGTTGGTTCTGATATTTGTGGATTTTTTGAAGATGCTACTGCTGAGATATGTCAGCGCTGGCAGCAATTAGGAGCATTTTACACTTTTTCACGGAACCACAACGCTTTGGGGAATAGGGTAAAAAAATTAGCTTATATCCAGATGCCAAAAATCATGCACAGGAAAAGTTAATACATTCCATATACATCATGAGATAAATTAAAGTTAGCAATAAGTGGTAGTGGTTTCGCTTATTTTGTGCAGCATTGGTAGACATCATTTTTATGATACACGTGATTGTTGCTAGGATCAAGACCCAGGTTTTTTTGGACCAGAAGTTGCGAATGCAACCAGAGAGGCTCTACTCGTTAGATATACACTCCTGCCTTACTTGTACACTTTATTCTACCTTCACACGACACAAGGGTCTACTGTCGTCCGAGCCCTTTGGCATGAGTTTCCAAGTGATGAGATAGCTCTTGGAATTGATAGACAATTCCTTTGGGGAAGTGGACTACTAATTACACCCGTTCTTGATGAAGGTCACTTACATGTCACTGGATACTTCCCTGACGCTAGATGGTTTGACTATTTCACTGGAGCTGATGTAAGTCTAAATAAAAATACATCAATACGATTGTTTTCATATCGCACCAGCCCTGTCTCAGTTTAATAGCGGGATTCGTCGATGATTTAATTGGGTGCAAAATTTTGTATTAAAGAGAAATTTGCCTTATAGATGGAGTCGCTGTTCGAAAAAGTTGCATCAGTTCGTACCCATTCGATGGCTTGCCCCGCTAACTTCGGCAAATTCGCCGGAGCTGAAGTTTTCAAGTAAATGAAATAGCGACTCCTACCCTTGAATAAATTTAACTCTTTTAAAAATTTATCCTTTATCACTGCCAACTTATCGCACATAAACCATAAGTTGCTTCTTACAGATGCTAATGTGTAATTTAGCATTTTGCAGCTTCATAAACTGTGGTTCTTTCCATTGTCACTTTTCCAAACTTTTAGAAGACGTTTTATTCCCACATATAGAACATTGCTGCCCATTTCTATAAAACCATCTTAAGTGTGTTTATTGTTAAATTGTTAGTTCAGCATGTGTGCACTTGGTATTTCAAGCAAATTTTCTAAGTGTTAACCAAACTGTTTGTTGGTGTTATGATTGGACAAACTGGTATGTAAATTTTAGCGTCACTGGATTTTTCGATTCTAATCTATGCATATTTCTCAATGTCTCCAACAAACCTAACAACCTGTTTCATTCCCGCCTATCTGTTAATGCTAATCGATGCTGAAGGCTTTAAATTTGGCGTCTTTTAAGAATCTTTATACTGCATGAAATACACTACGACTAGTAGCCTTGTTGTAGGCGTCTAGTGCAAAACTGGCATCGTTGTTGGAGTTTTATAACAATAGAATAGATATTGTCCAAAACCAACTNACCAAACTGTTTGTTGGTGTTATGATTGGACAAACTGGTATGTAAATTTTAGCGTCACTGGATTTTTCGATTCTAATCTATGCATATTTCTCAATGTCTCCAACAAACCTAACAACCTGTTTCATTCCCGCCTATCTGTTAATGCTAATCGATGCTGAAGGCTTTAAATTTGGCGTCTTTTAAGAATCTTTATACTGCATGAAATACGCTACGACTAGTAGCCTTGTTGTAGGCGTCTAGTGCAAAACTGGCATCGTTGTTGGAGTTTTATAACAATAGAATAGATATTGTCCAAAACCAACTGTAATAGTATTGCGGGATTTCCAATTCAAATATGGATTGTATGCAACTATATGTCATTGCTAACTTGGCGATTTGAATTTTTTTTTACTCAAATACTCATTTATTAGTAGATTTACTTAAATATAAAATTTTTGACAAGAATGAGAGCATCAAAGAAAAGCAACAATGGTTACAAAACATGCCTGTTCTAATACATAAAACACAATAATAATATTAAGTTTTCTGTTGCACTAGTTGTCATCCCGTAAAGAATCAGTAAGTTTGAACGCTCCACTGGATGTGATCAATCTTCATGTAAGGGGCGGCGTGATTGTTCCGACACAAGAGCCAGCTATAAATACAGAGTTGTCAAGAAAGAATCTATTCGGTCTCATAATCGCCCTAGATGACGCTGGAAACGCTACGGGGAGTCTCTATATTGATGATGGAGACTCCATTGGTACGTGTTACATTTCCTTTTTCTTTTTGCTTTTCTTGTACCAAATTAAACTTGTTTTAAAACTTGCCGTTGTAGAAGTAAGCTTATGAGTTAAGTTTTTCGTAGAACACTTGTACGTAAATAAGGTAGCCAGCGCGCAAAATTTTCGACACCTTCAACCTGTNGTTAAGTTTTTCGTAGAACACTTGTACGTAAATAAGGTAGCCAGCGCGCAAAATTTTCGACACCTTCAACCTGTTTCTACTGCGATGACAAATAAAAAGCAAAAGATTTGGTTGTAAACTAACGGTAAACAACAGAGAGTATTTCAACCAACGTCAATCTAAAGTGAAAGTTTAGCGGTTGATTTTCTATAGCAGCACACNAAACAACAGAGAGTATTTCAACCAACGTCAATCTAAAGTGAAAGTTTAGCGGTTGATTTTCTATAGCAGCACACCGTGGTCACGTAGCTTCGTTAGCCCAGTCCACGTTTTATAAATCGTGTATTAGAAAAATTTAAGTTCACTCTGGTCTTGATCACTCGCCGTCACATAGCTCCATAGATAGTAAATGTCGCAACTTCCGTAGTTCAGTTGAAGTTGGTTGCGTATTGGAGCGGCAGAAACTGGAATTTTAAAGTTTGCGAATAATAATAGTCCAACTCAAAAAGTAGGGGTTGTGAAAGTTCCGTTGTATGGTCTGGTTGCAAAAGTTGTTGATGCAAATTTGTGAAAATTCGAAGTCGCGCGGCATAGTGTGCAGCTTCGACGTTTCTAGAGTAATAACTTGCCACAACATTTTTGCAAGTTTTCAGCACCAATTTGTGAAATGTTCGGTTTGGGATTCAATCTACTCTCTAAGTTGCGAGTTTCGCAGAAGTTAAAAAAACATTAAAGAATCATAAAATTNGGTTTGGGATTCAATCTACTCTCTAAGTTGCGAGTTTCGCAGAAGTTAAAAAAACATTAAAGAATCATAAAATTTGCTGTTTGCGGAAATGTGATGATGATCATAAACGGAATTACTGCCTTTTCTATCCATAAAAATATAATTTTTGTACAAATTAATTTCCAGCTTCAGAATTGACTCATCAAAGATATATCTCTCGATCATTCCATTCTTAAAATTTTTTTTTTCTGTTTGTGATTCTAACAAAACCAAATGAAACTGGAGAAATATGATTACGCCGAGACGGCTGTGTTTATTACAGGAAATATGCTCAGCCTTCTAGACGCGATACGTGTGAACAAATCTGGGTTTTGGAAGCAAATTTGCAAAAATTACGTCTGTCCTCTATAGGTCACGAATGTCAACATATTGTTCCCTTATGACCATTGTGGGAAAGAAAGTGCCCATGCCTGATGGGCAGGGGAAGGAGGGCGCCATGTGGCGGAGGGGCGTTTCAACGCCATAGTGAATTTGGATCTTGGGTGGATTGGGTCTCCTCATTTTTCTCTAAAAAAAGTTAATTTTATTTTTTACAGATTTTGTTTTTCTTTTCTTTTGTTGGTTGTGTGAGGTGATTGGTTAAAAACCAATCACTAATTAAAATTCTATATTGGACGACTGTTTGTGTTGTTTTGTCCCAGGCGGGACTTCTTTATTTTTTTTTGATTCCTTGTGTTTATCCATCACCATCATCAACATCGTATCATCAGGTACATTTTTTCATATTGTTTCATTCAGCGGCACTCTCAACACCATCGTCTTACCACGTATCGTTAGAAATGCCCTTGACATGGGGATTTACAACTTATATATACTTACAACTTTGACTTTGATTTGATCTCTAGAGTTAATCATTAATCGAGAACAGTTGAGCCAAAGATGCCGCGTACTCTGTGGAAGTTTCCATAGGCATATAATTGTTCAGATAACAAGGCGAAATTTTGGCTTTAAAGTTTCAAAAACTCTTGCAAATTAGACTTGCGACATTTTTNGTGTTCAGATAACAAGGCGAAATTTTGGCTTTAAAGTTTCAAAAACTCTTGCAAATTAGACTTGCGACATTTTTGACCCAAAAAGTGAACTAAGCTTTCATAGCAATGGTNCAGATAACAAGGCGAAATTTTGGCTTTAAAGTTTCAAAAACTCTTGCAAATTAGACTTGCGACATTTTTGACCCAAAAAGTGAACTAAGCTTTCATAGCAATGGTTTTTACAAACTGGAGCAGTCTATAGTCTGTGAAATTGTCTTGCAAGCGATCAATTTTTGATTTTTCGAAAAATCATTTTACAAACAATTTTTCTTCTTATTTGAACGCACTGTAAATTATTTTTCTGAATCTGCATGTGAAGGGCATTTTAACAATATTTTATGTCGCTAGGGAAACAATTGCTTGACCGTTTGTGATCTCTGCAGGTCAAAGGTGAATTTCTGTGAAGTTGACCATTTAAGCATTGGTCAACAATATAGAGGCACCAAATCCAGAAAGATTAGGCCAATTACATTGGTGCCTTTCTCTCACGCTTGATGACTTCTGCAGGTCATGCCAATGGTCACAGTGCTGCATTATATAAGTTTTTTGAATCAGCACTTCAAAAGGTTTCAAGTTATAGATTGCATGACAATTGANTCAGCACTTCAAAAGGTTTCAAATTATAGATTGCATGACAATTGACATAGAAAAACAATAAGTTAACTTCGTGAACTGTAGTGGTCAAAGGTAAATTTTTATATTGATATTTAATTCACATATACGGCATTATTATAATTTATTAGAGGCTGACCGTGTTTTATGTCGTAAAAACTGGTGCCTCAGCAGAACGTCATTTTGACCAGGATATAATTTTATACCCAATAGCTACTGATCATTCTTATTCTTGTAACAATATAATTAGTTCAACTGTTTGGATAATAACAATAAAAGTAAAACAGGAAGGTTTTCCACTCACAAATTTTAATGATCATGCATCTTATAATATGATTTAGCTATATTCCAGCATTATAGAAAAGCACTATCGATACAATTAAATACGCAATAATGTATATTTCATAAATAAAATATTATTATTTTTCACGGCTTTTCTCATGAGAATCTAAATTTTGTGTAGTGTGACAAAGCGGTGTTATTACAAACATTGTATGAATCTTGTAATCTTAATTTCTTCTGTTTGAACCTAAGATCCTGTACTGAATCGGAAGTATTTTGAAATCAAGTTCTCTACGGGAAACAAACGCTGCAAAGGAATTGTAGCTCACAATGGATTCGATGTTAAAGGTAAGGCGATCTCAACAATTCGACTACTTGGTGCGGGACAAGTGACACATGTGAACATCAACAGAGTCAAGCACGAAGACTTCATAACTGAACCAACTGGTGAAGTTAAAATATTTAATCTACTTATTCCTTTAGCTGAAGGGTTTGAAGTTGATTGGGATCAATAAAAATTTCGTTCAATTTGTAAAATATTTTAAATTGGACTAATAAGACATTTAAAAATAATTTAGACTACAAATTGCCTATTCTATATAATATATTTTATATTATATAATGTATGTCGGAAAAGTACTCCAAAAGATGCAAATATTATAACTTCGTTTTCGTCTAAACACACTTCAGAATTCTATTCCAACTGAATAAAATAAAATGATGTTTATAAGGATTTCNAATATTATTATTTTTCACGGCTTTTCTCATGAGAATCTAAATTTTGTGTAGTGTGACAAAGCGGTGTTATTACACACATTGTATGAATCTTGTAATCTTAATTTCTTCTGTTTGAACCTAAGATCCTGTACTGAGTCGGAAGTATTTTGAAATCAAATTCTCTACGGGAAACAAACGCTGCAAAGGAATTGTAGCTCACAATGGATTCGATGTTAAAGGTAAGGCGATCTCAACAATTCGACTACTTGGTGCGGGACAAGTGACACATGTGAACATCAACAGAGTCAAGCACGAAGACTTCATAACTGAACCAACTGGTGAAGTTAAAATATTTAATCTACTTATTCCTTTAGCTGAAGGTTTTGAAGTTGATTGGGATCAATAAAAATTTCGTTCAATTTGTAAAATATTTTAAATTGGACTAATAAGACGTTTAAAAATAATTTAGACTACAAATTGCCTATTCTATATAATATATTTTATAATATATAATGTGTCGGAAAAGTACTCCAAAAGATGAAAATATTATAAAGTACTCCAAAAGATGCAAATATTATAATTTCGTTTTCGTCTAAACACACTTCAGAATTCTATTCCAACTGAATAAAATAAAATGATGTTTATAAGGATTTCAAGTACTAGTGGCAAGTATTTGTTTTTAGAGTCTCATTTCAAATCAGAATTAATTTTGCGAATATAACATACAAGAAGCAAGGTTGTCGTTGTAAACAGTCGACTAAGGTTATGTGGAATATGATTTGCATGTTTTAAGACGCTCGTGATGCCGCGATTGTGCTATCTGAGGTAGTTTGTCACTGCTGATTTGTAGATGGCGGTAAAATGGAAGTCATTCTCGATATTTGTTTCAGTGTTTTGTTAGCAATTATTTTCTAAAGTTTATAATTTTTATAAATTTTGTAAAGTTTATAATTTATATGTTTTTTTTATTTCACAACAAACGGATCCAACTACGTGGTCATACAATCTCAATGTAGCACTTATTGGTAACAATTTGTAATTTTATGTAATTGTAGTTTTGTATTTGGATCCAAGCTATCAGCCATCCTTGTAAACCTAACACATAAATCATTTTTTTCGTATCGAAAGTATACTGTAACATATTTCAATCTGTAACTATTCACAGAAAGTTCTCGCATGCATAGTGTAACTTTAAACCAAACAAATATCAAATTATGAGATTCTCTTGTAATGCTTCCAAACAATTCTACTAAATTGATTTACACAGTTAGTAATTGTTTCTTATTTCCAACACCTTCATTACCAAGGACGATATAAAACATCAAAAGCATAATAGAGCATCTTTGGCATTACCCCGAATGTTCACATAATGTTTTGGATCTTTGCAGATCATGAAATATGCCGGCGAATGCCACCATGTTGGGTGGCATAAAAAACATTAAAAGCATTTTCCAAAAATAAAGCATAATAAAGCACAATAAAGCATAAATTCACTTGTTTCTTGTTTAGATGGTTGTAGTGGGTAATGATGGGGTGTGTAGGTGAATGAAAAATGGAGAGTTTTTGGCAAATCTTAGTTCATCTCATAATTTTTAAATCGAACATTGTCAAGAAATGCCAAATTTGAGTTCCCTTGCGTTGAAACTGCTTAGTATTCCGGCCAGTAGTGCCTCCGTTGAGAGAAGCTTCTCACTGCTAAGACGATTGTTTTCCCAACTGAGAACCAACCTGACTGACGAAAACTTTAAAATTCATCTGAAGGTTGTTTTTAAGAAAACCTCTAATACTAATAATGTTGACGGAGACTTTAATGAAGGATATGAATAAAAGTGCTTCACAAGATAGTTTTTGCAATATACGACATTTTGAAGCATAACTACAAAGTGTAGACTGTAACATGTAGTAACAAGTGTAGACTTAACTGTAAAGTGAGGGTATACTTTTGAAAAATAAAGCATCAAAAAACATAATTTGAAAATAATAAAGCACAATTTTGAAAAAAATAAAGAATATTCGTGGCGTCCTTGTTCATTACAATTTACTCAGAATTTATAAATTCAAAAATTGTATAAATATTTTTATTAACTCGAAATTTCCGCTAATTTTGAAGATATTAAATACTGCGTTTTATAGGTATGCAAATATTTAGAAATTCCAATTTCAGCATACCAACTGAACCTACTGTTTACTGAACTAATTTTAGTTAAACTTGTAATTAATTTCGGATAACCTGTACATGGTATTTTACTAATGTAGTGTAGGATCCATCGTTCCCTTTTCTTTGACCTAAAAAGTTCAAGGGTAAGTTAGAGAGAGAGATCTTTATTGATCCTCTCTGTTTAGTTCTTCCGCAAATATTCATTAAATAAAATAATTTAATAAAATAAGTAGTAGCTACAGTAGTTGAAATACAATGATGATGTAAATTTTGCATAAAATTTGAAGTTATATTGAAGTTATGAGAAATCAGCATTGCGATGTTTATTCATAATGTATAAATTCCTCATTTGTCTAGGCTACTTGCTGTTAAAAATAGAGTTCGAAAGAAAAAAACTTTATAATATACAATTCCAAATAATCGGACTTTTTTTTATTTAAAATCTTTTTTAATATATATTTTACTGTATTTAAAAATTTTTTACTGTTTATTTATGGCCNTATAAAACATCAAAAGCATAATAGAGCATCTTTGGCATTACCCCGAATGTTCACATAATGTTTTGGATCTTTGCGGATCATGAAATATGCCGGCGAATGCCACCATGTTGGGTGGCATAAAAACATTAAAAGCATTTTCCAAAATTAAAGCATAACAAAGCACAATAAAGCATAAATTCACTTGTTTCTTGTTTAGATGGTTGTAGTGGGTAAAGATGGGGTGTGTAGGTGAATGAAAAATGGAGAGTTTTTGGTAAATTTTAGTTCATCTCATAATTTTTAAATCGAACATTGTCAAGAAATGCCAAATTTGAGTTCCCTTGCGTTGAAACTGCTTAGTATTCCGGCCAGTAGTGCCTCCGTTGAGAGAAGCTTCTCACTGCTAAGACGATTGTTTTCCCAACTGAGAACCAACCTGACTGACGAAAACTTTAAAATTCATCTGAAGGTTGTTTTTAAGAAAACCTCTAATACTAATAATGTTGACGGAGACTTTAATGAAGGATATGAATAAAGTGCTTCACATGATAGTTTTTGCAATATACGACATTTTGAAGCATAACTATAAAGTGTAGACTGTAACATGTAGTAACAAGTGTAGACATAACTGTAAAGTGAGGGTATACTTTTGAAAAATAAAGCATCAAAAAACATAATTTGAAAATAATAAAGCACCATTTGAAAAAAATAAAGAATATTCGTGGCGTCCTTGTTCATTACAATATACTCAGAATTTATAAATTCAAAAATTGTATAAATATTTTTATTAACTCGAAATTTCCGCTAATTTTGAAGATATTAAATACTGGGTTTTATAGGTATGCAAATATTTAGAAATTCCAATTTTAGCGTACCAACTGAACCTACTGTTTACTGAACTAATTTTAGTTAAACTTGTAATTAATTTCGGATAACCTGTACATGGTATTTTACTAATGTAGTGTAGGATCCATCGTTCCCTTTTCTTTGACCTAAAAAGTTCAAGGGTAAGTTAGAGAGAGAGATCTTTATTGATCCTCTCTGTTTAGTTCTTCCGCAAATATTCATTAAATAAAATAATTTAATAAAATAAGTAGTAGCTACAGTAGTTGAAATACAATGATGATGTAAATTTTGCATAAAATTTGAAGTTATATTGAAGTTATGAGAAATCAGCATTGCGATGTTTATTCATAATGTATAAATTCCTCATTTGTCTAGGCTACTTGCTGTTAAAAATAGAGTTCGAAAGAAAAAGACTTTATAATATACAATTCCAAATAATCGGACTTTTTTTTTATTTAAAATCTTNAGACTTTATAATATACAATTCCAAATAATCGGACTTTTTTTTTATTTAAAATCTTTTTTAATATATATTTTACTGTATTTAAAAATTTTTTACTGTTTATTTATGGCCANTTTTTTTTATTTAAAATCTTTTTTAATATATATTTTACTGTATTTAAAAATTTTTTACTGTTTATTTATGGCCACGAGGCAAACTACGCCAAGAGACTGATATTTTGTCAAATGCGTTTGTTACTGGATTATAGATTTGATAAAAAATTCCCAAACTTTTTGTTTCGATTTCCAATTTTAGCGAGGAAGTGGAATTGGATAGGTATATAAATTNATAAAAAATTCCCAAACTTTTTGTTTCGATTTCCAATTTTAGCGAGGAAGTGGAATTGGATAGGTATATAAATTTAAAAAAAATTATTGATTTTTATTCTTGAATTTAAATTTCGTAGCCTGATTAAAACTAATTGACATTATCATATTTGTCACTGGTTGCGCTCATTATCAGCATTTACTCTGTAGTACNATAAAAAATTCCCAAACTTTTTGTTTCGATTTCCAATTTTAGCGAGGAAGTGGAATTGGATAGGTATATAAATTAAAAAAAAATTATTGATTTTTATCCTTGAATTTAAATTTCGTACCCTGATTAAAACTAATTGACATTATCATATTTGTCACTGGTTGCGCTCATTATCAGCATTTACTCTGTAGTACTTCAGTTTGATGCATTATTTAGTGAAGTGACTGCACCAGTGAAGCTTGAATTTAAAATAAATCTTCTGTATTAACTATTTCATTAAAAATGTATTGGATACTGCTACTCGCTTCTCTCGGTTTCTTTGCAATTTTTGGCTGGGCATCTGCATCAAGAGCATCAAAAAAAAGAATGTTATTCCCACCTGGTAACAAAATATAACTTTGAAAATGATAATTGTTTATAGACCATACCTGGTTATATGATTATAGGTTTAAAATAATTGCGTAAATTTGTGTGTTATGAACGTTCAATTTCTATTGAACATGACATTTCTAATTTTTCAAACATTTCATTTCCAAGGGTAAACCTAAACTTTGGCTACACCATTTCCAGAGTATAGCCTCAAAACGAGATTGAATACCACAATTTATCTGATGTATTTGGTTACTTTAAGATTACTTAATACAATATGGTAATGTTGTCCGTAGAGAGTTTTGTAAAGTCTCATGCTTTATTGAGCGTGATTCACGATTATAAAAAATCAAGTAGTTTAAAGTTTAAAGTATAAATTTGTTATTGTTCCTTGATTTCCACTAGTCAATCACGAGTGACTTGTTTGCTCTACCGATGATACACCAGGTGTAATAATTTATAACAGATTTATATTTTCACACGAATCAATGTGGCTACACATTGCTATTAAAATAGTTGAACAAAGCGGTGCACAAACAGCCATATTTATTAATTACTTAACACAGTCTACAAACAACTGCTGAAATACCTAGTAATTTGTCATACTGTGCTGAGGCATACCTCTTTCCCTTACAAAAAAGTTAATTTTCCTAATTTGCTTAATATTTAAAATAAGTCTACTACAGCATAGTAGAAGTATTTGTTGATTTAGGCAGGAAATTATTCTACGTCTGATTATAGTAATATATTTATAAAGGTATCATTTTTTATAAAAACGAGTTATTCGAAAAACCGAATTTTCGGATTGAGTTACGCTTTATTAAATTCGTTGATTGCATCCTATAAGGAGCAAAGCTAAGGTTAATTTACTTACATTCATGTTTATTAAATTAAAACGTCAATGTAGAAAAATATTGAATGCATACTGCATAATGGTTTTTCCTAAGTAATTGAGCGCAAAACATTCCCACATTATTTAGTCAAATATTTAAATTAGTATTTAAAAAATTCTTCCAGTTAAATTTTTGAATTTCTTCTTTTATATGAAAGTATTCATCTTCCTGTATAATATAAGCAAAAACGTTCAAAACAAAGTCAATTGGTTTGACTCGAAAAGAGTTTTGAAAACTGTGAAATTCGGCCAAAAATCTGGCGTTGTTTTGGCTATAATTTTGGCTACAGTTTGGAGAGTTATACCTAAAATGGAGTCGACGAAACGGTGTCACTTAGATTTATACTTATATTGGTTAAACGCTATGGTAAAATATAAGAATAGTGTACATAAAACAAAAAATTTGAATTCCTTTTAGAAATGGACATTTCACAATTAGTCTTATGCACGTGGGTTTGTAGGAATTGGCTAAAAACTTCGTAAGTAGCTAGCCAAGTTTAATAATAGTAAGGTTGAACTGAATTAATTTTGGTTTGACATTTTGTTTGACTTCTTGGGAAGATAAAGTGTCCCGTGTGCTTTGAGCATGGGTTCGTCGGACTTGATTCAAATGGGTCAGCTAACTGCTCATTCTCTGAATGATTTAAATATACCAATTTTTAGTTTGACCTCTGGGGTCTTATAAAGTTACATGTGGACTGATCGTAGGTATGTCCGATTTGNAGTTACATGTGGACTGATCGTAGGTATGTCCGATTTGGCTCAATATATAACCAGCATTGCTCATTCTATGCAAGATTTACACATTTTTTAAAAGTCATTTCTGGAGGTCACATGTTGTTTGTACGTGAACTCACTTTTTCCGCAGTTGTCAATGTACTCTCAAACCAAATTGCATTGAGCGCTCGGTGGGATGCACATATTACAATTCTCCAAACAAATGTCTTAAAATTGGAGTTGTGTGTGGCATTTATTCAATTGTATTGTAATTTATTCAGTTAACGATGTGTCGTCATCGGAAATTTTTACACTACTACTGCTATCAGTAGAATCTCCTAATCCTATAACAAGATTTAGAATAGATTGATTAATTTCATGTTCCTTTCAATTAGTCTATCGCAAACCAAATATTTCTCTTAATATTTTTGGATTTTGGACTTCTGTATCATTCAAAAAAAATTTGTCTGCATTTATTTATTTTTATATTTGGAAAGACCCAGGTTTGTCCACAGTAAAAAAATTTNTCAAAAAAAATTTGTCTGCATTTATTTATTTTTATATTTGGAAAGACCCAGGTTTGTCCACAGTAAAAAAATTTGTACCATGTGTCCGGGAAGTATTTAATGTGACGCAAGTAATACTCACGTTGATCTGCCATGTCATTCCTTTTCAAGAACAGGTTTGCTGAATAGTTTCCGATATTTAAACTTGCACTTTTCAGATAACAATNTCAAAAAAAATTTGTCTGCATTTATTTATTTTTATATTTGGAAAGACCCAGGTTTGTCCACAGTAAAAAAATTTTTACCATGTGTCCGGGAAGTATTTAATGTGACGCAAGTAATACTCACGTTGATCTGCTATGTCATTCCTTTTCAAGAACAGGTTTGCTGAATAGTTTCCGATATTTAAACTTGCACTTTTCAGATAACAATTTTCTGAAAGTATTTTTACCAACTCTCAGGAATTTATCATCTTCGAAATTCTTTTAGTGTAAGTTTTTGATCGTACGATACTCATTACTTTCATAGAAGCGGTGACAGATTTGTCTGATTACACATAGAAGTCAACGAATCACAACGAATTTGTTTTGTGTGACAATCAGGTGTTTCATTTTCAGTCTGTGCCACAGACTCTGTGGTCGTAGCAATGCCGATGACCTCTTTACGGTTGATACCTTAACACCACATGCTGTAGCAGTTGGCTGAATCACATTACTAATTCTAATCTTTTCCACAACTTGTTTGCTATGAGGTGTCTTTCCGTCCAACTCCTTGTGTACACTCTCCTCCAACTTAATTAAAAACTGTTTCACATTTAGCAGTCTGTTTGAATTTTTGGTGGCATTGTCAAACTAAAACAAACAGTTGACAGTGTAACTTGTTTAATTCGAGAATTTAACTTTCCAACTTCACCGCTTAAAATTTGAAATGATAACATCTCGCAAGGAAAAAAAAATTTCGCGGCGAGAACTTGGAGGGCTCAATTCTATTTGGTTCGAGAGTAAATATAGAATCTGAAAATAGTTAATGTAAACTTTGCCTAACATGAACTTGGTTAACCACAAGAACATAAAGACAAATAGGACAGACCCACGTCCAAACCACGTGAGACCTAATATGTCCCAATTGTCAAACAAAAGTACAAATCCAAAAATATTCCTTTTAATCAAGTTTAAAATAATGGTGTTATATCTATGTATTTTTATAAAAAATATCTCTCTATTCGAAATGCAATAGAATCAAACCAAGATGAAAAATTGGGTCTCTATGCAACATGGTTCGATAACGGATGGACTTATTACCGTCGACTACTGCATCAACTTTTGAACGTTATATTGAGACAAAGCAGCAGCGTCATAATAATAATAATTATTATTATTATCATTTATGCAGTTTTACTGCAAGCTTAGTGCACCCAGACTTTGTTAATTTAATTGTATAATTGTCTGTGAGCTTAGTGCTCACAGGCAAGATAATTTTTATTCATTTTCTATGAGTCTGTGATAAGTTCACAGACTCATTTGTGCAATTTTTATTGAAAAACGCCCCCACGCAGTTCTTCGTTCAGTCAGTCGCCTCCTGGCCATCAATTGGCCACGCAAGTTTGTGCATTCAATATGCAATAAGCTGTGATGATTATTTTCAAGACTTGGAGTAATACTGTAACCTCTATGGAAGACTAAAATATCACTAAATTCCAAATATCACTAAATTCCAAATATCACATTCTATATTATGCAATAGTAGTCCAATCAAATTCGTGGTGATTTGGTTATATAAAATGAATCTAATATAATATTCTTGTACATTGTGAAGGTCCATGCGGTATTCCAATCTTCGGCAATATTTTATCAATTGGCGTGGAACCTTTCAAAACTTTTATGAAATGGAAAATGATTTATGGTCCAGTTTTCTCAATACAACTTGGTTCTTACTCGTAAGGAATTGTTAAACATTGAATTCGTTAACTTACAAACTGATTAAACTTACAAACTGGTAGGTTAACTGATTTAATATTTTTCATATTTGCAGCGCAATTGTGCTTAACAATGAAGCTACGATAAAAAGAGCATTCAGTATGTCAGCATTTTCCGGCAGGCCAAATATTCCACTTTTTGTTGATGCGTCACGAGGAAGAGGTTAGATATACCCAGAGTACCTTTATGTTGGCATTATATTTTGATACATTTTTATGATTAAGGATTTGTTACGAGCGACGGGCCTGAGATAGCCATCCAGAGAAAATTTGTTGTAAAGAGTTTGAAACAGTTTGTACTAGGGGATAAGCTAATCATGGAAAACAAAATTCATTCGGAAATTCAGGAAATCATTGCAAACCTAAGAAAGAAATCTGGGGAAGTTATTCTAATGAATAGTATATTTCAAAGACCAATTGTTAATGCAATTTGGAGCCTTCTAGTAGGAAACCGATTTGAAAGTGGCGATCCTCAACTCCACACACTGTCTGATGCACTTAACAAGTAATTTGTTCCATATTTCTAGAGATACATCGAATAATAGGGTATTTTATATAAATAACACATAATCTTTATTTCTATGATTAAGGACGTTGGGTAACATTTTATTTATAAAGTTGGGTTCTACATGTGGCACCGTAGCGTGTGGTTGAGAATTCCTGAGTTCAGATTATAATATCATCATCTATGACCGTCACTCAGTATCTCCCTTTTGCCTATAAGTGGATTGTTTGGGTTACTTACTTAATAACTTCCCTTTGTGAACTCGGGTAAGTCATATCATACCTCAAACGATTTGAAATTTAGGGCAGATTACGAACCTGACATCTATTTTTGGCGATCAAGTCAAATTTTGCAACCAATTTTGCAAATTGTGCCATTTTTCTAAAGTATTATTTCTCAACGGTACCTGTCCGGAATTCAACAGATTATACGTCAGTAAATGAATAATCTTGTCCATATTTCAGTCATTACTACGTTCACTGGTTTCGCTCAGATTAAATTTTACGAAATTTAAAAAAATTTGTATCGAAATCTTTGTTTTAAATATCTAAATATAATCAGATCCACGCAGGAAAGTCGAACATTAATTGAATGGAATACGATTTTCTCAGTACGTACGAATACTAATTAGTATATTGATCCTCTGACGCAACGCAATGTCGATTAACATTTTAACGTGTCCAACAATTTTTGATTTCAATGATTTTGTATAAGTTGGCCGATTCTGGAGCGCGCAGTGGCCAGCAATTCTTCATCTGATTTCTTTTCTAGTTGATGAATATTGTTTAGGCAACATATTGTTATGATCCTGGTCTAAATCGACCTAAATTGTGGTTTAGATGAAATCTGGAATGGGATTTCTTGCTATTTATTGAAGGCTCCAGAAGTTAGCGGTGGAATTATTTTGGAACCCTATCTCTTGCCATATCTCTTACCATCTTATGGATTCTTGAGAATTTTGAGTATAAAATTCAAGTGGTTCAGTTCATGGCTAAAGCATTGGGATTTAAAGTTTTACAATTGCCCAAAATTTGATGATTTTGTGTAATAATTGTGAAATTCGAATAATTAATTCAAAACTTGATAAATTAATAATTTCTAATAGGAAAGTCAATCTAATACTTCTAGTCTATCGATTGACAAAGCTTAAAAACTTACAATGAATTCAGCTGTTCCAGAGTCCAACTTTCCAATCGTGTTCCGGAAGCCTTTTAGTTTTTTTAGTGTCAATTATTTATTAAAATTTAGGACAATTTTTAATTTCCAACTGTCCCAAGGATAGACTGATGCATTGTCTGTATTTTCAAAAAAAAACTCCCTAAAAAGTTTAAACTAACACTATTGTTTTAAACTTTTCACAATTACCACATTTTCACAATTAGCTAAGATAACCCTACAATTAGTGGTGAGTGCCTGTACAGGCAGCCTGAAAATGCCTGTACCTGTGCCTGTGCCTGCAGGCGTGGGCCAGGCGAGCAGTCAATAATAGAGAAAGTAACAGGCATGGGCCAGGCGGGCGAATTATGCCATGGGCACAGGCCAAGCAGGCTTATCCTTTTTTTTCTACAGACGCCTGCGGGAGCCTGTGTAAAGTTTACACAATGTGTGGTCCGATGCATTTTTCAGAACCAAATCTTTTCCATAATTTTAATTTTGTCTCACCACTGCACTACAGTTGTAGTGGAAATACTGATACTGTAATGGAAAGTTGTAGTGGAAATACTATAGAGGGCNAATGGAAAGTTGTAGTGGAAATACTATAGAGGGCATGACACATATGAAGTGATACAGGCACAGGCACGGCCGGGCGTAATTTTTCACAGGCACAGGACAGGCGGGCATGACACATATAANGAAGTGATACAGGCACAGGCACGGCCGGGCGTAATTTTTCACAGGCACAGGACAGGCGGGCATGACACATATAAAGTATTGCAGGCACAGGCACAGGCGGGCATACTTTCTCACAGGCACAGGTTAGGCGGGCATTAGAAAACCTTGCAGGCGCTCAGCTCTACCTACAATAAATTGCCGAACGATAGGCAGATGACTTACTCATCCAGGTTTGCGAAATGGGGTTGTTCTAAAAATTTCTTCTTTGCCCTTCTATTCACGCGACTTTGGTTTGTTGTAAATATTAAATTCAAATTAATTTACATTAAATTAGACTCATTTTTGGCAGACGCGTAGAAAGCTCATGGACTTAATAAAACCTGATCGGTAGTAATTTGACAAGACACGACGACGTCGGATTAGCTACTACACAATTTTCCGCCCATCCAGCATTCATAATTGATCCATTGATATTAATTCTTTTTTTCCCTTCCATCTTCCTGACTCATTGGCTGTGATGTTTAGTTCTAAATTGAGCCAGGGATCTTCAAATAATCATACCAATGACTTTATCATTAGTATAATTTTTAACCATTTGTCGAAATTTCGCATGGATTTATTACTCAAAGCTTGAATGTAAATTACTTCAAAACAAAAACAACTGCTAACGCGATTCGGGTTTACGATCTTGCGCAGCGTAAATATGATTAAAATATTATCGATATAAGTTTGTAGCAAATTATTGAGAATGGTTGTAAACAGTCAGCAAATTAGGGACGTAATGCGAAACGTGTGACGGACAAACCGACAGAGACAAAATTATTATTCTATAAATGTTTGAATCTACGCCATACATGGGTAAAGGGGCCTAGATTTGCTATGCTGAAGCCTTCAATTTTGTAACATTTGAATAAGTAGAAGTGTTTTGCTTATTCAGTAGTCTTTTTGTTTAAGGTATTCCCTAATATCAATCAACTCTTCCCGACATTTTTACACAATGTATGCTCGGAAGTTTTAAAAAATTATGTCTATTCCACCACCAACACCATAGCAAATGGGTAGTTCCTCATGAAATGTGATTTTTGCGTGCGGGGTCAAATTTAATTTAATAAAATGTTAACAATAATCTGGAAGGGACTGCGATTTCCATAATGGCTGATATATTTAATTTAAACGATTTAATANGCCTGATATATTTAATTTAAACGATTTAATAAAATTCACTAATTAGTTAATTTTTGAAGCTGATTGGTTTGGTGGTTTGGAAGGGGAGGAACTTGGGTTCAACAGTGGATTGCATGGGAAAACTACGTTTGTCCAAATGCTTGTATTTACATGTCGACTGAAATAAGGTCGATGAAACTTCTATGTGGGAATAGCTATTTGCACAAGGAGTTCGATGGTGCTAAAATTATCAACCTTATTGGAGTCGACATGTAAAAATAACCCAACTGAAAATAGAGGATGGGACAAATTCTCAAAACCTGTACTAAGGATTAAATGATTTATATAGATAATAATAATAATATATAGATTAGATGATATTATATAGATAATAATTATATGAAATAATTACAGATGATTTTCTGTAGCAACATGGTGATTAGAAATATGACTGCCGCTACATGAATATCATATTACCGGGAGCGAAATTCAAAACCTATAGTTTACCAATTAAATGTTATAAATGCATTGCTACATAGCTTCCAATAAACACAGACATTTATTTCAAATAATAACCGCTAAGCTATTACCGTTAGTTGAATTGCAACCATACAAAACTTGCTATTTTAATAATTTAAATACTTTAGTATATCGCAGCCATCAAGCATAAACATATTTCTTTGAAATTTTTACCGCTAAGCCAATATCGACTTACCCGGAGCGGAATTTCAAACTTCAATAATTTGCTATTCCAATGATATAAATATACTGGTATATAGATGACGTCAAACACCGTTTTTATTTCAATTTATTACCGCTATGCCAATATCGAATTATCAGGAGCGGAATTAAAAATCTCAAAACTTTGGCATTCTAATGATATAAATACGTTGGTATGTAGCTACTATCAAGCATAAACATTTCTTTGAAATTAATGCCGCTATACCAATATCGAATTAGCGGGAGCAGAATTACAAACCTCAAAAATTAGCTATTCTAATGATTTAAAACCATTGGTATATCAAACACACACATTTGTTTGAAATAATTACCGCTATTGTAATATCGTATTACCGGAAGCGGAATTTCAAACTTCAATAATTAGTTCTTCCAATGATAGAAAAGCATTAGTATAAAAATGACATCAAGTATACAATATTTATTTGAATTTATGACCGCTACACCAATAGTGAATTAGCGGGAGCAGAACTCTAAGCCCCAAAAATATGTTATTCAAATCATATAAATGCAAAGGTACATAGCCACCATCAAATAAGCAAATGGTAAGTCTTGATACGAGAGGCATCTACAACTTCCTTGCTCCCTGTCATACCTTTTGCGGTTACCAGTATGAAATATAACAACCTGGCGCAAGGCAGAAGTAGAAAATCACAAGCTAAATGCTATNGCAGAAGTAGAAAATCACAAGCTAAATGCTATACATACAAAATAAATCTCATACATTTTAGAACAGGCAGATTCCCGATCCATCTACCCCAAAATAAAGCATCCCTTAGTCCAGGCAGAGTCAAGTAGCAGGTACCAGACTCAGGGAGAGAGCGAAAGTATTAGACCCAATTTCTCCCACATCCAACTCTGGGATTTAGTGATGGAACCGTTTCGTTTCAAAACGAAAGAAAAACCGTTTTCCGTTTTGTTTTCGTTTCCGTTTTTATGTTTTCATGAAACGAATTTTCCGTTTCGTTTCGTTTACCGTTTTGCAGTAAAAAACGAAACGAAACGAAACAAAACGGAAAACGGTCATGTGGGTGTGCGACAAGGTAATCTTGGCTTCGAAAAAATTAGAAATTTCTTAAAGTAAAACTTGTAAAACTTGACTTCATATATCTTTCTTACACTTTTTACACTCCCATTTATTCAGGCAGTAGAGGTTTATTTATGTTTCGAAGACATCCGCCTAGCTGCTATTTCTGTTTGGACAAAATTAGGATATGGGATTGGGGAAGGATTTTGTTTTCAAAAGATTCAATATTGGTTGAACAGGGTCACGAGTCACGAGGTAATTAATTTTAGAAATAATTAACGATACAGTAGAAGGATTAGACAAATATTTTATTAAACGTTTGTATTAATGATAAAAATAAACAAAACTATTTATTTCGAAACATTTGTAGAATCTGGGTAAGCAATACATCAATCAAGCTAAATATACCGAGTTTGAGTAAGTTTTACAATGCATAGCAGGTATGCCGGATATCAAGTATACAGAAACTCAACTTGCATATAATTTTTATCACAAAAAGACGCAGTTTGTGACACTTTTCAAGCAAACATGCAGCACTTGGACTCATCTAATAACACCACGTGTAGCACTTCGACTTNCTGGGTAAGCAATACATCAATCAAGCTAAATATACCGAGTTTGAGTAAGTTTTACAATGCATAGCAGGTATGCCAGATATCAAGTATACAGAAACTCAACTTGCATATAATTTTTATCACAAAAAGACGCGGTTTGTGACACTTTTCAAGCAAACATGCAGCACTTGGACTCATCTAATAACACCACGTGTAGCACTTCGACTTTTTCGGCACTCATTTGTTAATATTAATAAAATTATTGATTCATTTCTTAAAATTTCTGAAAACACTTTCTAGAAAATTATATGCGCGGACACCTAAAATTATTCAGTATTCGGGGGTTAGCCAACCCTGCAGAATTTTATTGTAGGATATTCGGAACATTCCAAATTGTAACTTTTTAACCATTGAATTCAAAATTGTAATTTTTTGCAAAAAAAATTTAGCGAATTCCTTTTTTAGCAAATTGCACGGAACGAAAGTAATTTCAAGTTTGATAATTTTAATGCAGCATAAGGTACATGTCATATCCACAATCTAGACAAGATTATGGATAGATTGACGTCGTATTCGCTCAAATCTAAATCGGTATGTTTAGTTAATAAGTCATATGCTAACTTTATTGCACTTATTTTCAAAATTCATACAAATGTTTGCTTTACTATTAACAATGTGTATCAGATCCGTAATCGACGCTAAATTTTCGGTGGATTGGCGTATTACTTACCCGGATTCTACAAATGTTTTGAAATCAACATTCTTGTTCATTTACTAAAACATTCCATGAAATAGTTTTTTTGTCTAAACCTAATTATTCTAAAAATTAATTACTTCGTGACTCGCGACGCAGAGTAAGATTCAACCAGTAGATTATGGATCAATCCAACCTATATTTATAATTAATCTGCAGTAATAAATTAATTTGCTCAACCTAATTTTTTTTTACCGTTTTCCGTTTTGTTTCCGTTTCGGTTCGTTTCGTTTCCGTTTTTGCCTACATTTATACCGTTTCGTTTTCGTTTTGTTTCCGTTTGTTCTGATAAACGAAACGAAACGAAACGGTTGCATCACTATCTGGGATACACCAACACAGTGTCTGGAGTCATACTGGGCTGAAATCTGATAAAGTACCCCAAAATTAGTTACTTAGGCAATCAATCCAGTAACGTTAGTAATCTTATCACCAAGGCCGACCAAAAAATGCGATTTTTTTTCTCAGAAAATGCGATTAATATTCTAAAAAATGCGATTTAGTGCGNTAATCACCAAGGCCGACCAAAAAATGCGATTTTTTTTCTCAGAAAATGCGATTAATATTCTAAAAAATGAGATTTAGTGCGATTCATTTTCTACAGAAAATAGCATTAAAGTTTAATGGTAATACATATTTAATGCTGAAACAACTAATTTAGAAACTAGAAAATGATATTATTATTCATATTTCATTGATTAACTATTGGTTAAATGACCAAGTAGTTCCAACTTCAAAATGAAGTATTTCGATGAGGGACCAATCTGGCGCCTTGATGCTGATTTCCACCACCATGTATCCCTATGCCAATTAAACAGTAACTAAAATTAATTCCTCGAATTTCCCAAATTAAAATAAAATCGATTATTATATTTTCCCTAACTGCCGATTTTAATTAACCGACCGGCCATTTAAGGATTAACAAGATATTATAATCGAATTGAAATACTAATCCAAGTTCAATTTCGATTTCACTCTTATGTGTGGGTGTCTCAAATTTAATATATTTAAATAAATATAATATTTATAAATCCCAAATTTTTCGTCGATGAAGCTGATTCTGTTGAAATACAGATCCGCCAATGTTCCTGATAATTATAAATTGTTTTGATTTTGTGAAATAAAATGCGCATTTACAATTCGTTCTACAGTTGTAAGCTAAAGTCAAAATGAAAACAATGTTCTTTATTTCTATTGTGCTTATGAACATAGCCAATAAGTTCATTATGCCTTAACCTTGCGCTGGAGGACAGTTAGCTGTTTGGTTGGGCTCTACCGAGAAGTTAACTAGTTTACAATGCTAAAGTTTGCCTAAAGCTCAAAGTGAGCACCTAATTTCAGATCAACATGCTATTTAAAAAATATATACCAATTTCCAACTCCAGAACTTGAATTATTTGCGCTAGTTGTACACCATATATGTCCCACTATACTCCCAATTGACATCATGCGCAATTGATTTGACATCAATTTAACTTTTTTTTCTAATTTCTAATCTAATTTCACTCAATTTTACTGAAGTATTTTAAATTTTGTAGTTAGCAATTACTAAAAATGCGATTTAATGCGACGATCCTGGAAAATGCGTTTTAATGCGATTAATGCGATACATGTTTACATCATTCGATTGAATTTTTTATAATTCGTAGAGAAACCAGTTATCAATAGGCCAATCAAGGGTTATTTGTAAAATGCGATTTAGTGCAAAAAGTGCATTTGGTCGGCCTTGCTAATCACCATTAGGCCTCTTACGAAACCAATTAGTTCACTTCCCATACCCGGATAAATGAATAACTTATAGAGAACCAATCGCCACGATATCAATCAGAATTATGCCATCATTTAAATTTCGATATTCTTTGGACGTTAGCAAGAATGGGTGTATAAACCAAAATGTCTCTATAAATGCTACCCTTTCCAAAAAATAAGTTGAACCCTTCTATCCTATTTTGTTACATCACACGTTGTGTTAGAGCGAAAATAAGTCGATGGTGCAAAATTAAAAGTAAATTGTTGATAGTTGCTATAGTGAGTTACTATAAGTTATGGGTTTCGCTTTGGCCAACTGAAGCATGTCTCATCTAAAAGGGCCCAGTGCCTAGGTTTAAGTTTTTCTAAAGTAACCATAACTATCAAACAAAGGAATTCTCAGCTAACGTGTACCAAATCATTATCTGTTAACCCATTATTTGTAGCCCAGGCTAATGATTTGCTGCCTAACATTCTTTGGAAAAACATTATGATATGGAGAAATAATTTTTATTAGACACTGAACAATTTATTTGCGTTACTATCAGGAATTCATAGTGATAAAAATATTGGGTTTGATAATTTTCATATGAAATTTTTTGTACATCTATACATTTTTCACTTTTTACGGTTGCATGGGCTCGACGAAATTTCATAACTTGGCAAGGAATTTGGCCCAAAAACAGNCATTTTTCACTTTTTACGGTTGCATGGGCTCGACGAAATTTCATAACTTGGCAAGGAATTTGGCCCAAAAACAGGCCTTTTTCTTTGATCGGATTGACACATTGTGGATCAGTCCGATGCTGATTTTAATGCTACTGCTGCTGCCTTTGCAGATAAACATAGCTTACATTTTGACATAATTTAGCATGTCTTTCTGAAGTAAATGGTTTTGTATCTTNCCTTTGCAGATAAACATAGCTTACATTTTGACATAATTTAGCATGTCTTTCTGAAGTAAATGGTTTTGTATCTTTTTGTATAGAGTTGTATCAATTGACGGAATTCTTAAAAATATGTCTCTTCTGGTTAGACCAATTTCGAAATATATCCCAGTACTTTCCGGCTACAGCATGTTGGTGAAAGCTTTTCATTCTATTTATGAATTTGTGGACAATGAATTCAAGCAGGAAGTCAAAGACAGGGTATTATGAAAACCGAAAAACTATAAGGAGTCTTATATGGACAAAATCGACGCAACTGTGGAGCCTATCTCAAGCTTTCANTGAAAACCGAAAAACTATAAGGAGTCTTATATGGACAAAATCGACGCAACTGTGGAGCCTATCTCAAGCTTTCACAAACAAAGTAAGTTAAAAATAATAACAGTTTGTCACTAGGACTAATGACGCCTCCTGTTAAGACCATTATTATAAGGAAACCACTGGAGAACTTTTCGTCGCAACAATGGAAACCATCAACAGTTCTATTGATTTATTCTTCATCCACATGTTGAGAAATCCGATCGTTTGTCACGCAATCCAAGCTGAAATTAAATCCGTTGTGGGTTCGTGTCGTCATCCTGTTTTTGCGGATCAACGTTTTATGCCTTATACTCAAGCTACAATCCAAGAAAGTCTCCGGTTTTCTCAAATTTTGCCTCTTGGCGTTTATCATCGTGTGGTTGAGGATACACAGTTTGAAGGTTATTTTATCCCCAAAAATACATTAGTAATTGCTAATCTATACGCCGCAAATCATGACCCAGTGACTTACGAAGACCCTGAAGTTTTCTGTCCTGAACGATTTCTAAATAAAGCAACAGGGGAAATCAAGAAAGGCGAAATTCTAACATTCTCTTATGGTAAACGCAATTGTATTGGAGAAAGCCTATCCAGAGACTTTATTTTCCTTTTTGTAACAACCATACTCCAACAATTTAACATTTCCCTTCCACCAGCTGCACCTTTACCACAACTTGTCGCTATTCCTGGGTTGGTATTTAAACCAAAACATTACAACATTGTGTTTACTGCTCGAGAAGTTGAATGAAAGTTTAACAAGTTGTTTAGATGATACTTCAGCAGTGATGAAATGATGAAGCACTTCCACAATGGGTCATAATGTTTTCATCATGTTTAGTTAAAACATTCTTGTTTGAGTACATGGGTACCTTAGTATTTAAATATAAGAGATATGAACATAATAAAATATTTTAAAATTCTAAAGCTTAAGTCTGCACGTCGTAAATCATGCCCCAGCAACTTGGGCAGACTGAAGTTTTTCATTCACATAGGTTTCTAAATGAAGAAACAGGGATAAGAAGAAAGCAAAAAAACAATTGAGAAACACTTAAAATAGGTCTACATGGGTAAACTCGGCTGCAGTGCTTAAACATAATTTATGACCATATTTACTTGTCGTTACAACAATTGTCTGATTATCAACTTGACGGCATTCAACAATGAGAAAGGTTCACTTTGTGTTATACTTATTGTTTACAAATAAATTTTTAATACTTTAATACAGTAAAGTTCGGTTATAGTGAATCTGTAGGGACCGGCAAAATTGGTTCAGTATAGCCGGAGTTCATTATATCCGTAGTGAACGGACACTTCAATTTAATAATTGTTCATTATATTCAAATATTTCATTATAAATTCAGCTAAGCCGATTTAGAGAAGCACTGGGTAATGGGGATTTGCTTGAGACCATTTGATAAGCGCAGAATCCAACTTTGGATAGTTACATCGGCATTGGCGTTTTATATTCTAAGAATTTGATATTTGAATTTTAGCTAATTGCTTAAATGTAACCTAATTATATTTCAACACTTTTATTATTAACTTACACCACAAAATCTTTGGAAGTCTTCTACAATTTTAGATTTTGATTTTAAAATGAGAGAAATTGTAGAGTTTCCAATCTTATATTTCTCACATAACGTTCGGCGAGGTGTGTTGGAAGACAGTGCAGCAATGATATCGAATTTATCGTTTACGGACAACGCAGTCCGCTTTTGGCCTGATTTTGACATTGTGATTTAGTAATTTACTTATAAACTAAAACTCACTCATAGGTCAACATGCAAGTCCGGTGCATAGATGGGCAGGCATAAAAGTATAAGGAACAGTAGTACCAAATGGTTTCATTACAGAATTCAGACATATTTCACTATAACCGGACAAAATGACTCTCGGGACCGGTAGGTTTGGTTCATTAAGGCAGGAAGTTCAGTATAGCCGATTTCATTATAGCCGGACTACTTAGCACATAATCTCCCATTTGCTTGGCAGGGACCGGACAGTGTCGTTTGCTATAGCCGGAGTCACTATAGTCGAACTTTACTGTATAATCAAACATACCAAGAATAGAAAAAACTGCGCAACATGTTTGTCTACTTGCAATCAATCCCAAATAAATCATTTGTTTTTGTAAATTATGTCAAATTCTTTTTGTTACAACTATTTATTACCGCCACGTTTTGGTTAAAATAAACAGAAAATGGTCACAGAGTTCAGGAAGCATAATTCCTGATAGAGAAGAGTATCCTTTAGTAATGCGTATTCTTTTTGCTTCAGGTTTTATACAAGTTGTAGAGGACAATCATAATGCAAAGCATTGTACGTGATGGATGTGAACTGTGCGTCCCTGAAGTGGTATTTCTACATTTCTTATCAATATACTTCTCTGCTTTGGGCAATTAATCTACTGATGTAATCAAAAAAAATTTCATTTGCATCATAGGGAAACGGAGCAACCCAGTTGGGTTTTTCAGCAACAGCCGCCTTGCAAACGACATCGTCATCCGGTAAGAGGAAGAACGCCAAACTTTGTCTTGCAGGGTCCATTGTATTTTTCAACAGACGTACTCGATGCGGCTGAAAAATATTTTAAAACATACTTACACTATTCAGTATGTCCCACTTTGTAATTTGCTACATCTAATCAAATGCGCCTTAAGTAAAGAATTCACTTTCAGTTGAATATCTCGAAACAATTTAAGATAAGTTAGTGTGTTTTACCTATGGACCCACTAACTTTTGCTTCTGGTAGAATATTTTGTTGCCTTAGCTCTTTTTTTTTACCATAAGATTTAGGCTCAGCAAACGTTATAGTGGGGTATAAGTTATACAAATATGTAATGAGCACCACGGGGATCTCATGCTTATCGTAATTACAAAATCATATATCCGTCATCGCATTATGTTAACTGCCACAGCTTAAATACAACGATTTAGCGCTTATCACATTTGTTTGGTATTCTCAATAGAAATGAGTTAATGATGCCGAACAACTAGCTTTTGCTGTTTAATCTTAATTCCTTAGATAAATAAGGTGGAAAAAGTTACATTATTCATATGCAAGGACAACCAAATTTGGATCTCCACGAATCATTAGNTGATGATGCCGAACAACTAGCTTTTGCTGTTTAATCTTAATTCCTTAAGATAAATAAGGTGGAAAAAGTTACATTATTCATATGCAAGGACAACCAAATTTGGATCTCCACGAATCATTAGAAATGACGTCTAAAGACGTCAACTTTTTCTGCAGTTTTTGCATCTTTCGAAAAAAAATGCTCCAATTTGCATTAAAATGCATTTATTAAAATTTTAATGAAATTTTTTAAATTTTTGTAAAAAACAGCCAAAATTTTGCTAAAAAAGTCAAAAGTCTTGCCAAAGATTTATGATAATTGGGAAAAATACTAAATGATCAACCCATTTCGACTAAAAAACGTTAATATCTTGCTAAAAAACTTAAAAATCTTACTAAAAACAAAAAGCTCCATTAAGTAAATCAAAACGCTACAAAATATTTAGACAAATAAAATAATAATTGTCTACAAAATTGGATTCATCTAACCGAATAAAATTATGGATTATTTCATCAATTAAACGCTCAAAATCATTGCATGAGCTATATTACCATAAGTTGTATTACCTGTTTATAACAAATAACGTCAAAACGTAGTCTTTCTCAAAATTTACAAAAATCTGCGTTGCTAAACCGCGTCCGTTTTACGGTCTTTACGCAGTCGAGTCATCGTTGAATCTAAAAATAATTTTAGTGCAACTGCTTAACAATAGAGTTAAGGTTTAAAATACAAATGTAATAGGGTGAGAGATGCGCATAAAGTGCAGTTTAGTGGTATCCCAAAATCATTTATCAGACTTTTTTTTTCTAAAACCTGAAAATCTTAAAAAATTGTTTTTCTTTAACCGCTAAGAAATTCCGTTAATTGGACTGTAAATTAGACTAGAGACATGAGTGTTCCTTAGTTTGAGAGCAAGATTTAAGAAAGAATCAGTAGTAAGCTGATCAAAGTTAATTTTTTGTCGAGTGGTACTTGTCAGCTTTTATTAGCGCAGCTTTTATGCGCCATTGCGAAAATTGTGTAGAAAAACAGCAATCTATGCATTCTATTTTAACTTTACTAATTGAAGAGTTTAATTTTCTTGCAGAATTTTTGTGATTCCGCACAAATATTCACTTAAGTATAGTACTCAGGTGGGGAAAAAAGTGAGAAGAATCGACTTTTTTCAAATTAGAGCTTGGAAGAAAATTTTGGTACTCAGGTCGAGGCAAAATCAGAGCAGAAACGTAAAAAAATTCTTCCAAGGAAGAAAAAGAACATTTGCTGCTCAGGAAGAACGACCCCCATTTTCTGCCGAGCAAAAAGTGAGAAAAATAATCTCAAATTAAATTTTGGGGAATTAGAAACATTTTTTAATACTTTTTCACAAGTTTCAAAAACGAGAATAATTTTTAGTTAAAATCTTTATTATTAATTTTTCAAAATTCAAAATTCAAAAATCAAAAAAACACTAAATCATCATCCTCTTCCGAATCAGAAGTGTTAATTTTCAAAAACTTTTTTAATTAACAATGAACAGTGACAATTTATTAATCCGAACTCTTTCTTTGAAATCAATTTATTTAAAAATTAGTCACATGAAACTTTTTTTGCTCAGCCTTGACGTGAGTACCCTCTATTTTACGCTTGGCTTAAAGTGGGCAAAAATGACATTTTCAGCTCAACTTTTTTCCTACGTTTCTTCTCATCCTAGCCTGAAAATTTGTCACACTTTTTGCTCGGGTTTAATCCCCACCTGAGTACTAAGCTTAACTAATATACAATAATGATAGGAAAACTGTTACTGTACGCAACTGAGAGCTTAAAAAATTTATTTGCACTTTTTGAAAATATTTCTTGCATCTTTTGGTTGTCCTTGTTCATATGGGATCCGAGGAGAAATTTAGCTAAAACGTTTAGCAATTATATTTCTAATTATGCTCAAGACGATGTGATATCAAAGGGTGTAATATTTTCTTTAGCTTCGTCTCACGTCTAGAAGTCATCAAAACTACCTGAATAGGCTGAGAAAATGCAAATGTTTTATCGTTGGAAAGATCTAGCCAACCAGAAGACGAATATAGAAATCGTGGACGACGCTGACTTAATAGGTGACCTCCACAGATCGGGAAGAATATTAGCATATTTTCATTTGAACATATTCAAATGAGGTATCGGATGAATCATCAAATCCGAATATACCAACAACAACAGTGCAACCCAACTTTCAAATATAATTTTATTACGTCTTCTTAGCTCTAGAGTTCAATGAAGGAGTCAGAAGGCTCAAAAATTGGTATATTAATATCTGGTTTAGTTTGAGCTTGAGTTTTGAGATTCCCTATTAACATTGTTCAATCTATTCAATTAACTGACATTAGATGACATCTGTAAGGCAAACAAAACAGCAATGTCCCACGCTGGACATCTAACATATTGAGCATACGTGAAGTTTTCATCTAATTTTGTCACAATCACCCTACATATGTAGAACTAAAATTAAACAAACTTTCAGAATTTTCACCAGCTCAATTTCCGACATAAAATACTGTTCCACATCATGAAATTTTGACTGGAATTAATTTTGTTAAAGTATTTGAAGATAGCACGACGCGATGTTATCTAAGTTTTCACATTCTCCACCTCTAACTTATGAACCGAAGTAACTCACCGACCACCGACCTAAGTCTGCGGTGTTGTAACATCCCGCAAACTTTTCCAAACATGTTTAAACCTGTCATAACATATCTCATTCTGCACAGTTGAACTCAGTCATACATGATTCACTTAAAGACCCCAAAGTTAATTTTTACCGATGAAACACCCTAACTATTGTATCATACGTGGAATGGAAGAGCCTAAGTATTCTCATTCTCTTCCACGGACCTAAGAACCTAAGTAACTTACCAATCATCGACACAGGTAAGCAATGTTGTCACATCTAGTAAACTTATCCAAACAGGTTGAAACCTGTCATAGCCTATGAACACAAGTATTCTTCACAGTCCACAGACTTATGACCTAAATTTTTCACCAACGATGGACCCAAATAAACAATGTTGCCACATTTCACAAACCTGTTCAAGTATGTTTATACAGTGGTTTTAGCTTAATGTCACTACCCCTTAATGTCACACTTCGCTTATTGTCAACCTGTTGGCTTTCACCCGGCTAAACTCCATGCTCTCATGTACTAAATACTCTGCCTATTGTCACACCTCCTATTAGTCAACCTCCGCCTATTCTCGTCCCATTAGAAGAGAATGTACCGCACATAACCACACTTTAATGGCAACTTTCGGTTCTCAGGCCCAGAATATACTCGTGTTTGTTTAAATGGTGTGGGCGGTCAGAAACCCTTGGGGGAACTGTTTCATTAACCTATTTGTTGTATTCTACTATGCGATCCTCGATCGTGAAATTTTACTTTTTTAAAGACTCAGCCGCAGTCGCGGGTTTATTCCAACCGCGAGTATCCAACTTCAGATCGGCACATGGTTAGAATTGAGAAATTTAAAGTTTTAATGATAAGCAACATTGGAAGTGAAGAACTTTGCAAACAAGTACCGATATTTTGGGAGTTTCTGACACGATAATATCTCGAAGCCATTTTTCTGGAATATTGCAAAAAAAACTTGCCGATTACTTTAAGAAGTAATTTGTTTTTAGAGTATTCCAAATTCAGGTAATAACTTCAAAAGCTGTAAAATAAATCGAAAAAGGTATCGTATCATAAAATGCGCATCTAAAACCAGGAACTTCGGTTTATGTCACCTAATCTATGAAGTATTAGTCAGTTGCCATTATCGGCTATTGTCAACTCCACCGATTTTTTGGCTCCCTCGGAGGTGACATTAAGCTAAAACCACTGTACCTGTTTTAACCTTTGAACACAAGTTTTTCCACCGATTACCGTCAACTCTGCATTGTTGCAATATCGCATTGAACTAGTAACCAAAGTCTTTACCCCATAAGCTTACAGATATTCACACTATATATGTTTATAACTGTTTTATTCTATGAACACAAGATTTCCATTGTCTGTTGACTTGGGTGTGGTGTCCCCGCTCGCCAGCCCGACACCTGTATTCAGCAACCTAGCAACATAGTATCCTAAGATTTGAACGTGTCTACATAGACCCATAGATTTACTATAGAACCTCTGCAAAAAGAAAGGCTCTAAAGTAATAATATCACTTCTTCCTAGAATTACCTCTTTCTTTTAACATTGGGACGAAGCTCTTCTCCGCACAGTTATGAACTTCAAAGTGATGGATAAAATTAACATGGTATGGAATATTTTCATTCAGCTCAGACATAAATGTATATCTCACGCCAGAAACAAACTTAATACATTGATTTACAATGAAACACAAGATAACACAATGAAATTCATGTTCACACCATGAAATGACAAAAACGAAATAGCTTGCATATGCAAATTTCACACAACATCCAACATGTTTATACATGAATCACAGTTTTAAGTAGGCAAAAATCAATAAAACCAAACCTAGAGAATTATAAAATACATAAAAAATAGACAATTACATCCAAACATAAATTCGCGAATGGAATTAAAGATTTAATTCACTTTATTTTCCAAAAACTAAACGTTGTACACAAGTATGCTAGAATAAGTTGATACAAGTTCTCCAAGAATTGGGAGCACTGCTGCTGCAATTAATGGTAGGAAGCCCCCGCGATGAATGAGAGTTTTTCTTTTGAGTTCGACGCTGCCTCGTTTGCTTAGCATATTTTCAAAATTTCTCTTGTATGGTTTGAGACGACTTATTCCTTTAGATATAATGAGCTCCGAGATAAGGCAGTACATTCAGTATAAGTCGCATATCCAACACTAAATTTGTTTCAGATTCATACACAAAGTCTTCATGGAAGGGTCAGACATATTTCGTCATCATAAACTAATCAAGAAACTATCGGCCTGTCCAAGCAAGCAAAGGATTTACGGCAGCCGTCTAAAGACGAAATTCTTAGTTTATGTAAGTGTATACTCAACGTTTATCGTGGGAATGTTCCCATTACACCTACAGAAGTAAGCAGTCTCAAACCATACAAGAAAGATTTTGAAAATATTCTAACCCAACGAGGCAACGTCGAACCCCAAAAAAAAATTCTCATTCAACGCTAGGCTTCCTGCCATTAATTGCTGTAGCAGTGCTCCCAATTCTTGGAAAACTTGAATCAAACTTATTCTAGCATACTTATTGTGTACTACATTTAGTTTTTAGAAAATAAAGTGAATTAAATCTGTAATTCCATTGTCGAATTTATCTTTGCTTGTATTTGTTTATTTTTCATGTATTTTATAATTCACTATGGTTGGTTTTATTGATATTTGCATTCTTAGAACTGTGATTTATGTATAAATATATTGTACGTTGTGTGAAATTTGCAGATGCAAGCTATTGCGTTTTTCTCATTTCATGCTGTGAACATGAATTTCAGTCTTGTGTTTCATTGTAAATCAATGTATTAAGTTTGTTTCTGGAGTGAGATATACATTTATGTGTATTCCACACCATGTTAATTTCCCCCATCACTTTGAAGTTCATAACTGTGCGGAGAAGGGCTTTGTAACATTATTAAACGAAAGATGTATTTCTTGGAAGAAGTAGTATAATTACTTTACAAACTTTCTTTTTTGCATCTGTTCTAAAGTAAGTCTATGGATCTATGCAGACACGTTCAAACCTTAGGATATTTAGGATGTTGCTAGGTTGCTGAATACAGATGTCGGGCGGGCGAGCGGGACCCTCAAAAGCGGGAGCGCGGGCGGACGGGCGGACACCCCACACCCAAGTCAACAGGCAATGGAAATCTTTTGTTCATAGGATAAAACAGGTATAAACATGTATAGTATGAATATCTGTAAGTTTGTGGGTAAAAAACTTTGGTTACTAGTTTAATGCGATTTTGCAACAATGCAGAGCTGACGGTAATTGGTGGAGAAAACTTGTGTTCATAGGTTAAAATAAGTACAAACATACTTGAACAGGTTTGTGAAATGTGGCAATAATGCTTATCTGGGTCGATGATTGGTGAAAAACTTAGGTTCATAAGTTTGTGGACTGTGAAGAATACTTGTGTTCATAGGATATGACAGGTTTCAACCTGTTTAGGTAAGTTTACGAGATGTGACAACATTGCTTATTTGGGTCGATTATTGGTGAGTTACTTAGGTTCAGATGTCCGTGGTAGAGAATGAGAATACTTAGGGTCTTCCATTCCACGTATGCTACAAGAGTCAGGGTGTTTCCTCGGTGAAAATATATTTTGGAGTCTTGGAGTGGAGAGTGTGTGACCGAGTTCAACTGTGCAGAATGAGATGTTTTGACAGGTTTAAACATGTTTGGATAAGTTTGCGGGATGTGGCAACATCGCAGACTTAGGTCGGTGGTTGGTGAGTTACTTAGGTTCATAAGTCCGTGGTGGAGAATGTGAATTCTTAAGTTCGTAGGTTATGACAGGTTTCAACATGTTTGGATAAGTTTGCGAGATGTGGCAACATCGCAGACTTCGGTAAATGGTTAATGAGTTTTTTAGGTTCTTAGCTTCGTGGTGGAGAATGTATATTCTTAGGTTCATAGGCTATGACAGGTTTCAACATGTTTGGATAAGTTTGCGGGATGTGGCAACATCGCAGCCTTAGGTCGGTGATCGGTGGATAAACTTAGGTTCACATCTCCGTGTAATTTAGCAACAATGTTGACTTCGGTCAGTGGTCGGTCAAAAGGTCGGTGGATTTAAGGATCATTGTAGGAAGGGAACATCTCGTCGTGCTATCTACTGTACTCATGTTTTTTTAAATATAAATGCTTCTGCAATGTCATTTGTTTGCTAAACTATTAATATAAACGAGTAGACGATAATATCTCTTGATTTGAGAGAATTAAAATATTTTTATCGTGACATGCACAAATTTCTCATGCCTCAAACTCGTTGTGTTTTCGATAATAGTATGCTAAAGTAAAAATATAAATAAATTGTCACTCACAGTAGCCGGGATGTGACCACCTGACCAAATTTCCATCATGAACCCTACATTGAACACAATTGAGTTCTTGATAGGTGGAACAGGAACCCAATTTCCATTGGGCGTTTTAGCTTCCAACCCTCCTACTTCGTCTTGAAATAGAAATGTGAATGTATCCATGTCACAATGTTCACCCAGGCGTAAAAGTTCCTCGTCTTCTGCAAAATTTTTTTGAGGGAAGTAGTAGTTGCTTCTAATGAAGTTATGGTTCTTTATATTACGATCCTCGAACATTGCTCTGTGACGTTTAACAAAAAAATTAGTGTCTTCCATTTTCAAATATACAGCAAAAGCATGGGATACTGTTTTAGCCAATTTGATAAGGGGTGAGCGAAAATCATCAACGGCGTCCTTAAATCCTGGTACTTCTTTAGGATATCTTTTTCCATCTAGTGCCTTTATTCCCCAAAAGTCAAAATTTTCGTTGGAATCCAACAGTGAGGAACTATACGCTCCTTTTAACTTTCCAGCACTAAAAACAAATACAATATACCTCGATTTATGTATAAAGAATCATTCCATAGTTACACACCAATCGTAAGTAGTTGAATTTAAGAAATAAGCATTATCCAATTACACTCAAACTGCTAGCGTGAAAATGTTTATTATTGTTATTTAGTGTGTTACCTTCTTTGCCAATAAAGCCCAATGCAAACTTTCTCTTCTCATACTATTACGCCAGTTGTACACCTAACTCTAAGGTGTTCCTCCTCCGAATAATTCTTCTGAGGATGTTTAAAATTTCAATTTATACCTTACGTCACTGTAACTCTACGGTTGCTCGGGTGATGAGTCGAGTGATATTTCACTTTAGAGAATCAATTTACAGTTGCCGTAACGCCTCACTTCCTCCGTCACTTTCTCTAACTTAAACAAAGTTGATATCCAAGCAACTTTACGACAGCGCAAGAATAATTTAGAGCTCGTCTGAAGAAAACTTTAACAATTAGGTTAGCGTTAAAATAACTCTGCGTTGTGATCAAACAACCTCTAAATGCGCTAAGAGTGACGGTTGACGTTATGGCAACGCGAAGATTGACGGGAGAGTTAGGATAAAGTTACGTCTACAACGGTCGTTACTAACAACAATTCTCCTAACTATTATTACAGTTAACAAAATTTTGATTTAAACTTTGCCATTCCGTTACCTGGGAGTNATGGGAGAGTTAGGATAAAGTTACGTCTACAACGGTCGTTACTACAACAATTCTCCTAACTATTATTACAGTTAACAAAATTTTGATTTAAACTTTGCCATTCCGTTACCTGGGAGTTCTCTTACCGATGTTCGGAGAAAATTATTTCTCCAAACAGTCGATGCAAACATTCTCTTTACATTATTTGGTCGTAATTTTTTTAAAGTTGAAGTTTTTCAACTTTTTGAAAACTAAACTACGACTTAAAGTTAAAACCAAAATATTTTCATCATCTGCCATTAATTAGTAAATCCAATGATGGTTTTCTCCATCAACCGAGATGCAGAAGAAAAACTAATCGAATTAGTTCAAGGTCACCGATGTCTCTATGAAAAGTCAGATATAGATTACAAAAATACACTTGCCAAGGAATCGAAATGGAGAGAAATCGGAGAGACACTCCAAAACAATTGTAAGTTAACCTAACCAGTAACATAATCAGTTATTTGTGAAGTTATTTATATGTATATTCAAATTCGAAAGGTGAATCTTTGAAAAAACATTGGACGAAACTAAGAACACAATTTATGGCCTTTCAACGTCGTCTGAAAAATCCATCAGGAAGTGGAATAGGAAATAGACCATATTTTCGCTATGAGAAACAGGTTGGATTCCTAAAAGACGTTAAGCATTTTGAAGAAACCATCTCAAACATGAATATTAATGGAGGATCGGATGCTTTGGCGAATAAAGAAAATGTTGATGATTTAGAGTCTGTTTCGGATTATTTTGAAGAAAAGGATTTGGAAGGATTGGTTGATATGAACAGTACAACCCCAGAATCATCAGGTTCCGATGGACTATTTCCAAGAAGCAAGCCAACTCCAAAAGCAAGACCTCATGTTAAGGGCAATAAACGAAAAATCGACGAGTTTGAAAAGGAATTGCTTAAAGTTATCAAACCAAATGCAGAGGAAGATGAGTTCACGTTGTTCACGAAGTTGTTAGCTCCAAAGTTGCGAAATATTTTCTAAGCGAAACGAAAAGTTTTCCTCAAACTCCAGCAAAATATGTCAACATTAGTTAAAGAAGCAGAGTTGGAACTACTAGATTNTTGGTTGATATGAACAGTACAACCCCAGAATCATCAGGTTCCGATGGACTATTTCCAAGAAGCAAGCCAACTCCGAAAGCAAGACCTCATGTTAAGGGCAATAAACGAAAAATCGACGAGTTTGAAAAGGAATTGCTTAAAGTTATCAAACCAAATGCAGAGAAAGATGAGTTCACGTTGTTCACGAAGTTGTTAGCTCCAAAGTTGCGAAATATTTTCTCAGCGAATCGAAAAGTTTTCCTCAAACTCCAGCAAAATATGTCAACATTAGTTAAAGAAGCAGAGTTGGAACTACTAGATTANCGAAAAGTTTTCCTCAAACTCCAGCAAAATATGTCAACATTAGTTAAAGAAGCAGAGTTGGAACTACTAGATTAAACCACTTTGAAATATAAAGGTTTACAAGCAAATTAAATCAATCTACAGTTTGTTAATTAAACGCAGAGAAATATATTTGAGACAAAAAGAAATACGTGCCATAATTGAATGGAAAATGTCAGAACTGGGAAAATTGCGTGACAATTAGAGTAGGTGAAATTTTAAATTTTTTAATCAAATTTTCAGAAAAAACATTTTTTTGTTATTGAGTAATAATGGTCGCAATATTTTGATACAGTAGTTTGCTGAGTGTAAACATCCTATTTATTTCTAAAATTATACAAAAAAGATTAGTTTTTCAATTAAAAAAAATATTGGATTAAATTAAATCCTACTAAAAATGAAAAACAAAATAGTCTTTACTCTTCATAAACAAGGAAGATTTGTTTCCAAATTCTTCAATTTGTTAAATTCTGAAATGAATTCGTAACGGTTTATATGTGTCCTAGTTGGACATGGCAAACGAAATGGAAATAAAAATTTCAAAATTGCTTAGGGTCTGAGACATTTTTCNAAATAAAAATTTCAAAATTGCTTAGGGTCTAAGACATTTTTCAAATAAATGTCAGAAATAGTCACTGCATGAATTAATATTTTGAAAATTAAAATTAATGTCGTGATTCCTATGCTGCCAATGGCCTCATAAACTACTTCAGGTGTGGAAAAAGTTATTGCATGGTGTGCACCACTACGCATGTGCATTGCTCATATACGTTTGCTGGACTAGGACAACTTAACATGTCTACTGTTCGTGAATAAAAATTGAATTAAGTTTTGTTTGGTTTATTGCATCAAACTTAATGTAAGTACTGGATGTGAGACCTTATATTACTATTGCTATATTCTAGAATTATGCCAAGGCAATGCGCCTTCATTGTTGAAATAATAAAGATACAGATCCCNCTTCAGGTGTGGAAAAAGTTATTGCATGGTGTGCACCACTACGCATGTGCATTGCTCATATACGTTTGCTGGACTAGGACAACTTAACATGTCTACTGTTCGTGAATAAAAATTGAATTAAGTTTTGATTGGTTTATTGCATCAAACTTAATGTAAGTACTGGATGTGAGACCTTATATTACTATTGCTATATTCTAGAATTCTGCCAAGGCAATGCGCCTTCATTGTTGAAATAATAAAGATACAGATCCGTTATTTCGGCTGCATGCTGAGTAAAGTTATTTGACCCTTGGTGTGCTAAAGGATGGAGAGGATTATCATATCTCCAGTTACCATGCATCTCGTCTATTGAGTCAACTGTAATGATATTGAAGTCACCCTTGGACATCAGAAAGTTGTGCAGAATTACTGCGGCTTCTACTATTCATTTTATCAGGCTTATGTCAGCATTGATAATTGAGTGGGGAATCATCCATCTTGAAGTCAAAATCCCGAATGTATTCTCCATGACCATTCTTCCACGTGAGAGGCGATAGTTATATATTCGTCTCTCTTTGCTGAGGAATTTACCAGGAAACGGTTTCACAAGATTCGGTTTTAAAGAAAAGGCGTCGTCCCTTAGCAAAACATGAGGGAGAAGGGCATGACCTACTTGTTTTGGTGGTGGAAGGNTTAAAGAAAAGGCGTCGTCCCTTAGCAAAACATGAGGGAGAAGGGCATGACCTACTTGTTTTGGTGGTGGAAGGGCTAAAGAACCATTGTTTAGCCGTTCGCCTAGTGAAGATCTCCTAAATACCCCGCCGTCAGACAGACTTCCAGCAGACCCGATGTCCACATAAGTAAATTTGTAATCAGCATTTGCTACGGCCATGAGCACAATTGAGAAGTATCCTTTGTAGTTGTAATTTGTTGACCCTGATAGTTTAGGAGCCAGGATTCGGATGTGCTAACCATCAACTGCTCCACAAGCATTAGGAAAGTTCCATTTGTTTCGAAATCCGATTTCATTTTCTTTCCAAATGTCTTCGTTTGGTTTAGGTAGGTACATTAGTCCAATTATCGACGTAATAGCATCTAACACTTCTTGAAGAATCAAAGAAACCGATGATGGGGAAACACGATAGCTCATAGCAAGTGATACTTGACTGTTTCCGGAAGCCAAATACCTGAAACGAAATTTAATGACTTCGATAATACTTATCTTTCGACAAGTCACCTTAGAGTGATAGCTAGTTTTTGTCTTGCTGATATTGGCCGACTATGTGTCACATGACGAGTTAATTTGCTTTCTACTAGTTGAAGGAGATCCTCAAAATTCTCTTTAGTCATTCTACACAAAAATTATATAATTTAATTATAAGACAATANGAAGGAGATCCTCAAAATTCTCTTTAGTCATTCTACACAAAAATTATATAATTTAATTATAAGACAATAACGTATATTTAGACTTGAAATATTTTTATACCTAAAGTACTTGTGATGGTATAGGGGATCTGATGCAAGTTCTTCAACAAGTATACTTTCCCCTTGGTCAAGTCTGTTTGCAAAAATTGATCTGATGTACGTAGAGCGTCGTCTTTTCTTCATCCGTTTACGAACCCGATTAATTAAGATAGCTTTTGCAGCTAGCTCCATTTAAAAAAATTATATAATTTATTTTATTCAGAAAAGATTAACGAAAAATTGTATTTAAANTGCAGCTAGCTCCATTTAAAAAAATTATATAATTTATTTTATTCAGAAAAGATTAACGAAAAATTGTATTTAAAGTTTATTTTAACAATTATTATGGAATGAGCAGAGAGTTGTGGGAGAAATTTTTTTCTCTGAAGAAAGTTTGTATACCATTGGCTACTAGTAATGGCAAGGTAACGTTAAAACTTTACTCTGTTAACGCAATGACAAAGTTTGCATCGGGCTTAAGTGATTGCAACAGCATAAAATTGTTAGACGGGTTAGGTGTTACTGAGGATTGGGAGGAATCAAGGGAGAATTATGGAACCAATTAATTAACTGAGGAATGGTTGAGTGGTTTTGGGAAGTTGGGATGGGGTCGGGGAAATGACTAGGTATGGGTTGGGAATTGGTTGGGTATTTTTGGCAAGTGGGATAATAAATTAAAATAAGGGGGAAAGTAGAGTATCGCACGACTCACATTACAGCCTGAGCCAGAGTCATTGACTCACTGAGTCGACTCTGACTCTTTGGGTTTAGTGAGTCANAGAGTCATTGACTCACTGAGTCGACTCTGACTCTTTGGGTTTAGTGAGTCTGAGTCAGAGTCAGAGTCAATGGTTAAACTTTTTGGGAGTCGACTCACTCTTTTGGGATATTACCCTGCTATGCAGCATGAATGACTCATGAGTCAAAGAGTTGACTCTTGAATCGACTCTAGAGTCAGATGACAATTTTATTAAATTAGTAAAAACAAATTGCTTACTTGTTTAATTATTACGTTGATATTAACTATATTAAAGAAAAAAAGAAAGCAATTGCAAAAAAGACAAAATGGGAGCAGATTTAGAATAAGGATATTTAAAAAATAAATAAAACAATAAAACGTCAGTTTTCTGTTACGTTTTCATTACGTGACTAAATCACTCTCCAACATTATAATCAGTTAAATGCGCGAGAAATAGTTAACTCTTCGGCCGTATCTTTCGGTCAATGGCCGGAGACCGAAGGATGTCCTTCGGCCCGATTTTGGCCGAAAACTTCTGCCAACCGAAGCTTCGGTTATCCCTAGTTATAACATGTGATACAATGGAACCTCATATTTCTGATCACTCTCTTGTGTTTGCGAATTTAAATATGACAAAACCAAAACTTGTTAAAACTTCCTTCAAATTTATTGATTATAAAAATATTGACTTTGTGACAGTCGGGAAAGACATTTTATCGCTCAAATTCTGTCAAAATGAAGTAGACACATCAAAGGTTTGAGGATTTCAATGACAAAATTTCATCCAGATTTAATTCTGTAATCAAAACCAAATTTGCTAGTTTCGTTAAATACACAAAACCGTTCTGAATATCACCACTGCTTCATTGCCTTATAAAAAATCGTAACCAACTATACTCACTTAGCAAAATCAATGATCACTTCATCTATAATAACAAAACTGTATTAAAGAAGTCAAATTAACATTTCAGAATGACAAAAAAATTCACTAAATTTGTACATGCAGAAATTAGGACGTTTTATAAAGTGATTAGGGAATTCATTTCACTGCAATCAGCNTTCTGAATATCACCACTGCTTCATTGCCTTATAAAAAATCGTAACCAACTATACTCACTTAGCAAAATCAATGACCACTTCATCTATAATAACAAAACTGTATTAAAGAAGTCAAATTAACATTTCAGAATGACAAAAAAAATCACTAAATTTGTACATGCAGAAATTAGGACGTTTTATAAAGTGATTAGGGAATTCATTTCACTGCAATCAGCNTTCACTAAATTTGTACATGCAGAAATTAGGACGTTTTATAAAGTGATTAGGGAATTCATTTCACTGCAATCAGCTCAGGTTATCGTGCCATTGACTCCCGATGATATTGACACAGTGCATAATAATAATTATTATTTAATTGTGTTTTATAATTTTACTTTGTTATTAGTTATTATTCTCTGCTGTGTGGAGAGAAAACTANATTATTATTTAATTGTGTTTTATAATTTTACTTTGTTATTAGTTATTATTCTCTGCTGTGTGGAGAGAAAACTAAGAATAGGTTTTTTGTCTTTATTTGTACTTTTCTACTATTGTGTAATTGTAGAAAAATAGTTTTTCTTTATAATTATTGTTTTACTTGTCCTTCTGTACAGACTAGTTGTGTTGTCTCTCTACGTGAGAGTATTATGTTTGTTAATTGTTGTGTTGTGTTTGTTGAAATAAAAATTTGCTTTATTTCATCTAAAGCAAAATTAACTTTCGTTGTTTGTTTTTGTTTTAGGTTTATTTGTTTATTTGTTCTTAAAGCTAAGTAGCTCTAAGAACAATAATTTGGTTTTCATTTTGGCTAATTGTTGACCAAAAAAAGTCGACAGTGAGGCCAAACTATAACAATATTAATGACTTCAAAATACAAATTACTACTTCTAACACTGTCATGACAAGATGCATAAGTAAACCTGCAATATTTAATATTCAATAGTGATCAGTTTATTAGGTTATTAGAAAGACGTTTTTAAGTAAGGACTTGAAACTAGAGTGACTTCTTATCCTAAAGGTACATTTGGTTTTGCTTAATTGTGGACTCACATAATCCATATTTTTTTTTGAAACAAATGGGGACTTAAACCCGTTTAAAAGTATGCACTAATAGTTAGTTAAAGGAATTTTGACAACTGAACTAAAATGGCGATAGATTGTGAAATACTCTTGTAATTACTGCTGATGAAACTAAGTGAACCAGAAATCGTGCCTACATCTTTAATCTTAATGTTAATCACAAATGCTCACAAACTAATTTAATCATCTATGATTTAAACTAAACAAAAGATATGAAAAGAAACTTAAATTCTTATTTACTACAGAATCAACTACAGATAATGTAGAAACGAATATGGCAGTTTTTTTTACTTTTTCTTGCTGAAATTACTGCGACAATTAACTACAATATTTAACGTCATCAGATAATTTATTTTAGAGATTTTCTTTTTGTTTCTATGAAACAAATTATAATGGCCCAATTCCCGTAATTGTATAGAACGCTTTACAGTACTATCAGACTATCAGACTATCGAATTAATAAAACTATGAGTCAAAAACCTCCAAAATGAGTCACATTTTGGAGGTCTCTGATTGGTTGAAAAAACTATCGGCTCTCGATAGTTCTAATCATTTCAGTGGCATTTATAAATTTCTTATAGTTCCTCAATGCAATCCTCCCCACTCAAAACTCAACACATACAAATTCTCTTTGAGCAGTTGTGGGGATTGGAACTCATTTTCTCAATTGTGTAGTGACTTTATGGACAANATTATTATTTAATTGTGTTTTATAATTTTACTTTGTTATTAGTTATTATTCTCTGCTGTGTGGAGAGAAAACTACGAATAGGTTTTTTGTCTTTATTTGTATTTTTCTACTATTGTGTAATTGTAGAAAAATAGTTTTTCTTTATAATTATTGGTTTACTTGTCCTTCTGTACAGACTAGTTGTGTTGTCTCTCTACGTGAGAGTATTATGTTTGTTAATTGTTGTGTTGTGTTTGTTGAAATAAAAATTTGCTTTATTTCATCTAAAGCAAAATTAACTTTCGTTGTTTGTTTTTGTTTTAGGTTTATTTGTTTATTTGTTCTTAAAGCTAAGTAGCTCTAAGAACAATAATTTGGTTTTCATTTTGGCTAATTGTTGACCAAAAAAAGTCGACAGTGAAGCCAAACTATAACAATATTAATGATTTCAAAATACAAATTACTACTTCTAACACTGTCATGACAAGATGCATAAGTAAACCTGTAATATTTAATATTCAATAGTGATCAGTTTATTAGGTTATTAGAAAGACGTTTTTAAGTAAGGACTTGAAACTAGAGTGACTTCTTATCCTAATGCTCCAATTACACTAGGCAACTTTATTCGAAAGTTTTAATGAAATTTTGAAATTTTTGGTGTAATCGCACATGAAATCTTACAATTTCTCTTGCACAACGTCATCATACGCAAGAAAAATTTCAAGATCCGAAATTGCAATCGAATGCAATTTCGATCATGAAACTTTACAACTTTTGAATATTTTGGTTCAAATAGCCCCATCTCGTAAAAAACAAGTTAATGCGGGACAAGTTTTATTTTGAAAAAACATCAATTTGACAAAAATCCGAGGCGGGTTTTCAAATATAAATCATTTGAGGCAAGTTGAGCGGAAGTGATAATAGGTGAATTTCATAGGTTTGGTTACTAGTGTAATCAATAATGAAACAAAAGTTTCATACAACTTCTTGCACAAGAAATTGCATAAAACTTTTGAACAAAAGTTGCGCAACTTTTGCTCTCTGGTGTAATTGTAGCATAAAGGTACATTTGGTTTTGTTTAATTGTGGACTCACATAATCCATATTTTTTTTTGAAACAAATGGGGACTTAAACCCGTTTAAAAGTATGCACTAATAGTTAGTTAAAGGAATTTTGACAACTGAACTAAAATGGCGATAGATTGTGAAATACTCTTGTAATTACTGCTGATGAAACTAAGTGAACCAGAAATCGTGCCTACATCTTTAATCTTAATGTTAATCACAAATGCTCACAAACTAATTTAATCATCTATGATTTAAACTAAACAAAAGATATGAAAAGAAACTTAAATTCTTACCTACTACAGAATCAACTACAGATAATGTAGAAACGAATAAGGCAGTTTTTTTTTTACTTTTTCTTGCTGAAATTACTGCGACAATTAACTACAATATTTAACGTCATCAGATAATTTATTTTAGTGATTTTCTTTTTGTTTCTATGAAACAAATTATAATGGCCCAATTCCCGTAATTGTATAGAACGCTTTACAGTACTATCAGACTATCAGACTATCGAATTAATAAAACTATGAGTCAAGAACCTCCAAAATGAGTCACATTTTGGAGGTCTCTGATTGGTTGAAAAAACTATCGGCTCATAGTTCTAATCATTTCCGTGGCATTTATAAATTTCTTATAGTTCCTCAATGCAATCCTCCCCACTCAAACTCAACTCATACAAATTCTCTTTGAGCAGTTGTGGGGATTGGAACTCATTTTCTCAATTGTGTAGTGACTTTATGGACAAAGGGTAGTTTTCTCTTTGATATCTTCCTACATAGTTCAGTTAGGAATAGACTAAGCGGTTTAATTCTATCACAATTTTTCTATCATTCGACAAGTTTTCGTTCCCGTAATTTTTCTATAATCTGATAGTACTATGAGCTTTAATACTATCAGGCGCTCTACACAATTAAGGGAATTGGGCCAAGTCACATAAAGCGACCTTTTAACTCAGCTTACCAAACTAAACTTTTTAAATTTATTAACCTGATTTTTAATTTCAATTCCAATTTGAATTTGTAGTCTTAATTTNCCTACATAGTTCAGTTAGGAATAGACTAAGCGGTTTAATTCTATCACAATTTTTCTATCATTCGACAAGTTTTCTTTCCCGTAATTTTTCTATAATCTGATAGTGCTATGAGCTTTAGTACTATCAGGCGCTCTACACAATTATGGGAATTGGACCAAGTCACATAAGGCGACCTTTCAACTCAGCTTGCCAAACTAAACTTTTTAAATTTATTAACCTGATTTTTAATTTCAATTCCAATTTGAATTTGTAGTCTTAATTTTNCCAAACTAAACTTTTTAAATTTATTAACCTGATTTTTAATTTCAATTCCAATTTGAATTTGTAGTCTTAATTTTATTTGAATTGTAAATTAATTTAGTTCTATACATTAAACATAAATCTTTACATCAACTGGAAGTTTAATTTTATTAAAGCATAATGCTTACAATATGCCAGAAATGTAACAACCTACCACCTATGTGTAAATAGGGTATTTCTGAGAATAAATAAATACCTAGCAAACAACACCGTCCATATCAGGGTCTAGCAATGTCGGACCAATGGTTCACTTTTGAATTTTTTATGCTAAAATATTCCTGTTATTTATGTCATGAAAATTCTTAGGAAATTCACATAAACAATACCAAGTTTTCTAGGTTGATAAGAAGTAATGTACCACGTATGGAACAAATTCGCAGTCTATGAAGATTAGAATAATTTTAATAATAACTAACTCACATTTTACAATTAATGCNTATGGAACAAATTCGCAGTCTATGAAGATTAGAATAATTTTAATAATAACTAACTCACATTTTACAATTAATGCTTACAGTTCTTATTTCCTTTTTCTTGTGATATTGTCTAGTAAGTTCATTTACAAAGACAATAATGATTGCTACAATTAATCAATATAGATGGTCATGATTGTAATGTCTCCAACATTCCTCCCTTACATAGGACTAAGAGCCCTAATCTATTCTATAGTTACTTAACCAGTTCGCACTTCACTAATCAAAGCGCCGTCTAAACCAACTTGACCACTCCAACTCTCCAGCCTTGTACTTTCCACTAATCAATAGACCCCTTAACGTTTCTGACCCTCCAAGCCGTGCAGCCATAAAAATGCACCAAGACTTGACCCATGCACATCTGCCGTCCCCGGATAAAGCGTTAGCCGTAACCCGCCTGTAAAGGAATTAGTGATGAAAGCTTTCCTTTCCTTTCGTTTTTTTGTCAGAAACGAAAAGTAAAGGAAAGCATCAGGTTGAAAACGAAAACGAAAACGAAATCAGAATCCTAAAACGAAAAGGAAAGGAAAGCAAACGGAAAGGGAAGGAAAGGAAACGAAAACGGTATTTTTTACAAAATGTTTTTTTTTATCAAATTTAGTAAAGCTAACGAATTTTTTTTCTAAAGTAACATCCTCATAATAACAAATATAAAAATGCATTACTCAACAATTTGGTTAACTCGGCATTGCCTGGAGTTTTTGGGATTAGGATTTGGCCCGCAGGATTTGGATCCAACAGCCATTTCGAGCTGACCCGTGATCCGAGCGATAGAATTCATTCCTAATCAGGCTCACATTGTTGTCTTTGTCTTCTTGTCTTCCCGCATTTCTCCGATCTCTACTAATATCATTAACTCCATGCCGGCATCCGTCTCATTTCTTCCCACATGCCTGCTTGTCTTCCCGCATTCCTCCCTTGTCTTCTCGAATCCCCCATTGTCTTCCCGCATTCCTCCTAATTCTACCCACATACATTTAGTTCTTGCCGCATCCCTCCTGTTTTCCCACATCCCTCCCATGTCTTCTCACATTCCTCCGTTGTCTTCCCACACCCTTTCTATATTTTTCCGCATCTCTCCTCTTGTCCCGCATCCCTCTTATATCTTTCCGCATCTCTCCCTAGTCTTCCCGCATCCCTCCCTTGTCTCCCCGCATTCCTCCCATAGCTTCTTGCATCCCTCTCATAACTTTCCGCAAATCTACCTAAACTGATTAAAAACACTTAACAAAAATCTTGTTCACTGAACAATTCGTAACAAAAAGATTCACTTATTTAAATTTTTTGAATTTCTACACTCAACAACCACCTCATTCATCGAATTTAACTTTTTGTGGATAAACTCAAAACTAGCTACTCGTGCGCATTATTTAGGAAAATCCTTTTTCTGTTTCCTTTCTTTTCCTTTTCGTTTCCTTGGAAACTGAAAACGAAAAGGAAAGGAAAGGAAACGAATGGATTCGTTTTCAAAATTCCTAAAACGAAAAGGAAAGGAAACGGATTTTCGTTTTCGTTTTCGTTTTTAAAGGAAAGCATTTCATCACTAAAAGGAATGATGTGTGTTTTGTCTCAATTGTGTTGAGTTTTGAAAGCAACATTAAACTAGCAATATTATTTCCTAAGCTTCACAAGTGAGAAGCGTACAACAGTAAAATGAGTTATTTATAAGCGAAACCTATGCATTCTTCCAAATCCACAGTCGTCCCTCACAAAGACAATCCAACTGCATATCCATCCAATCTAATGTATGTTTTATGGGATAGAGCAAGATAACTATAAATTAAATGACCCTCCTCGTGTCGACCGACCCTCTAAGGCTTATCTCAGCCTCTCCATTACACCCAACCATGGCCCATGGGTTTTGTGAAAACAACAGTGTATTGACCTCCACACGTCAAAAATTTCCTCAAACTGACGCAGAATGGTCACTAGTATAGTCCATAGTATACTTATGTTGTGAATTTTCGCCTGTTCCTTGCTGCCTAGTGTTATTTGTTGATTGTAGTACATACANCCATAGTATACTTATGTTGTGAATTTTCGCCTGTTCCTTGCTGCCTAGTGTTATTTGTTGATTGTAGTACATACACATATGCATTTGATGAATTATGGAAGTCATTGTTTATTGTCCTAAATCTCTAAAAAATAGTATTTCATCGAAAAGTGAGATAAGCCAAGTTAAGTTGCCGACTTTTGCTACATTCTTAATTTTGTGAATCCCAGTAAACCAAACACCCGATTAAACATTTTTGACTCCAAGTTGGTATATTCTTTGGCGGAGAGGTAGAATTCTAGAAATCTTGATTAATATTTCACTGAGCTAAATGCATAGTATGGGAAATCGAAAAAAATTACACGTTGAGGTTGTGTTTATTACCCATACCATTTCCTATACTTATTAACAGATGAATAGCTTCAAAATCCAAAAGTATTCCTGACAGCAGAATGGAAAACTAATCATTAGCGTGATCACTCTTTTTTGTAGCATTATACTCATGTACTCTTAATTTTACGTTAACATTCATATTTTACTTTGTAATTATCCCAGTTACAAGAATAAATATTTAACTATTTAAAATTGTTTTATGCAATTTNACTCATGTACTCTTAATTTTACGTTAACATTCATATTTTACTTTGTAATTATCCCAGTTACAAGAATAAATATTTAACTATTTAAAATTGTTTTATGCAATTTGCTAAATACGCATAAATATCAAATATAAGTAAAATGCATTAGATAATAAAATGCATTCGTCTGTATTGACTTGGAAACATTTGCAATACAATATGATATATTTCGTTGGTGTANTAGATAATAAAATGCATTCGTCTGTATTGACTTGGAAACATTTGCAATACAATATGATATATTTCGTTGGTGTAACTTCTATACTCCAAGTAAAAATTAATCTTACGATGAGTTTCATTAAAAAATGCAATTATCACTGAAACTAATTAAACAAAATTGGAAAACAAATAACTTACTTCTCCTCTGCTGCAGCAGTAAACCCTTGATAGTCTTGTAAAGGAGTAGTTTTCTTGTATTTAGACTTTACCTCCACTGGTAAATTGAAGAAATCCCTGGATTTATCAAATAAATTTTCCACCTGTGACCAAAAAGTTGAAATAGAGTATTTCTGTGTAATAAATTGTTTCTGTTGATAATTAGTTACACCTCGTATCAGAAGACAATTTTACAGAGTAAAACTAGTAAGCTGTATTTCCATCTTGTAGCACAAAAATGCTTTGCTACAAAAATGTGAATTACAAAATTTATGCTTCGCTCAAATAATATTTCTGGTTCTACAACAAGAGATCTAAAAGTGTGGATAGCCTTGTAGGAACATAAATGATACCCACATTAGACTTTAGAGCAGTTTTGGCTGTTGCTAATTAAATAAAACAACACGTGAAAACATGGAACTATGTTTACAAATACGAAAATCCGCAATCTGGCTTTTCTCAAATGAAACAAATTTGTGACGAAAAAACTATTGCAATATGATAAGAAACTGATGATATTTGTTAAATATGTTATAACTAAAATATCTTGGACATGTCTCTAACATATAAAAATAATTTATTGTTCTAACGTACAGGCTTGAGAGGTAAATTCTGATAAGTACCACTNATGTCTCTAACATATAAAAATAATTTATTGTTCTAACGTACAGGCTTGAGAGGTAAATTCTGATAAGTACCACTCCATTCATTAGGATACAATGAGTAATTTGCAATTGCTTACCACTGCAGGCGTCATTTCATAGTTTATGAAATAGACAAATCCGATTTCTCGCATCGCATCACCCAACTGCTGCGAAAACTGTTTGAAGCGTTCTATACCTTCGCGGTCTGTCCTAGATTCCGAAATTCCAGAACAGTCCAAAATTTTCAACTTGTAACTCATTTTCGAATAGTGCGTTTTGGAAAGGTGTAACAATTGGAATACTGCAGAGAAGTATAAAAAAAAGTAATTCATAAAAATGATAAAATTCTTCAGTGAATAAATTAGATGACTGATCTTCTTTTTCTTACAATATAATATTAGGCAGCGATGGAGAATTCCTGTTGTATTGCAACAGTATCGTATCTTATTCTACGCACTGGTTCTGGCTTTTAAAAAAACGTCCCATCATATTGGCGTAATGAAGCCCATGTGCTATCTACTTACGTATCTTATGGAGTGGAAGCTTGTGCTTGAATTATAAAGAGTTGGCAAAAAAGCTGCGAATCCAGATTCTACAGCTGCATTTTATGTATACTGTTTGCATAAATGTTACACATAGGAGACGCTGATTTTAGAGAACTTTTTCGAAAACCGTCTCTAGTGCATAGTAAATCCATAGATTTATCAAAACTTAAAGGATATCAGGCATTTCGTTTTGCAAACATGTCTTTATGTATTTATATTAAATATGTATTTATTAATGATTTGTTTTATTTCTTTAGCTATTGCGAAACGAAATAATTTTTTTTCTTGATTACGCATAGTAGAAATTCTCATAATTTTGAATGAAAGCTACACCACGAAATGGATGAATCGGTTAGAACTCCTCCGTTATCACATGGATGAAGTTTGGAGTTTCTAGAAGCTCTGCTTAGTTTGACCCGATGACAAACATTTTCTTTGAAATGTTAGTGAAGGATTCTGTATTTGATTCTGTATCAGGGTAGATTCGAACCTAACGCCCAAATTAGCCTCTCCTTCGGGAAAATTTTGTCCTCACGATAAAACAATGGTAATAAAGAAAAGTGATATTTAACAGAAAGAAAAAAGCATAATATAAAACCAATTTACATTAAGTTAACTGGGAAATCAAAAAATTCATTGGGGAAATCTTGGAATTTAACAAAGAAATCTAGGTATTTAAGGAGAAAATCTAATAGAAATAATTTTTTGAGTTTGAATGTTGGAGCATATTGTTGAGTTGAAGTCTCGGGGCGCTCTGGAAAGATGGCGACCTCGCCATCATGAGGTAACGCGAACACGAGGGGGGGGGGGTGCAGTTTGCAGGGGAACTGTACTAACCTTGTTTAAGTTCTGATAACGATTTGGGACGGAACGTGTTTAGAGAAATTAGTATCGGAGTTTATGGATCTGTTACAAGATCAGAATTTGTCATTTTTCAGATTGTGAAGGCGGGTTGTAGAAAAGCACTAGATATCAGGAAAATTTGGTTGCAGAGTCTTATGTATTTATTCATCAATCAAGANGCGGGTTGTAGAAAAGCACTAGATATCAGGAAAATTTGGTTGCAGAGTCTTATGTATTTATTCATCAATCAAGACATTTGCAACATAATATAAGCTTATCGAGTTATAACGAAAAAGCAAATTGAAATGAAGTCNAAATTTGGTTGCAGAGTCTTATGTATTTATTCATCAATCAAGATATTTGCAACATAATATAAGCTTATCGAGTTATAACGAAAAAGCAAATTGAAATGAAGTATGTTCATAGTTGTGGGAGGTAAACAGTTCTTATATTTTCAACTGAAAATAACAAGTACGGTTTTACGACAATCATATAAAAGTGACCTGGACTTTATTCTAAACGATAAACCGCTACTTAAAACGATTGTTAGCGTTTACAAATTTTGATAATCCTTTGCCGTCTCAAAGTCTCCTGCATTCATACTGTACAATGTACACTGCTCACGTAAAGTGTACATTGATAATAAGGTTGGTTCTTCTTCCCATCGTATAAACGTTTCTTGAATTCTCCCTCCGAAACAAAGAATTAATCAGCACAATTATTATGTGGTTTTCATTTGTCTAATTTTAAATTGGTAAACAAAATGTTGCGTGTATTTGCAGCAGACAGCACGGGAAGTGCGAATTCTTGTTAAAAGGGCCAAACATCTTTAACAGGGAAAGCAATGGCGTTCCAAGTTTCCCTGCTCCGGAAGTCAAAGTANCTCCGGAATTCAAAGTATGACTTTTTGGTGGGAAAATATTGGATCATAATGGCAGAGAATGTGATTTGGAACGTATAGTGATCGGTCATGTAATTAAGTATTTCAGGGACACCGCCACACAATTTCAAAAAATGTATTGGATTCAAATCCCAGCTCCTGGTGTGTGTGGAGTTAAATGTGGATTCAAGATAAAAAAATTCGTGTTTTAATTATTTTCCAAGTCAAGGATTTTTCTCCTAAAACACTTAAGTAAACAATACGCATTTTACCACACTCTAAAACTAGCTGATAGTAACGTATCTTTGCATCACATATTATCTACCGTCCCTATACGAACTGTAAGATGAGATACCACGACGAAACTGTCTATAATAGGAAAGGACAACTACTATTACATAAAGTGTAAAAATTTTCGATGGGAATTTTAAAACCTGTTTGCAAAGACAATTGAATTATTTTATATAAATTACTACTCATTTAATTTTGTGTTTACCTAGATTTTCATTATACTACATACAAATCCATTTGATCCAAGGACGCTAGCTTTAATCTTCATAAAGTTTCATAATGAGTTTACAGGATTCAGCTTGAGGTATATCCACCAAAAATCACAAGTTGTGGAAGATATAATAAAGCTTAAAGTGCTAATACAATTCATCAAAATACACATCGATTTGAAGTGCAGATGTATCTTGTGAACACTATTTTTACCAAATTTTTTTTGTAATGGTTCAATCTGCATTCGCTATGTAAACCAAGGCGATTCCAGATCTCAATTGAAAGAATTCGGATATTGGATATTCTCCAAACCTCTTATGCTTATACCAAACTTCGGAATTGGAGATTNTCAATTGAAAGAATTCGGATATTGGATATTCTCCAAACCTCTTATGCTTATACCAAACTTCGGAATTGGAGATTGCAATTCCAATTTTCGGAATCGGCATAGAAAATTGGAATTGGACGGTGCTACCATACTTCAAAATTTGAAACGGCGAATTCTGACATGTAAAAGCCAAAGTTCTCGCCGATTTTCGCATTTCCCTACCATACTTTAGAATTGGAGAATCAGAATCCAATTTTACAATTCTCAAAGTAGAAAGTATCATTTTCTCAAGTGCGCAAAATACTTACGCGGGATGCAAAAAATTTAAAATAAAATTTGACCTTTTTTCCTTGCTTTTTCTCAAGTTTTTTATTAGGAGTAAAAAATGAATGAAAACAAAATAGAGGAAACAGAAATTGATACGAATAAGCAGGATGGGAAAAGACATGTTGAGGTCCTTTGGCTTCTCCATCCAGCAACAATGTGCCTAATGTGGACGAGGACAGATTATTTGTAATCTGTAAATTTAAAATGATGAAGTGGGATCCAGAAACAATCTTTGTTTAGGTAGAATCGGGCCAAAGNAATGTGTCTATTGTGGACGAGGACAGATTATTTGTAATCTGTAAATTTAAAATGATGAAGTGGGATCCAGAAACAATCTTTGTTTAGGTAGAATCGGGCCAAAGTGTGCTTCCTTTGGCACTGTTCTACAATATGTTGTTACTTACGAGTCAAACCCATGTCCGTCGCAGCAATTTGACACTTCACTAATAATTAGTGAAGTGTCAATGGTTGAAATTAACTACTTTCGGCAGTAGACAAATCAACAAAAAAATAAAAAATTAATTTGAAATAATTTAATTTTTTATTTGTTCAAATTTATTAATTAATTCGCGGTTAATGTAACCTTTTGGTTTGATAAGGCAAGTTGAAGCAGAATTCAGCATTGGAATTGGCTTTTTTTCAAATTNATTTGAAATAATTTAATTTTTTATTTGTTCAAATTTATTAATTAATTCGCGGTTAATGTAAGCTTTTGGTTTGATAAGGCAAGTTGAAGCAGAATTCAGCATTGGAATTGGCTTTTTTTCAAATTTAAAAAAAAATCCAATTCCGAAAGTAGGTGGGAAAAGTAGGAAAACCCAATCCCGAAAGGGTCAATTCCAAAGTATGGTAGTCAAATTCTGAAACTTCGGCATTTGTCATTCTCAAATGCCAATTCCAATTCTCTTGCTGCGGGATAAAGTATGGTAGCTTCATTTCAGAAAAACCGCACGTAGGAATTGGAATTTGGAAATCCAATTCCAAAATCCAATTCTAATTCGGAAGTATGGTAGCAAAAAACACGACCAATTCCGAAAATTTTCGGAATTGGAATCCCCAATTCCGAAGTTTGGTATAAGCATTAATCTTATTTAGAATCTGAAAACATATTAGTTTTTCAAGCGTCAGCTAAATACGAGACCTGCAACCATGATACTTTTCACTAAAATCGCATGGAAATTTTCACTACGACCAGATTCACTCTACCTGGACAACATTGTATACGATAAAACTATGAACATGGAATAATAATTTTATTTTGTGATTTTCCTCACTTGTATATCGTGGACTACTTTCTCAACCCCAAAATCTCTATATGAGACGTATTACATAGAGCATGTCCAAATGAGCTTACGCTGTTTGAAGTTTTAAGTGTAATACGAATCGAATCGTTGTCTATGGCTCAAGTCGAAGCTAGTTAAATACAAATTTTTTGGATTTATTGTGCCCTTGTAAGACAACGATTAGTAAGATCGAGTCCTGTTATTTAGAATATGTTCGAATGGGGGAATTTTAGTAGACTGAATTTAACAAATGTCATAGTCACTGAAATTTTTGAAACTCAACATACAAGTGCACACTCATTTGATTCACCATTTTGATCAGTTTCAATAATTATAATTTCTTCATTGTCTTTTGGAGCTTCTAACCATCTGAGATTAAAGATATAAAGATGAATGTGAATGAGTGAAATAAGCAAGATAGCAGTCACTTTTGATGACTGGAGTCAATGACTCAAAGAATTATATTGAACTGAAAATGGCGAACAGTTTGAATAAAAATCAACGAAAATATTGTTGGGCAATACTAAATCATGAATAATCATGCAATTTCATTCCTTCAGAAATTTATTTCCAAATCGCACGGCTCTGATAATTATAGTTTAGGTTATTGACCTTAATTTAAAAATTCATGATGTGAAAATGGGTGCAATGCACAGTAGGATGCTTACAGAAATGGATACTTTCCTCGAAAATCTTAAATTCCAATTTTCTTAACGGAATTTGACGCATTTTTTTTAAATAGCGTTAAAAAGAGAAATATTAAAAAAAAATCTGCAAAAATGAGTTTTTTTATTTCTAAAACCTAAAATTGTTAAAAAATATCTCATTTAATCGCTATAAAATTCCATTAGTCGGATGCTAAAGAAAACCCGAGACATGCGATGTGCCTTAGTTCGTTAGCAAGTTTCGTAGTTTCATCATAACACAGGGGAAAAGAATTTTTTTGCCACTAAGTTTACCATATTTTGTTAAATTCGATTGCAAAAATATTTACCAGATTAATAATCTGCGCTAAATTTTTGATGGATTCACATATCGTTTATTCAAATTGACGAGGGATATTCTGTAAATTAGCTTACAATTTAATCAGGAATCTATTGGTAATTTAGCAGGTCTGGTGAAAGATGAATGTATATTATTTAATCAAAAAAATTATTCTCAAAATAGATTTATTCGGCAGCTTTTGTCTCGCTGGAGAACAAAATTTAATCGATACGCTAAGCCTAGGACAATATGTAGTAAATGCTACGTGAACGGAGATATTTTTCACAACGGAGACCGGTTAAAAAATATAATTGTGTAACAAGTCGCAAATTTTAGCAACTGATCAAACACAAGTTTAACTATGGTGTTTTGTCTGGTGTAGAAAAATCAGTAACATTCTAGATTTAGCATTAAAACCAAATCAAGTTGAAAATGAAATGGCTGTTGAAACTTTCATGTATTCAACAGTAAGAAAATTGTACCCAATATAGAGACCTAAAGTGAAATGTTTAATTTTGTCAAATTATGTTTGCAAAAACTATGTCGAACTCCACAAATGGAATTTAATGTGAAAGAAAAGAATACACAGAATTCGGCTCACAGAGGTAAGTTTGTACATTTTTATACAACATTTGTAGACCAAAATGGACATAAGGATATAGAACGAAATTTCAATACAGATTTTTCCATCGAGGGATGTTTACAGTTCCAATCAATGCCAAATATAACTGTATCGAATTCTGTCTATAATTTACACAGAGGCAAAAATTACATTACATTTCTTAAAATTATTAACGATATATTGTTATAGCTAATGGAAAATTTCGGAAAATCAAATCCAGACATCTTCTAGGACAGTTCAGCATATATGTTGAATAAACTAACTTCTGTATCCTAACATTAAGAAAGTGACCGAATCGTCTTGAAGTGCATTCAAACATTCCTTCTCGAGTTATCAGCCATCTTCATACCAAGTTTCATAAAAGACTGATAGGTCCTTCTTGATAACGTTATTTGTCCAATGTCCTTTTATATGATGAACATTAATTGAGAAGTTGGTAATAGTGTATCTGGTTGTCAAAATTGACTATTTAACATGCTAACAAGTGGAGAGGAGTGCAATGTGTTCTATTCCAAAAGCATTTTGCCAAGACAGCAATAAATAAACATTTTTGTACATTTTCAAAAGTATGATATATTTTTGTTCACCACTATGTAATGTACCAATCTCTCAAACATAAAGCGGCAGTACAGCGTCGCCTGACATTTGTATTAAAGCTCCACCATTCTAACACTTGGTCGCAACAGTCCAAGTTATATTATGTAAATATTCCATTACTTTGCTTTGAAGTACCGATGGTAGCAAAAATAAAGGACCGTGACTTTAGACCCGACTCAAGTTTAAGTGAAAATGCCATACCTACATTTATGAATTTACTTATGCTAAAATGTACATGGCTGTCACATCAATTCTATCAGCTTTGCTGTTTGTATTTAAAATGGAGGCCAAAATCATTCGTGCGTGATAATAGAACGATTATTGATTTGCGCTCCCACACTTTTTGAATATGCAGAAATTGGATGTTTAGGATGTACAAAACATGTAAAAAGTTATTTGGTAAGTGAAATTTTGTAGTTTTTTTTAATTTGAAATAATGTCATTCAAGTCTATAAAAGTCAAACTTAAAACTTGTTACTAGCGAATTTGAGAAACATTATTTAATACAAGCAGCATCACTTACCTTCTCCCCACTGTCTTGTTGTTATTGAACAACTTCCTACAAAGAACAAAAATCTCTCCACAGTTAGCCTTAAGTCAGAATTGAATCTAGTTTATGAATCGATCTCTATAAGACAATATATTTCACAGAAAGATGAAGCAATTCAGTAAAATATGAGCTTTGCATTTGAAATTGTAATGAATTTTCTGCAAGCCTTCCATTTGAATTCGAGAGTTGGAAACAGAAGTTGAGCAAAATCTGAAAGGGTTGGTGCTAATAATATTTTAATTAAAAAATCGGCTAAACTTGAGAAATTCCGTCGTGAAATTCAGTTGCATTTGATTGATATACATCGTGAACAAAAAGTTTGCCTATGTAACTCCGCAGAAATGATAGATTTAGAAAATGTATTGCATAATCTTTGATGCATTGGGATGAATGCGTAGCTTAAATTATTTTACGATGGTACAGCACCAGTTTTGTAGTATTTCGATAAGTACTACGGTTTTGATTATGCAGTAGTCTTTCAGGTTAAGATGTTTCTGTAAGAAAAACTAAAGTTATTCCCTTTCCCTGATTATTGCAGATCGGAGTTTGGTCTCCGCAGGATTAAATCCCTGTTATCTTTCATTTTGCTCTATTTCTAAAACTTTTACTTTCACATCACCCGAAGGGCATGACAAAGGAAACCTACATCCTAGTTGCTCATACATTACATACATTACAAACAGGTTCAAGTAATATTAGAACCTTAACTCCACACATACTGCCCACATACTACACACGAGATGCCCGTTTGTAAGTCACGATCTGGTCTTATGGTACATATAAGGTGCCCATATGCTACATACGAAGTTCCCATATGTTACACATGAGGTGCTCATATGCTACACACCAATTACCCATATGTTGCTCACGATCTGCCCATATGCTACATTTAAGGTGCCCATATGCTACAAAGTCCCTATATGCTGCAAACAAAATGCCCATATGCTACATACAAAGTGCCCATATACTACGTCGAAACTGCCCATATGTTACATAGGAAACTGCCCTTATACTACATACAAGGTGACCTTATGCTACATATAAGGTATCCATATGCTAATATCTACAGAGTGAACAGTTTGGTCGGAAACGTTACTACCCCTGTTACACTAACCCCACCCGCCTCAATCATCATTTATGGGCATGCTGTTTTTCTCGGTATTATTAGGATGAAGGAATATTTAATTGAAACACCATAGTCAAACATAAGCTGCTGCTGTAATGTTGTCATCGAAATAGTAAGGATCAACTACGTTGTCCCCAACAATCCCACACCACATGTTTAATTATCTGAGCTCTGACTTCTTAACGGTTCCATCCATCTTGGATTTTCTTGACTCCAATATCTAAGACGGTATTCAATAATATTGAAAAATACAAAACAACATAATTATGGATTGTGAAAATTTTTAGCAAAATCGTGCGAAATAGCACAAAAATGTGCTAATTCCAATTTTACAATTTATATTATCTACTATTTTTAATACAATTTGAAGTTATTGTTTCTACAAACCTATAGTTCTGCCGATTCACTTCGCCCTTAAAATGAACTGTGCATTCGTCACCAAAAATAACGCATCGGCTCCAGTCTGCATTACCGTGACACATATGACGAGCCCATTCGCAAAAATCTATCCGCCGATCCGGGTCATCCTCATTCAGGAGGTGCAATATTTGCAGCTTATATGGATGAAAGTCATTGTGGTGTAAAATTTTTACGATTGACGTTTGGCTTACACCAGAATCCAGAGCCAATTTCCTAGTAGTTGTTTTCGGATCTAATTTTTCTGCAGCTATGACACTAGCTGACATTTCATCCCCTGTGGCGGGTTTAAAGCGATTTGTCGAGTAGTGTAAAATTGGTTTCTACTTTAGTAACAATTTTCTGTATTGTACCTTTACTCCTAATTTGATAGTTAGCTGCGGCGGGATGGGCGTTGTACCTGTTCATCACTTGGTGGTATGAATCTTCAGGATAACGGTACACATATTTTATTACGATGAGGCGAAGGTGCGGTGGGATACGCATTTCAAAAACAAAATCAATTGATATATCGCTAAATTCCAAATATAAAACGATTCACTTCTTTCACACCCTTTGCGTTTGGGCATCCGCTCACCGCTTACATGGACAGGTACACAAGCATAAACTAGTCACGAGATGCCGATAAGCTACACTTAAGGTCCACATATGCTGAGCCTGAGTTGCACATATACTTCATACAATTTTTATTGGCTGCGCATATTATGAACAAGCCCCTTCAGTTACCACAAATTGTGAAATTATGAAATCGGCAACATTGAAAAACTAAGAAATCGGCAACATTAAAATACTATAAAATCGGCAATATTGAAAAACTATGAAATCGGCAACATTGAAAAACTATGAAATCGGCAACATTAAAAATTTATGAAATCGGCAACATTGAAAAACTATGAAATCGGCAACATTAAAGAACTATGAAATCGGCAACATTGAAAAATTATGAAATCGGCAACATTGAACAATTATGTAATCGGCAACATTGAAAAACTATGAAATCGGCAACATTGAAAAATTATATAATCGGCAACATTGAAAAACTATGAAATTGGCAACATTAAAAAATTATGAAATCGGCAACATTGAAAAACTGTGAAATCGGCAACATTGAAAAATTATGTAATCGGCAACATTGAAAAATTTGGAAACACTTTCATACAGGTAAAACTCTTGCGTATGTGGAAGTTTTGCGATACAACCGCACGTATGGTAAAGTCTCCAAATAGTCAGAACTCCTGCATGTATGGAAGTTTTGCGATACAACCGCATGTATGGCAAAATTTCCATACAGTCACAACTCCTGTCTGTATGGAAATTTTGCTATAAATCCAAATGTGTGGCAAAACTTCCATACAGTCAGTACTCCTGCCTGTATGAAAGTTTTACGATACATCCTAATGTATGGCGAAACTTCCATACAACCAGGTCTCCTGCTCGTAAGTCTGTGAGACAGGAAAGTAGAGTAGCCTGTATATTTCCACACTGGACCATGGGTCACCTTATCTCACAGGAGAGTTTTTACTCATACCTGTCATTGTCTCTGGGGATTAAAGCCTCGCTTGGCTAATGTTAGAGTACGAGTCTCCTCACATCTAACCACCGGTCGATACAGAATCCTTTCCACAAAGTCTGAGTAGCATATGGGCATACTATACATAACTCATAGCCGCCACATGTGTATCATACGAACAGCTAATGAGCATTAGTTGCAGCATAGATAATATACACATGTACTATTCTAAGTTATTCGGTTGCAACAGAGCGAGGAAGGTTGGAAATGAAGCCGCACAGGCAGTATTCTTGGAGGACAAAAACTGAGGTTGGAAATGATGCTGCACAGGCAGGAGGGTAAGGTACCTTGGGAGGTCGGTCTATATCGAGTTGGTTATATACTAGGCAGCAGAGCTTGGACTTAGCTATTCGTTGCTGCCCTAATCCCCTTTCTTAAATACTCGAGATATCTAATGATTTTGATACCAATTTTTTTTAGAGAAGTTGCAATGTGGGTTATAAACTGGGACAACCTATTTAAAACTAAGAATTACAAATATAATTGAAAATATGTGTAACCGTTGAACTAATCACCTCTGGATTCATCTTCAAAGTCATCGCCTATTTCCCCCATATCTTGAAACAAAACTTTCTGTTTGTGGTTGGTTTCTTTTTCAGAATTTGAAGTTTGATATTCTGGTATTTGTGATACAACTTCTGCATTATTTCCAAAAGAATGTATCACAGCATTATCAAAATATTTTTAATTATTTTAGGTTATCCAAGCAGAATTTATACAAATGCACACACTTTTGATATTTCAGAATTAATTTTAGTTTATTTTTCGGGAGTATAACTGGGTGCGGATTGTATTGAGTAAAAATTTTGCCGCCAAATTATGCTGGGTAAATACCATGGCTGGGTAGAGACTGGGGCGGGCTATCAACAGGTGAAAAGGTTAAAAAATTGTTGCAACCCTTAGCAACCGAGAACCTCAAATATATAAGCTGAGAATCTTCGCACTTACCAACCTCCAAATAACATAAACCATTCCAGCTTAAACAACAGCCAGAAAGTGCTTTTTGTATGTTTAGGTGGCCTTTAAATGGGTCTATGGTTGAGGTGGTATAATTAGATAGATTAGAATCACAAGTGTGAATTAGTCAAATCCTCGGTGCCATTTGAGCCCAGAGTCCTTGGGAAACAGAAATTGTCAAAGGTAGATGAGCTTCTCTATCCTCTTCTGGGACCACTTAAAAGAACTTCTTGAGCATTCGTTGCCCATTTCTTTAGTCGCGTTTGTTCTTTTGACATCGTGAGACTGATTTGAGCCTGGATATGTAATACATCTGAGAGAGAATGAACCCGTTAGATATTATCCACAAGCGTATCCGCTTTTACGACACTGTAGCAATGGATATTCACGGTCATCCTCAAAACCCTGTTGGAGTGTTCAAATAGCGCGGTAAAGAGTATTTGTGATTCTAAAAGTAATTCTAGTCATCTGATAGTGCTGAATTGTTGAAGACAATGACGTTCTGTAGATTAACCTGTGGAAATTTTGACGCTCTGTTGGATATTTGGTTACTGGAATAGCCACCGTAACCTTTTGAAAGGAACAAATTCCTTTCCATTCGCAGATTGATAGCGTAAACTCTTTTCAAATTTGTTGAATGGGAGTCACCGAGTGATTTTCTGAAGACTTTTCCCGCGGTCCTTAACGTTATGCCTTTTGTTGTGACTTCTAAGTGTATTACATGGGGTAGAAAGTTTAATGCTTCCAAAATGGAGCCAAACGAACTTTGTCTCTTCAGCAGAAGGTGATTCCAATGGGCCATGTATTATTCCCCCAAGTCACATTATGGAGGCAGGACAGGGGCCTAAGTTTATATTTACTCAACTTTGACTCTAAAAATCTGGATCAGCTAAAGGTAGGTTTTCTATGTGATTTAACTTCACTTTAGATGGAAAATGTGGCAGTCTACACCCCTTGTTATACTTTTTATTACCATTGATATGATAGGTACGGAAAATTTCATAGTTCTTGACAAGAGGATGATTTTGACTCGTGAGAAGAACCACAACTGACACCACCAAGGCCAGTCACACTGATTGGGCTTCTTCGTGGTTTGAGTGCCAACTGTCTGACACAGTCCTGGGTCATAAATTCTGTCTCACTTCCTTATCTATAAAGACACGAACAGTTAATTTTTCACCATTTGAGCAGTTTCGAGGAGTAAATGTATGGGCAAGACACCACCAAAAGCGCATTGCGTTGGTGGTGTCTGGTTGGCGCAAAAATTTCTGTACGATGGAAACCAACGAAAAATAATTTATATAAATGGTAAGAATTGTAAAGAAGCGTAAAGGGACGAAGGTTTGTAGAGTAAAAACAGGGAAGCCTAGAGATGGTATAGAGAGTGAAATTTTCGCTTAAAATTTCTGTATGGTGGAAACCAACTAGAAATAGTTGACATAATAGGAACAATTGAACCAATAAAATCAACGAAATGTTTGATGTATTATTAGGATTTTAGAGTCAAATAGACATATTGAAAATGTCGAGAGAGAGAGAGAGAGAGAGCCACATTTAGACAAATGGAGCTACAAGCAGATAATATCTGAAAACAGTAGCAGCACGTTTCATATAACACCAATTTCCACCGAATTAACAAATAAATTTTGAGATTTTTTAATCTTTGGTTGTTTTGCTGTAGCATTTGACATCGTTTGGAACCATTTCAAATGTTTCTAAAATCTCGATCAGTGTACCAAGCACCGATGCAGTATCTATAGACACTGCGTCGGACGCCCATTTAGATACGCGGACACGACGATGTTATAAAACTGCAGCTTCGCTGTTCACGGTTGTTAACCGCACTATTACTTACCGTGTCTTCTAATTTTTACTCTATAGAATTACCAACTCTATTTTACGATCATATTTACTTGTCGTTCCAATAATTGTCTGTAAGTATCAACTTGACTGAATTTAAACAATGAGGAAAATGCACTTTGTTTTATGCCTAACATTCACAAATAAATTAACAGTTTGTAATCGAATCAGCACAAGAAAAAAGTCTAAGCAACATGTCTGTCTACTTGAAATAAATCTTAATAATATCATTTATTTTTGTAAATTATGTCAAATTCTTGTTGTTACAACTATTTATCAACGGCACGTTTTGGTTAAAATTAACAGAAAATTATTGTCAGAGTTCAGGAAGCATAATCCCTAACATAGAAGGGTATCCTTTGGTAAGGTGTATCCTTTTTGCTTCAGGTTTTATGCAAGCTGTGGAGGATAATCATTAGGCAAGCATTATAAGTGATGGATGTGACCTCAGCGTCCCTAAAGGAGTAGTTCTACATTTCTTGTCAATATACTTCTCTGCTTTGGGAAATTATGCTACTGAAGTAATCAAAAAAATTTTCATTTGCATCATAGGGAAATGGAGCAACCCAGTTGGATTTTTCAGCAACAGCCGGCTTGCAAACGACATCGCCATCTGGTAAGAGAAAGAACGCCAAACTTTGTCTTGTAGAGCCCATTGTATTTTTCAACAGACGAACTCGATGCGGCTGGAAAATATGTTAAAACATTCTTAAGTGAGGACTGTAGGCATACTTTAGTGAGACCGACTACAAATTATTAAAACTAAATATTATTATTATTACCACCTAAAGTTTGAATTCAAAACTACCGGAAAAAGCAAAAAAGAAAGGCAAACAGTAGAGCCACACCAAGCCGAGCGGCAGAAGGGTAAACCAAAAACGATCAAGACGAGTTTAGTCGTAGCTTCGAACCTGCGCTTTCTGCCTCTCCAGAATTCCTACTTCTCGCAAATAGTTTGTTTGAAAATTCTAGATAGTTATCAAACGCTCAGTCATGTCGAGGATATTTGGGACCCACTGGCAATCCTGATTGCAATCGGCAACCGGATGGGCACAAACTGCACACACTTACCACACAAACGACTTCAATGGCATCACCCTCACTGCACATCATTCCCATCCTTATCTTTTCGTCAATCGTCCGCAACATTTTCGATTATTCGGTCGTGAGGCGTCTTACAAGTCATGCGACCATTGTGTAGTGCATAATTAGCCGCATAATTTTGGACAACGCTCGGTTTGAAATTAAACCAAATTCGCTTGTCTGACATTTCACTAGATCTCCGGTGACTACGAGCACAATGCGTAACCAATTAGTTTTAGTTCCCGCTTTCATCTCATCTCAATCACAATCTTGTAAATACAACTGAGATGAATCTATTGCCTCTATCCCAGGGTGAATAAGTTTCTTACAGAACTGGCCCCACTTTTGTCTACCATGGAATTTAGCCTCAGTAAACGTTATATTGGGGTATAAATTGCACGAATATGTAATAAGCACCACGAGCACCTCTAAAAACATATATCTTTCATCGCATTTTGTTAACTGCCACACCTTAAATACAACGATTTAATGTTTATCATGTTTGTTTAGTATTCTCAGAAATAGTTGATGACGCCGGACAACTAGCCTGTGCTGTTCTTAATTCCTTGGTTAATTGAGAGCCCAAAAGGTACATTATTCATACGGGATCCGAGATGAAATTTAGTTAAAACGTTTAGCAAATATATTTCTATTTATGCTCTAGACGATGTAATCTCTTAGAATGTAATATTTTCTTTAGCTTCGGATCACGTCAAGAAGTCATCGAAGGTGAACTATCCGAATTAGCTTTCCAAATTGTTGGAAAAATCTCACCAACTCACAGACAAATATAGAAATGCTGGACGTCGCTGACCTAAATGGCCACCATCACAGGTTAGGAAGATTTATTATCAGATTTTCATTTGAACATTTAAATGAGGTATCGGATGAGAGCTTTTGCAAGTTCAATTACAAATATACCAACAACAACGTTGTATACCCAACTTTCAAATAAATAATTTTTATTTTTTGCCTTACATCTAGAGTTCAGTGAATGAGTGAGAGGGCTCCAAAATTGCCATATTAATATCTGGTTTGGTTTGAGCTTTCCAACGATACCTTATCTACGTTCTCCAACCTATTCAAATAACTGACATTAGATGACCTCCGTAGGTTTAACTAAGCAATGTCTCAACCTGGGCGTTGCCTGTAGCATAACTTGTAGCTCATTTCATTAGGCTTCGTCTTATTCTTTCGTATCATTCTAAAATATGTATACCGCAGAACCAAAAATAAACAGATCTTGATATATTTTATCAGCTCAGTTCTCAACAAAGACGACTACTTATCATCAATGAGACTTTGACTGGAATTGATCTTGTTAAAGTGCTCATGGTTTTTTTAATATAAATGCTTCGGCGCTATTATTTGCTTGCTAAGCTATTACCGACTAGACACAATTATATTTGTTGATTTGTTTGACTTTTGTAAGCTAAAATTTCTGCAGTTCATTTTTCGTATGCTCTACTTGTAGATTGCATTGACAGAATTTTGTATCGCAATATGCACAAACTCCTCATCCTTCAATGTCGTTGTGATTTGATAATAGCATGTTACAATAAAAAATAAATAAATTCTCACTCACAGTAGCCGAAATGTTACCACCTGACCAAATTTCCATCATAAACCCTGCATTAAAAACAATTGAATTCTTGATAGGTGGAACAGGAATCCAATTTCCATTGGGCATTTTAGCTTCCAACCCTCCTACTTCGTCTTGTAATAGAAATGTGAATGTACCCATGTCACAATGTTCACCCAGGCGTATAAATTCCTCGTCTTTCGCAAAATTATTTTGAGGGAAGTAGTAGTTGCTTCTAATGAAGTTATGGCTCTTGATATTAAGATCCTCGAAAATTGCTCTGTGACGCTTAACAAAAAAATTAGTGTCTTCCATTTTCAGATAAACAGCGAAAGCACGGGTTACTGTTTTAGCCAATTCGATAAGGGATAAGCGAAAATCATCAACGGCCTCTTTAAACATTGGTACTTCTTCAGGATATCTTTTTCCATTTAGTGCCTCTATTCCCCAAAAGTCATAACATTCTTTGGAATCCAACAGTGTGGAACTATATGCTCCTTTCACTTTTCCAGCACTAAAAACACATAAAATATACCCTGATTTATATACCGTGCTTTTCAGAAACATGTACCATATGGAAAAAGTTCGCATTATGAAGGGCATATGGAAAATAAGAGGAGTTTCATATACATCACTCAATCTCAATCCCCAAATTCCCTCCAGATATTTGCGCGACAAGTCACCAAACGGTTATTATTTTGCAGATAAACAGCTTCTTGCAATCAATCCTGATAGATAAATTTTTAGCTTCTCTCATTTTTTTTAACTTCACACACACCAATGTAATTTGGTTCAATTTTGGCTCATTATACGTTCTTCCTACTATCCACTGTCCCGCCTACTGCCCACTGTCCTCCCTACTGCCCATCGTCCTACCTACTGCCCGCCTATCTGTTATGTATGATTCATGTACCAAGCTAAATAAAAAATTTTAATTGTAGCTTTCCATGCTATCCTTTTTTAATCCGCCAATACAAAGTTTACGCCCATAAAACAAAATTAACTTATAGCTCTCCTAACTCTTCTGTGAGATTGACAGGTTTATTCAATAATTACATAAAGTCTCGTAGTTAACGTTATAAGGGAGAGGAGGTCACGAGGTAAACATGTTTGATGGGAAATCGAGAATAGAAATCAATAAAATTTTTAAAATTCAGGCGAGTCCAAAGAAAATAATTCCGCTTGAATTTTTAAATCAAGTTAACAAGCTTCATACTCATCTCGATATAAGTTGATAGAGAGCCACTTAAATTAGTGAATCATAAGTGATTCCTATTGGAAATTTGATGGTGAAACAAATTCGCTAGGTCACAGCCCTCTATGTTATCAACATCTAAAGACAACAGCTCAAAACCACGACAAAGACCTTTTCCCACGAAATTAGGTAACAAGATTCAGACTCATCTCGATATAAGTTGATAGAGAGTCACTTAAATTGATAAATAATAAGTGATACCTATAGAAAATTTGATGGTGAATCGAATGCGCTAGGTTCCACCGCTCTAGGTGGTCAGCATATAAAGATATATGCCAAAAACCACGACAAAGACATTTGCTCTTGAAATTATTTAAATGAACAGGCAAGTAAAAATAAGCTAATCTGAAGGATATTGACAGTGTTTCAAACTATAGTTTCCAAAAATCCACTCTACTCACCTCATGCAAGCCCCAACACATCCAGCCCATTTACGATGAATAAATCCTCGAACAAAAACCCATGGGTTTCGTGAAACAAAATTTCCGGCCATTCTACCCAAAAGAATCGTTAGCCATAACCCTAAACCCATGGATTCTAGCATACCATATCTTAAACTAGCGTCTACAAAGGTGATATGCGTTTTGCCTCAATTGTGTTCAGTGCTTAAAGGAACATTACATTAGCAATATTAGTTCCCGAGCTGGATTCATAAGTGAAAAGCGTACAATAGTAAAATGAGTTATAAGCGAAACCTATGCATTCTTCCAAATTCACTTGTATCTCGAAAAGACAATCCAACTGAATATCCATCCAATCTAATGTATGTTTTATGCGATGGAGCAAGACGCCTATTGATTAAATGACCTTGCTCACGCCTCCAACCCTCTAGGATTTATCTCAGCCTCTCCCTGACACCTAAACATAGCCCATGGGATTTGTCAAAAACTAGTATTTTGACCTTCATACATCAAAAATTTTTTTGAATTTTGACGCGGAATGGTCAGAAATAAAGTCCAAAGTATATTTATTTAGTGAAATTCCGCCTCTTCCTTCCCGCTTAGTGTTATTTGTTGATTGTAGTACTTAGACATATGTATCTGATGAATTATGCAAGTAAATGTTTATTGATCTTGTAATTTCAAATGTTAGAAAGAAATGTTTAAAAATATTTCATCAAAAGTGAAATAAGCCAAGTTAAGTTGCCGACTTTTGCTACAGCAAATGGTTATAATGCAAAGCAATGGAACAAGCAGAGAAGTAAAGAGAGGGGTCGGCAGGTTCTCAGTTGAGTGAGATGGAAAGACACAGGGGTCATACTTCGTTCCTCGATTTTTTTTTCAACTCAGCATCTCTCATCATTACAAAATCGCGTATCTTCACGAAAAATATCTGTTTCGAACAGATATGCGCGAATTGTTCCTAGGGACGATAAAATATCTAAAAAATCACATGGCGATTTGATAAATCGTCGTCGCGAAACTAAGTGAAGACTGTTGCGTCAATCGCGTTTGTAAAATTCGTTGTCGCGACTCTATGTGCATGTAGCCTTAGACCGATGTCTTCTAAATATCGAAGCTTCGATTTTCAAATTTTCTTACCAATCTTCGACGAAGTCTTCGATCTAAGTCCGAAGGCTAACTTTTTCAATTTGAGTGTGGTCAACTTACACACGTTTTCATTCATTTCATAAAATGATATCACTCGTTTGTTGTTCTTTGTTTGAAAATTTAATTAATCTAGTTCCAGTACATGGAGAAATGTTTACCTTTCTCCATCATAACTTAAAACGAGCTGGTTACAATTACAAATACTAGAAACTACTTTGCGTTTAATTTTATTTGTTATAAAGAAATAAAATTTTAATTTCTCAATTTACAACGGAGTGGAACTTTAAAATGGCTTCCGCTTGTTTAGAGGAATTTAAATATTAGGTTTAGGTCTGGACCGACCTAATTTTTCTCGACTTTCACACTCTCGGTTTGAGTCTGACTTTGCTGTAACTTAAGAGGCTCAAATATTAAGTCCAGACCAACATATGGCTTGATTGGTTGGATGCTTAGATTAACCACCAGTAAAATTTAAGAAAACTAGTTACGATTTTAATACTTTAGATGACCACTGTTTTCTAAACTTCCGGTTTCATAAAAATGATATGCTAAAATTATGAGAATGTTTAAATGTAAATTAGCATCCACAGAAAATGGATTAACTGACTGTTCCTACCTAAACAGCCAGATCGTACTTTCGATTTTTTTTAAAATTCAACCTTTTTTTAGACCCAATACTTAATTAATTATTAAAAACATTACGTAATTTACAATTAAAACTAAAACAACTGAAACTAAAACTTAAATATTGCTTATAAACTGAAGAAAAACAAAAAAACAAAACTCTTGGTTTGGACTTAATCTTAGACCTAAAGTGAGAGGGAATTAGATCTGGAATTAAGTTTTTGAAAGACGGACTAAAGAGGGAACAACCATGGGTGGTCATCCAAATTATCCAAATTTGGCTTTTCTACTAGGATTACCATTGTTAATTAAATTTATAAATATATAAATTTCATGCCATTGGGTCATGGGGTCAATGTGACAGCGGTTTATTCTGTAGCTAAAAACTTTTTTTTTCGTTACAATAATAAACATGTTAAAGTTAAAAGTGGGTTTGAGAGGCCATCATCTCAATGAGGTGTAGTTAGCGAAGTGGTGTAAATGAAAGGGTTAGGGTTGCTTAATACTGGGTTCGATTGCTACCCTTTTCATAATTTTTTTTTCCTATAATTTTCATACTTATGTGAATCATTTTCTATAAATCGAAAAATATGAAGAACGCAGTGTAGTTAGAGTCTAAAATTTAGAAGATAAGCATTTTCTGAAAATGATAAGTCATATTTTGTAATTCTTTTGAAAATTTGCAAATAGGTTGAATATTGGATTGGAAAGTAAATAAGGAAAATTAGTTTTGTTCTTGTGGTTTAGAAGTTGAAGAAACAGGTCGTTATGGTCTTTCATGCAAGAAAGCCTCTGGAAGATTGGCAAGACACGACGGGATAAACGACATCATCCTCAGATCCCTTCGTTCAGCCGGATTTCCAAGCATTAGAGAACCTCCAGGTCTTTCAAGACAAGACGGAAAACACCCAGATGGAATGACACTCGTCCCCTGGTCTAGAGGAAAACCATTGGTCTGGGACTTCACTTGTGTGGATACATTCGCCCATTCATACATCTCATACACCAAACAAGACCCTGGTGCTGCCGCTATCATTGCTGAAGAGAGGAAGATTAAAAAATACAACTTTCTGCCAGAGAATAAATTCACTTTTGTTCCTATCGCTGTCGAGTCAAACGGAGTATGGGGACCCAAAGGTCTGAACTTCATTAAGAAAATTGGCAATTACATAGTTTAGCGAAGGCCTCTTGGAGCAAGATGTAGTAAAGACTAAGTCGCTATAAGTCTAGCTATTCAACGAGGGAACGCCACTTCCATTTTGGGCACTCTTCCAATTCGCGCATATCTGTTCGAAACAGATAGTTTTGTGTGAAGATACGCGATTTTGTAATGATGAGAGATGCTGAGTTGAAAAAAAAATCGAGGAACGAAGTATGACCCCTGTGTCTTTCCATCTCACTCAACTGAGAACCTGCCGACCCCTCTCTTTACTTCTCTGCTTGTTCCATTGCTTTGCATTATAACCATTTGCTGTAGCAAAAGTCGGCAACTTAACTTGGCTTATTTCACTTTTGATGAAATATTTTTAAACATTTCTTTCTAACATTTGAAATTACAAGATAAATAAACATTTACTTGCATAATTCATCAGATACATATGTCTAAGTACTACAATCAACAAATAACACTAAGCGGGAAGGAAGAGGCGGAATTTCACTAAATAAATATACTTTGGACTTTATTTCTGACCATTCCGCGTCAAAATTCAAAAAAATTTTTGACGTATGAAGGTCAAAATACTAGTTTATGACAAATCCCATGGGCTATGGTTTGGTGTCAGGGAGAGGCTGAGATAAATCCTAGCGGGTTGGAGGCGTGAGCAAGGTCATTTAATCAATAGGCGTCTTGCTCCATCGCATAAAACATACATTAGATTGGCAATCGAACCCGATATTAAGCAACCCTAATCCTTTCATTTACACCACTTTGCTAACTACACCTCATTGAGATGACGGCCTCTCAAACCCACTTTTAACCTTAACATGTTTATTATTGTAACGAAAAAAAAGTTTTTAGCTACAGAATAAACCCCTGTCACATTGACCCCATGACACAATGGCATGAAATTTATATATTTATATAATTAACAATGGTAATTTTAGTAGAAAAGCCTAATTTGGATTATTTCGGAGATGACCACCCATGGTTGTTCCCGCTTAAGTCTTGAGGAAGGAGAAAGTCCTTCTACGTCACATATTTGTGGCGCGAATCTCATAATTAGGTCTGGTACAGACCTAAACTTAATATTTAAATGCCTCTATTACTATTTGACAGAAACCCACCATGCAAATCCTTTGAACTTTAGATCGAAGACTTCCATCGATGCTTCGATCTTCGATTTTGTTTTTTTCGTTCCCTTCGATCTTCGATCCAAGGGAGAAAATGCCCTTCGTAACACCTCTAGTTCTTATGCATACCTTTTTGCATACTTATTCCCAGATGAATACCTTCAAAATCCAAAAGCATAACTAACAGCAAAAGGAAAAATCAAGCATTAGCGTTATCAACCTTATTGTAAGATTATAGTCATGTAATTTTAATTTTACGGCAACATTCGAATTTCACATTGTAATTATCCCAGTTACAAAAATAAATGTTGTTTCTTAATTTAAAACTGTTATGAAATTTGCTAAATACACAGTAAATAACTAAAATGCATCAGAGAATANTGTTGTTTCTTAATTTAAAACTGTTATGAAATTTGCTAAATACACAGTAAATAACTAAAATGCATCAGAGAATATGCATTCGTGTGATGTGAATTGGAAACTTTCGCTATACGATATGATAAATTTCGTTGGTGTAATTTATANTGTTGTTTCTTAATTTAAAACTGTTATGAAATTTGCTAAATACACAGTAAATAACTAAAATGCATCAGAGAATAATATGCATTCGTGTGATGTGAATTGGAAACTTTCGCTATACGATATGATAAATTTCGTTGGTGTAATTTATATNAATATGCATTCGTGTGATGTGAATTGGAAACTTTCGCTATACGATATGATAAATTTCGTTGGTGTAATTTATATACTCCAAGAAAAAATTAATCTCACGATGAATTTCGTGAGATTAATGCAATTATCCCTGAAACTAATGCAACAAAATTTAAAAGCAGATAACTTACTTCTCCTCATCTGCGGCAGTAAACCCTTGATAGTCTTGTGATGGATTAGTTTTCTTGTATTTAGACTTTACCTCCACTGGTAAATTAAAGAAATCCCTGGATTTATCAAATAAATTCTCCACCTGTAACCAAAAGCTTGAAATAGAGTATTTCTGTATAATAAATTGTATCTGTTGATAATTAGTTAGACCTCGTATCAGAATACGATTTTACAATATAAACCTGCTAGCTGTATCTCCATCTCGTAGCAATAAAAATATCTTGATACAGAAATTTGAATTACAAATTCTTATACTTCGCTCAAATAATAATTGAAAATTCTGGTTCTAAAACAAAACACCTAAAAGTATGTATAGCTCTGTAGGAACATAAATATTACCCACATTACACTTTAGAGAAATTTTGGCTCATCCTAATTAAATAAAGAACAATTAAAAACATGAAACTNTATTACCCACATTACACTTTAGAGAAATTTTGGCTCATCCTAATTAAATAAAGAACAATTAAAAACATGAAACTGTGTTTACTATTAACGAAAATCCGTAATCTGGCTTTTTTACAATGAGACAAATTTGTCACAAAAAAACTATTGCAATATGATAAGAAACTGATGATATTTGTTAAATATGTTATAAACTAAAATACCTTGGNTATTACCCACATTACACTTTAGAGAAATTTTGGCTCATCCTAATTAAATAAAGAACAATTAAAAACATGAAACTATGTTTACTATTAACGAAAATCCGTAATCTGGCTTTTTTACAATGAGACAAATTTGTTACAAAAAAACTATTGCAATATGATAAGAAACTGATGATATTTGTTAAATATGTTATAAACTAAAATACCTTGGACATGTCTCTAACATACAAAAAATAATTTATTGTTCTAACGTACAAATTGGAGTTTCATGTATGCTGTTAAGTACCACTATAATGATTCGGATAACATATAGATAAAATGAGTGATTTGCAATTGCTTACCACTCCGGGTATCATTTCATAGTTTATGAAATAGACAAATCCGATTTCTTGCATCGCGTCACCCAACTTCTGCGAAAACTCCTTGAAGTGTTCTATACCTTCGCGGTCCGTCCTAGATCCCGAAATTCCAGAACAGTCCAAAATTGTCAACTTGTAACTCATTTTCTAATATTACGCTGTGAACGGGTGAAACAATTGAAATATTTCAGAAAGGCAAAGGTTCGATAAAATAAACTAATTCTTCAAAATGATAAAATTCTGCTTTGAATCAATTAGTGGACTGATCTTCTTTTTCTTACCATATAATATTAGGGAGTGATGGAGAATTTTTGTTGCATTGCAGTAGTATCGTATATTATTCTACTCACTGGTACCACTATCCCCTGTTGCAATTGGTGAAACAATACAACCCAGAAGTAAACTACGCGTAATTTCCCAACGTGGAACACTATTCTAATATTAAAAAGTACCACGATGCGACGTCTTTATACGATACATATTCCTGATTTAAAAAAACATTCCATCATATTGGCGTAACGAAACCCATGTGCTTTCTAGTTACGTATCTTATGGAGTAGAAGCTTGTGCTTGAATTAAAAACAATTAAGGAAACAGCTGCGAATCCAGATTATAGTTTTCTTTATGATGTTTGTATAAATGTTGCACATTGGAGACACTGATTTTGGAAAATNCACATTGGAGACACTGCTTTTGGAAAAATTTTTCAAAAACAGTCTCCAGTGCTTCGTAATTCCATACATTTATCAAATTGTAACGATATCAAGCATTTCGTTTGGAAACATATCTTCGATCTGTGTATTAATTTATGATTCGTTTTATTTCTATATCTTTTGCTAAGCAAAATAATTTCTTCTCTTGATTCTACATAGTAGAAATGTTCACAATATTGAATGAAAGCTACCTCACAAAATGGATGAATTGTTTAGTAGAATTTAGGAAGAAATCTAGTTATTACATGGACGAAGTATGGAGTTTGTAGAAGTTCTGCTTTTAGTTTGACCCAATGAAAAAATTTTTTTTTAATTTTTGGGTACGATTCCATATCTGATTCTGTATTCGTAATAAGATAAGATTTGAACCTAATGCCCAAATTATCCCCTTTTTCGAAAAAATTTTGTCCTCACGATAAAGTAATGGTTAATAAGGAAAAGTGATTTTAACAGAAAGATAAAAATTATAAAATGAAACCAATTTATATTGAATTAACTGGAAATCTAGGAATTTGAGGAAGAAGAAGAAATCTAGTAGAAATAATTTGTTGAATTTGAATATTGGAGTATATCGTTGAGTGGATGTTTCCGGGCGCTCTGGAAAGATGACAACCACGCCATCCTGACGTCAATAATTGTCGGAACCAGATGACTTGGAAATAAGTATGGCTAACTACTGTAATTTTTGTAATCGATTTTTTCAGACATTAAAACAGAGTCGAACTTTTTCTTGGTAATTCGAACTCAGGCACGTGAAGTTTGTAGCGGAACTGTGCTAACCATGTTTAAGTTTTGAATATCATTTGGGACAGAACGTGTAACGGGTTGTTCAGAGAAATTAGTATCGGAATTTATGGATCTGACGTCGATGAAGCTCGGTTAGAAGATCAGGATATCTCATTTTTCAGATTCTGAAAACTGCTTGTACAAAAGCACTTATCAGGAAATTTTGCTTCAGAATCTTATAGATTTATTCATCAAGCAAGATATTTGCAACANGTACAAAAGCACTTATCAGGAAATTTTGCTTCAGAATCTTATAGATTTATTCATCAAGCAAGATATTTGCAACATAATATAAACTTATCGACTTATAATAAAAAAGTAAATTCAAAACAAATGTGTTAGTAGTTGTGAGAGGTGAACAGTTATTTTTTTCTTAACTTAAAACGGTTTTCCGACATTCATATAAAAGTTACCTGGACTTTATTCTTAACGATNGTACAAAAGCACTTATCAGGAAATTTTGCTTCAGAATCTTATAGATTTATTCATCAAGCAAGATATTTGCAACACAATATAAACTTATCGACTTATAATAAAAAAGTAAATTCAAAACAAATGTGTTAGTAGTTGTGGGAGGTGTTAGGTTATTTTTTTCTTAACTTAAAACGGTTTTCCGACATTCATATAAAAGTTACCTGGACTTTATTCTTAACGATATGTCTAACCGTTACTGTTAGCGTTTATAAATTTTGATTATCCTTTGTCGTCTCAAAGTTTTCTGTATTTATACTTCCCGTGACCTGTATGCATTGATAATGAGGGTTCTATTTCCCATCGTTTCATGGATCCAACCTCCACATATTATCTACAGTCACTACACGAACATTAAGATGAGATACCACGGCGAAATTTTCTATTACAAAAAAGGACTACTATTACATAAAGTGTATATATTTTCGATGACAATTTTGAAAACCTGTTTGCAAAGTCAGTCAAATTATTTTACATAAATTACTACCATTTTATTTTTCATTTACCTAGTTTTTTGTTATACTATGTAGAAATTTATGTGATCAATCTTCATAAGTTGGATGAGGAGTTTATAAGATTCAATTTGAGGTCGACAAGTCTATATATACAAATTACGTAGACATTCACTAAAAATCACAAGTCGTGGAAGATATAATAAAACTTAAAGTGCTAATATAATTCATCAAAATACACGTGGATTTGAAGTGTAGAGGTATCTGTGAACCCTATTTATGCAGAAAATTTTTTCTTATGGTTTAATCTGCAGTCCCCTTGCAAACTAATGCGATAACAGATCTCAATGGAATGAATTCGGATCTTGGATATTCTCTAAACCTTTTAATTGAACGGTAATGCATNATTCATCAAAATACACGTGGATTTGAAGTGTAGAGGTATCTGTGAACCCTATTTATGCAGAAAATTTTTTCTTAAGGTTTAATCTGCAGTCCCCTTGCAAACTAATACGATAACAGATCTCAATGGAATGAATTCGGATCTTGGATATTCTCTAAACCTTTTAATTGAACGGTAATGCATNACGATAACAGATCTCAATGGAATGAATTCGGATCTTGGATATTCTCTAAACCTTTTAATTGAACGGTAATGCATCTTAGGAACGGTATGATTGTATGGGTTTTATTCGTAATGAGAGATATTTGACCCAAACAATTATCATCTACAATGGTTACAATTGCAATATTACAGTGTATGAAATTATGCGATAAATGCACTCAGAATGGGAAGAAAATAGTATTAATGCAAAAAGAAGAACATCAGTATACGTACCGAATAGGCCTGGCTCAACTACATTATCATACTTACAAATATCATAAAAATAGCAATTGTCATTATCACACACAGCTAACTATACAAAATTGTAAATCTTATTTCATTTATGTTACTGTATTTAATTAAATTAAAACAACATGTTAATTAAATGAATTCGACTCCTTCATATTTGCAATCTCCTGCTTTCGTTTCTGGTAAGAGTATATGACCATCAATTGAAAATATCATAATGTATGTAGCAGTTTTGTTATTGTACTCAACAGATTTCAATGCGACGATTAACTGGTCTAATGTACCAGGGATCCACTTAAAGCTTGAGAAACCATGTGTCGGAATGGTGTCCCCAATATGACGTATCTGAAGAAAGTTTTTTTAGCTTTCTTTCAAAGATAACTTCATCAAAAAGCTGCTTTCCATACTTACTTCAACCTTGTTGAACTTTTCATCAGCTATGGTCATTATATTTGCACCCATTTTTTCATTAGTTTTCTCGTTGTAATGATGTTTGCTTGCATGACGAGGGAGGAACATCCATCGCTTATAAATCTCACTCCATCCACCAGCTTCATACTCAATATACCCTACACAAAACAAGATTTGAATCTTTCAAGGAATGAGTGAAATATAACTGTTAGCGATATCACGTATTGCCCTACTTTCACTGTAGCCACTCCGTATTTATGTTAACTCTTGTCACTGAACGAGAAACAAAGGCGCGAAAAGAAAATGTTAAAAAATGTGCTTTAGAGTTGCATGGTGTCCAAGTGAATTGGCCAAAAGTGAATTAGCTAAACGTGAATTGAGCAACGCTTGAATTGACCACCACGTGAATTCACCAACACGTGAATTCATCAACATGTGAATTAGATACATCATTTACTGCTGTGACATCAGCGGTACTACGTTCAAGAAAAATTTGTACAAACCATTTAGTAGATGCAGCAAAGAATATGAACACTATTGGTAATGCTTTCATACAAAAGTTAGAAAAGTCATGCAGACAAAATTTCACAATAATAATATGTCCATGTATCACTTAAAAAATATAAATATAAATCCAAAGTTAAAATTAAAATTAAAACATTAGCAGGCGGCTTGGTGTTTAAAAGAGCATCATTGAAAATCTTAAAATTCATACTAATTTGGAATTTGGCGGAACACTGTGAACACTGTGAACAAGCTCAAGCAAATATTCTGAGTCACTTCGGTTCTAGTGATCTAGAACTATATTAAGATACTTGGAATCCAGATTTCTTAACTTTTTTCTTACGATGGAGTTGACTATAAAGTTAAAAGTTAGTTAACTTTTTTCAATTTCTGGAAAATTCCTGCTATGATTTCATTTCCTACCGAACGGTTTGTGGAAAAATTTTCACAAACACGTTGATACAAGGCTAGCAAAACTTTATTATCTCTAGTACCAGGTGTGACTACTCATTTCATGCTTACTTGATTCAAACCAAGAAGTCATTTTGGTACAAATGATGCAAACTTTGACTAACGCTGTATGTCATGGATCAAATTATCTTTTTATATATTCTTACTATTTGTTGGTCAATTCACATGTTCATCAATTCACGGTTTGGTTAATTCACGGCGTTGGCCTATTCACTTGTTGGTCAATTCACCTGTCGGCCAATTTACGTTTGATCAATTCGCTTTTGGCCAATTCACATGGAACCGAGTTCCATAAATGAAATGACTCAATTTACTCCTATAACGCATATCCACGCAACTTCCAAGTTAACATTCGTTCCATGCAGTTTCGCAATTTCTAATTACCAACAAGCAAAGTCCCAATGCATCATTCTCTTCCGTTCTTTTATTTTTGTTGTTATTCAAGCCGNCTCTAATTACCAACAAGCAAAGTCCCAATGCATCATTCTCTTCCGTTCTTTTATTTTTGTTGTTATTCAAGCCGAACTAAAAGTATTTTCAATGGGTTTATCNTCCCAATGCATCATTCTCTTCCGTTCTTTTATTTTTGTTGTTATTCAAGCCGAACTAAAAGTATTTTCAATGGGTTTATCTGCTTCATCAACTACAGTAGACATGAGGGAGTCATGCAAGTGTTGTATAATGAATAATGCTGTTTAAGTAAACTTTGAGCTATGTCATCTGTAGTTTGCTCTAGTATTGTGTATTAGAACACCGTAAATATTTAAGTCAAGCCACGCCACGACAGAAAAAAAAAAGAACGTAATGTAAAAGCATGCTTAAATGGGTGCAAAAATCGTGTTATGACGCTGTTACTGAGGTTTCTTATGTACTAATGTAAACTATACCTGTGAGGAATAATTTCTAACATTTGCTACACATAAAACCATGAAGTACTCAACCCTACCTAAAGTTAGTGACTAATTTGTTGAAATCTATTGCCATTGATTTCCCAAACCTGAGCAGAGTTCCATGATTAATTGCTCCAGAAGTTGCACTGTCTATGTTATTTACTTGTTCTCTCTCACTCTACCTCTTCCAAGTACTGCTTTTTAGATCACCCATCAGCAACATTGACTGCAACAAGGAGCATATTGATGCCGCAGATTATAGTGCAGTGTGAGTGACATTTCCAGTAAACGATGCTTGTTGTGAGTTACCATAATTTTTGGTTATTTAGTTTTCTATTTTCCCGCCGCATTTTTTACATGCAACCACATTTAAGGGGATATTTTACGATGAAAGCAGAGTAACTTGATATTCCAAACATTTTACACACCCTGTACTAACCAGGGAAATGTATGTGTGCTGCATCGGACATTCGAATGTAGTTATGTTTCCAATCTAGATGAGTTATGCCTCCACTGGGACATACGACTTTTACAAACATCTGGTTATGGTCCACGACTTCCCCTTCAGTGTTGACCCATTCCTTTCCTAATCCACCAATCCACAACTCACCATTTTTCACTGTTCCCCACTCACATTTGAATCCTGAAATGATGAAATTCAAGATTATCACACTTTTTATGATATTCCTTGCCATAGTCCAAAATTTTCTACTATTGGCATCGGCATAAATTGTATGGTTACCAAAATAAAATTTGTTTAAAACACTATTCATACCATTGCAACTTTGGCCACATGGGGTCTCCAAATTGAATTTTTAGCCCTATACAACACAATACAATACATCACACATACAATACACAACACATCACAATACAACAAAATTTGTCTGATTGGCAAATAGAAAAATTGTCTCCATCTGCATCACTCCCAATGAGTCATTTTGATATTACACTAACCAAACAAATAATACCATAGTATTATTTGGTACCGGTAGTATCACCGGTAGTATCACCGGTAGTATTACAATACAGTTAATTTTGTCTTATTACAAATTAATTAATACAAACTTCTCAATATTCGGCCTTCTCTTGCCATTATCCTAACAACCGAGAATTCAATTGTGATATGCTTGAGAGAGATCAAAACCCTAGGCTTATTTAAAACTTTTACACAATTATTTAAAGCTAAGGTCAATTCTACTTATAATCAATATCAGAGAAGAAAAAAACAAGTTACAATTTGTTGGATGTGGAGTTTTCCTAATCATCTTTCTGACAATGGGAGAAAAAATAATTTTTTTTTGCAGAAATGCATTTATTGACAAATGATAATAAATAAATACCTCTCTCAAAACACTTTTGTCATGGTTTGCCTTCACATTAAATTCGGCTAGTTAGTAGAGCAAAGTGAGTTGTGGAAAAATATGCTTAAAAGAACTTGGCTACAGTCTCACATTAAATAGTACGATAATACGATTCAGATAACTTTACGGAAATGTTTTGAATTTAAATAATTACATTTCTGGCTTATTTGTAGAAACCTTCCCCCTCCTTCGGAAATTCATGTAAGTGATACGTCGATTGATTTTAAATTTAACTTAGATGATGAAACTGACATTTAAGTTTTGCAAATAATTATTTAGTAGGACTTACACAGAGGTGCTCGTCATGATTTTAATAAGTGATATCATCGACGAGAAATTTCACACAGATTACGAATCTGATATCCATCATTCATTACCGATCAAGTCGAATTTTTGAAGAAAAAATAGATTTTATAACAAAATTTTTTATAATATGGTTTATAAAGTTGTGTATATATTTTATTAAATTTTAATAGGTGATTGTTTATTTTTATTTTTGCACTTAGGTTTTCTTCTATAACTTTTTTCGCATTTATTGGTTTTCTTTAGTACTTTTTAAGATTTTTTTTATGTTGTTGGGTTGGGTTTTTTAGCTATTTTTAGTTTATTTTAGATAATTTTTAAGTTTCTTTTAAGTTTTTAGGTTTTCTTTAGGTTTTNTTTTTTAGCTATTTTTAGTTTATTTTAGATAATTTTTAAGTTTCTTTTAAGTTTTTAGGTTTTCTTTAGGTTTTCTTTACAATTTCTTTTAGGTTTTCTTTTCGTTTTCTTTCTAATTTTTTTTTAGGATTTCCTTAGTTTCTGTTTAGGTTTTCTAGGTTTTCTTTAAGATTTTGTTTTATTTGTTTACACTAGACNTTAGGATTTCCTTAGTTTCTGTTTAGGTTTTCTAGGTTTTCTTTAAGATTTTGTTTTATTTGTTTACACTAGACTTCTTTCTGGTTTCAATTAGACTGTCGAATTTATTTTTTTAGATTATCTTTACTTGTTTTTTCTGCTTTGGGCTTTCCCAGTGAAGTTTGCAATGTTTTCTTAAAATTTAATAAATCAAAATCAAAACACTCGAAATNTTAGGATTTCCTTAGTTTCTGTTTAGGTTTTCTAGGTTTTCTTTAAGATTTTGTTTTATTTGTTTACACTAGACCTCTTTCTGGTTTCAATTAGACTGTCGAATTTATTTTTTTAGATTATCTTTACTTGTTTTTTCCGCTTTGGGCTTTCCCAGTGAAGTTTGCAATGTTTTCTTAAAATTTAATAAATCAAAATCAAAACACTCGAAATNCGCTTTGGGCTTTCCCAGTGAAGTTTGCAATGTTTTCTTAAAATTTAATAAATCAAAATCAAAACACTCGAAATCAAACATGTCAGAATCACAACTACAGGTTAATAATCGATTTAGGTATCACTTTGATAATTGCAAGCGTGCAATTCTTCAAACCTTTGTATTTTCACAAATTTGCACAAATTTTCAAAAGAATTTGATTTTATCTTAGCTTTACTTTGCTTTATTTTACTTTATCTTAAATTTGATAGTATCGATGTCATTTTCTTAGTCCGCATAAAATTTGTAATCGATTGACTTATCACTTGCTAAAATCAGAATCATTGTCGTGTGTGGTGAATGTATAATGTGAGCAAGAAAATTTGTCAGGATGGTAAAAGTAGTAAAGAGAAAGATGCAAGTGTTAAATTAGTCCTGCACCAATATTATTCCAACATGTTCAAAACTGAATTTCTTTGCTTTTAAGTTTCATTTTATTTAGATAGCTACCAAAATATTAATGGTATGCAAATTTTGCAGCCATGAAAATTGCCAAATAATAATGAAAAACAATGGTTCCAAATATGGTGCCTCGTGAAGCAGACAAAATGTTTCAATTTAATTCAAATTTAAAATTAAACTTAAAGGTTATCCAATTTATATTGATTTCCGTAATTTAAATTTGTCAAAAGAAAGTGTTTCGAGGTAATTGTGTACTGTGTAGTCGAGTAAGCAGGTCGTGTTTGATATGTAGTCTAATTTATGTTAATCTCATTTTCTTGAATAAATTTATTTANAGTCGAGTAAGCAGGTCGTGTTTGATATGTAGTCTAATTTATGTTAATCTCATTTTCTTGAATAAATTTATTTACCAAAGCCTAACAAATATTCCCATACTGTTTTTTTTATTTTTGATTCTTATTAGACTTAAATTTCTAATACCCAAGTGATTCTAGTTGCTTTAGCTCAGCATTGGTAAAGGTGAAATTAGGGCTGATGAAGGCCCGTCATTGCTTACTAAGCTTACTAAATTTTGAGACACTTCAGCTTTCGTGAGCCACGACTCATGAGCCAGACGAGCGCACACATGACCCCGGTTCTATGAGAATCTCCGAGTCTCATAAAAATGACAAATTAAATAGTGACTAAATGACCAAGTGTATTTTATTGAGAAATTGCGACCTATTATCATATTCATTGACTACCGAATGTGTTCTTAATTGTAAAATATTATATGCAATTCATAAATTGGACTTGGCTCTCCTATGTTACCCCTACTTTAAGAGTTACATAACTTGCTAGGAGTTTGTCCGCTGGTTTTTATTTTATACCAGTCTCATTCCACAAAACTTTGCATAATTGTACTGTGACTAGAAAGGAAAAGTGTGGTAAGAATAACATACAGTAAGAAGTCTTTTTCTGAGATGGCGTGCACATTTATTTTTAAGTTTGAATTTTCTGAGCTCATTCAAAATTTTTTGGAACAAATCCTCATTTGAGGTATTCGTGCCTTTCAATTACTGTTTTTAGGAATTCCACACGTTACCACATCGCAATGATTTTGCTTTCAACAGATCGCTATAAATATGTCCACCTTTGAATTTTTATTAACAAAAAATTAATTTGCATCGAAAAGGGTGGGGAAATTATTAGGAGAATTTTCTACAAAAAATTGCAAGGGCCAAATGTAATTTCTCACACATTTAAAGCCTAACGATAGACATTTAAGATTGTAATGCAATTTGATTAAGTTTTATAACCAATTTTGATGACATAATTTAAATGGATTATTTCGCAAAAAAAAACATAAGTACGCTGGACGAAATTAAATTGGCACGAGTAAGTATAAAGCGATGTTTCTTTATCTAAATTTAAATGAGGCACAGAAAACAAAATTCTAATTCTAAATAGACAAGGAAANAACATAAGTACGCTGGACGAAATTAAATTGGCACGAGTAAGTAAAGCGATGTTTCTTTATCTAAATTTAAATGAGGCACAGAAAACAAAATTCTAATTCTAAATAGACAAGGAAATTTTTGATAACTTCAAACTTTTGCACACTTCGTATCATAGTTGAAGTGACGGATCTTACTCCTTTCACAAAGGAATTTTCGCTCATGAGCCGTAGAAAAATTTTAACCAGCCATGAGACTCCGCCTAAGAACCGAATCTCTCAGACTTTTAAAGTGCTGCGTTTGTGCTTTCAAAATTACTCATTGAAAACTAAAGAGACTGAGCCAAAACAACTTCGGCCCAGTTCATCTCCTGCCTCATACCTTTCAGTTTTTCGACACACTAGACAACAAAGTAGTTCCATTTACGGTCAAATTGTTTCAATGAACACTCCATCTAGAAATCATTTGAAGTGTCGGTAAAACTTAAGCAAAGGAGGCTGATTGTTTTCTCCTGTTAGGAAAGTTAAGTGTTTCTTCCCATCGTTTCTTCCTAGACTGTTTTCTCCAAGACATGAGGGTACAACATGTTCACTGAACTACATTGTTTTCTTCCATTAGTTCTTCCTGATAATTACTATAAAAAAAAATTTCATCTATTTACTGTTCCAAATTATTTTCGGTGAATTATAGGAGAATCAACCGCGAATTCGACGGTATTGAACATTGTAAACTTTGTACTTTCACATACTTTCACCGGTCGTAGTTAGCTTATTTTAATTTCTAAAAACCTTTCCAATTCTTAAGTAAAAAATCTAAAATAATGTTTAGTTGTAACAAAAACCCTCTTCTAGTTAATACTCAAAATTTTACTTACAGTGAACAAATAAAAAGACCACCAAATATTAAGCAATATTATAATGGATTATCCTCATTTTACATAATTTCAAGGGTGTCTCCTCGTTTTCATTATTTCAATTAGGTTTTTATAGGCTTTCTTATATGGTTTTTTATTTTTTTTTTAAATATGTAGGTTTTCTATACGTGTTTAAGGTTTTCTTGTTTTCTTTAATTGTTTAGGTTTTCTTCAGGTGTATCTTAGATCTTTAGCTATTTTTTTGTCTTTTTTTTATGGTTTCTTAAGGTTTCATTATTCTTTTAAAAAACCTAAAGAAAACCTAAAAAGAAACTAAAGTAAATGTAAATAAATCCTTAAAAAACCCAAAAGATATAAACTTACATATAGAAAACTTTAATGAAGTAATTAAGTAACACACCCTTATTATGACACTCCCCTTATTAAATTGTATAAGTATTTGGTGGCCTTTCCCTTTCTTTTATCTTCCAAAAAAAAATTATGACTGAACGCGAAGAAGAAATGGATGACATCTTCCTTATATAGTAATAATCAGGAAGATCCAATGAAATGAAAGAATGGACCTTCTGTGCTCTTTGTTTTCTCCTGATTGGGTGGAAACAATGCAGGAGGATAGAATGGGATGAAGCACTTAACTTTTTCTACAGAAGGAAACAATCAACATCATCTGCCTTAGTCCTCCGAAGTGCCAACATTACTGTAATGCTTTGCCCCTTACGCTTTCCTGATAATGTAATTGGTCAGATTCCTCTTCGTAAGATTTGCGGTTAAATTTTTCTAATGAGTAAGTTAAGGAGAGCATTGGCTAAGGAAACTTAAATCACTATCCGTCGTCATAACATTTTAAATTCCCGTAGCCTTCTCTATATGTTGAAACTTACTATTGACATCCCTTTATCAAATTATTTAAAAATATTTTGAGATTTGACTTCATGAGATTCTAGATGGTCACGTAAGTGAAGATACTTCAAGGCAAACAGAGCAGCACTGATATAAAATAACATGGGATATAAATAAACGATCAAATATACCTTGGCTTTCTCTAGGGTTTAGATTTGAAAAATTGTTGCATACCTGATAATCCAACTAATATTACAAAAAACATGGTGTATCATATACCATTGTCACTTTTTCCATTTCCGTCATTCAAAACAACCCAAGGGCTGGGATGTATGATGGAAGAATCGTTTGGTTTTATATTTATACTGAACACGACTCCGGTACGATCGTCACAAGTTAAAATTTGGCCATTAAATGATATCAATTCGGACAACTCCATCCCACGACCATTTTTGTTAACATTGGATTCGATTATTTGAGGTTCTCCACTGTCCCATTCAATGGCCACCTGTATCCGAATTTCAATATAATTTTATAATTGATAATTAACAGCAAATATATTTCTCAAATTTTTCTCTTGCCTTTGACAACTTAGCGTCCTGTTTGTTGAAATTCAAATATAAATAACCCTTCTTCAAGTACGCGATCCATGATGCAGAAGATATCCTTGAATTTGTATCCAAGTCAGAAATTAATGCAATCCTGTACTTCAGTCCGTTGTCTACTGCTATTGGTGGCGTTATCGGATAATTTTCTTAAAATGGCACAATTACAGTCAAAGTTCGTTATAAAATGTTTGGGATATAGCAACATGCCTATCATAACAATACAAAATTGCCTCGTATTTCCTCTTATGAAAATTCGCTACTCTCATCCATACTCTCCGTGGTCTTTAACGTATTTTTATTACTTCTTTGTTAACTTTTATTATATTTCAAATCATTAAATGCTCAAAATCACAAATTTTTTTCTTACAATTCTAAATTCCGATTCCACAACATTTAAATTTTTTTCAGCCCTATTCTGTTGAACTTTCAATTAATCGTTAGTTTCTATTATAAGGTAAAGGATATTACTAAATAAGCCACTTAATAAGTTTCCAATTTGGGATCACTTCCAGAAAAAAACCAATCCCGACATTAGAATTCCTTGGCCTAATTGCAAATTATTGGATGAGTTTGGAAAGAAAGCATGAAGAGCATTGTCGAGGTAAGCACTTGAAGACAGTGACAGCGACTTAATTTAGGTGTAATTCACATCACGGCACTTCTCCTACGAATGGAAATTTTTCATACAGACACCTAATTTTATACCAAATAACATCCCAAAGTTCAAATAAATTTTAGCCTCTTCCATTATTTTCTCAATCGCATTCTCAGTCATAATAAAGGTTCCATAACCCAATCTAAGACATGACTTAAGCTGTAAGGTACGGCAAAGTTGAATGCCATTACACTCAACGTTACCATAATGAGTCATATAATAGACCATGCGTATGAAAAAAAATCTAACCGAGATGAAAATCGTACACGAGGGAAGGTAAAGGATCAATGTCTAGCGGTTTGTGCCATGTTAAGTGACTTAATTAAATTCATTTTAACATTATGATCTCTCAAATGAATTTTTTTGTGTTGAAAAATATTCATGTATAGAAAAACTGATTTGGGGAAAATGCGAATATACTGTATTGTAGGTATTATACATTATGAATAATATTGTGTCATACTTATAATCCGTATAATATGTATTTTTCGGAAAAATACGTAACCCTGAGCATAAGTCCAAATTATTAAATTATTAAAATAAAACAAGCTTCCTTTAAACTTTTGCTAGATTGTTTTTGTACCTCAGATAAGCGGAATTCTTTTAAGAATAAAAATTGCATACTCTACTGATAGAATAAATATACTATTTATTACTAATACTTTTTTTGAATTTTGACTGATTTGATCAATAATATTTTGAAATTACGCTATTTCCGCGAACATTCAAATTATTGGAACTAATGAGAAAAATTCGAATCTTTAGAATTATATTTTCGAATATAATTTTAACGAACATATTCGAATATCTGAATATAAATAATTGGATCAAAATGTCTAGTTGAATCTGTTGAGTGGTATTAATTGTTAGGTTTCAAAGTTGAACAAAGATATGTATCCGCTTAAATCCTAAATATTAGAAAATCAAAACTGGCAATTCTATAAGCCTATTTGAAATAAATCTAGGTGAAAGAATCAAAATAAAATCATCTATAAATACTTTAGTTGCAACTGTTAATTTATTTTCTTCAGATAATTCATATAAAATTTCTACAACTTACCACTTTTTGTAGTAACAATTTGAAGAAAAATTACAAAAACATGTAGTACAGTGAACAAAATTATGTTCATTATTCTGACGATGTAACTCGGCACTGCATTCATTAGTTACTTAATGTCAACTATAAAAATTGTCTAATACACCTAGTTTGTTCAAGAATGATTAAAATTTGTGGTTCATCAGTTACCACAAATTTTATAGTTATCCTGGTCGTCAAAGCATTGAGTTTTTAAATATGTGGTAAAAGATTAATTCATGTTAATAGTGATAACAAATGTGAAAAAAACAAATGATTGTTTAAAGACTTTATACTCCTTACTAATATCCATTTCAAAATGGAAGACAGTTTATTTATCCTATTGCAAGAGGCATTACTATCAGAATATCCAGAACTTAGCGAAAACCGCGGAATAATTGATTTAAATAGTTTCATAATCAATTACTCCAACTCACATACGTGTTTGCAACAACTGGGACACTTTATTAAATAGTGGTTTGAGTTTAGTGTCAACCTCTATGGACTTGCACAACGGTTGACATGACACGAAGTTGGCTATACGTGATAAAGTCAACTCAAACTGATAATTCAATTTTGTTGACTAAAAGCAAAACGTACGAATAATAGACTTTAGAGACTATTCAGTTCTTTTCTGCATTTTGTTTGCCAATTTAGTGTGTTGTTTATTCTTTGGTTTCAAAGTAAAAGCATCGTAAACTAAGACAACGTTTCTCTCTCTCTGTCTACTTTTCAATTTTTCAACTTTAAGATTTACTCAACATTTGACTATATTGTCTCTTCCACCTGTTTAGGTTAAAATATTATGTTGACATAATGCAAAATTTGACATTAAGGAAAATGACATTAAGCAAAGTTTTTAACATGTTTAAGCTTGGAGATTTTCAGGGGAAAGTCAACCGGTTAAGATGGCAGAAATTCATAAACAAACTTTATTTAACATTACTTAAGCTTTGTTTGAGTAATGGTTTAGAGTAAATTTTGTTTGAGTGATGAATCTATGGTTCATCTATTTCGTTCCTTCCTCCTCTTTAGGTAACTCAAAGGAAGTTGATCATGTACCAACTTTTCGATAGCTCAAGTGGTGGAGGAAATTGAAAATTGTTAAAGACTGAATAGAAAATGACCAATGCCAAATAATAGAAATTGATTTAGTAAAGATAATGCCATGGTTACACGACAAGCCTAGCTGTTACTATAAGAACAACATAATTCGCGAAGCAAAATAGAGGGAAATTGGAAGTAAACTAGAATACGAAGCTAACAATAATAAGCGAAAATGCTTATATTATTTCCAACTGACACTTGTCTAATAACTTACTAAATTTCTTCCAGCAATTAATGTGAAAAAGAAATGGGGAGCTTTTCGCACTCAATTCATGGCAGAACTCTGTCGCCTCAAGTTTGCAAGTGGTAGTAAAGGAGGTCACCGACCATATTTTCGACATGAAAAGGCTATGACATTTTAAGAAAACGCTCCTGAACTAAATCAGAGGTAATTAGAAAGTTTATGCTTGGTAGAAAAAGTTTATGCTTGGTGGCTTGGTCTTGGTAGACTTGTAAATGGTAGAAAGTTTGTGCTTTCCGGAAATTTATAACAAATCTGTCACTGGTCATATAGAAAGAATGACTGAATAATTTATTTTTACCAAGGATTATTTGACAATATATGGCATATCTATTAAAATGTACCAACCCAATGCCCAATTGCTGAAATAATATTATAAAAGTAGAATTAAATTTAAAAATGATGTGGATAATTAAATTTTTTAAAAGATTTTTCAAATTTTTTGCTAAGAACTTTGTCAACTGTGGTACCAATTTAAGGGCTGCAGTAAAATTACTATTGGATTTTTTTTTAATAATTGCGCGAAACGGACGGGCAGCATTGTGAAGGGCGAGTGGGCTTTTATATTCCAGGGCTCTACCCAGAAAAAGAACAAGACTTCCCTGAAATGATAGTTCGAATATAAGTTGTGGTTGTAGTAGGTTGCTATTTTATGACTAAAGTCCTACTATTTCCAGTCGAAGAATTAGAACTCTATTCGTGACAATGACCTGGATATGGAAATAATTGAAAATGGCAACAGTAACTATTTGTCAAAAGCTGATTCGCCATGTTTATTACCTTTTCCAATCACAATGATGCCAAGGTTATAAGAAAAACTAGTTTCGGATGTTGAAAAAATTATTGAATTAGATAATATTAGGTTCCAGGGAGGCCAAAAGCATGGTCTAGTATACATTTCGGGATATTATTTGTTGGTCATAAAGAATTATTCGCCCATGCTAACAACCTAGCAACTAGAAATTATAGGAAATCGATTCTAATAGACTTTCGTTGCAGCAAGGAATTTGATATGGCTACAGGATTCTCAAATTCGAGATACTCAAGCAACTCTTCCGAAGAAGTGTCGAATCTAACATTTTCAAATTTCTTTATTCACTTATCAATTTTTACATTTTAATTCCTAATTATCCTAGAGACTGAAGGAGATGTTTGTCATTTAAAATATTATTTTTTTTTAAATACAATTTAGTTTTCAATCTCATCGTTCTTCATTACATTTAACCAACAAGGTCTTATAACCGTAGAGAATTCAATAAATTCTAAGGCATACCTAGAACACATTGAACTTTATAGGTTAAGCATTTATTCGGAATTGAGTTAGAGGATTCAATGTCCATAGCCACCACGTTGCAAATAACCACGCTGGGCATGCCCCCCATATCCACGCTGGGCATGCTCCCCATATCCACGCTCAATAACATGTTCCACTGTGATCGATCTCCCATCTAATGTTGTCCCATCCAAAGCCTCTTTGGCCTTATCTGCATCTTCTTTTTTTTCGAACTAAATTTAATAAAAATTAATTGTACATTTTAAGCTCGTCGTACTAACGAAAATTAAAGTCGCCAAATTTTCTCCTAATACCGATTGGTTAATATACATGATATTAACAAAATTATGTGCTCCATATACTCTATATACTCAATAGGAAGAAAACAACACGGAGTTTTATATTATTATAAGCGTTTTATTCAGTCTTCGCAGACCCCCCCCCCCCTCCTCAGTGGGGTGGGAGAACTGGGGATTTAGGAGAATAGTGAGGTTGGGAGTAATGGGAGTATTGGAAGTTGGGGGTGAAATGACGTGCTATTATTGGGAAACGTGAAACTTTGTTACGAGCGAAAACAGTGCTACTCTTTTTTTTTCAAATTGAATCACAAACTTTTTTTTAAACTTACATGGAACTTTCTAATTTTTACATTTTAGTCTTTGCTTTCGCTACTTCCAATTCAATTTCTAATTCAAATTTGTGTTTGGCGGACTTTGAATTCGCCGACTTCCATTTCTCCCAATAACCCCAATTAATCCCATTTTTCCTGGGAGAAATGGGAGATGAACAAAAAATTAGGGATTTAGCGAACACTGCTTTTGTTAAATACAAGCAGCACTGGTTATAACAAAATTTAAATGTAAAGAATATTGAGTAGAAAAGTTTATATTTTTTAAACTTACTGTGACGAAAGCGAATCCTCTGCCTCGATTAGTTTCCCTATCCTTAATAAATGAAATTTCATCGATTTGTCCAAAGGCTTCAAATGTTTTACGTATGGCAGCCTCATCTGGTGAAAAACTGATTCCACCCAAGTGAAGTTTCGACATTATTAGATTCCAATTGTCGACAAAGTTAAAGAATAATTTCTTGTATTCAACCTCTCTCCTNTGAAGTTTCGACATTATTAGATTCCAATTGTCGACAAAGTTAAAGAATAATTTCTTGTATTCAACCTCTCTCCTACCTGATGCTCTAGCTACTGATCTAACTTGAATTTTTTTGTAAAATCTATTCAGTATATTCTGGTTCTCCTTATGTTTTCTTCAAAGACAATCTTATCTAATTGGAGATTTGCCACGTTTCACTTTTTTATTCTGCCACCATTAAATGCGTACCCCTTCCAACATCATAACGCATACACCAGATGGGCAACAAAATAATTAAANATTCTGCCACCATTAAATGCGTACCCCTTCCAACATCATAACGCATACACCAGATGGGCAACAAAATAATTAAAATAATTTTTCACTTATTTTATAAAATAGCCAGTATTCTCCTTGACTCCCAGTTTGGCCTGAATCAGACTCACTTCTTGAAGTGATGTCTGACTACGGGAGTCATGGCTTACTGTGGGAGTCATGAATTATTCTGAGAGTAATGACTGATTCTGGGAGTCATGGTTGACNCGGGAGTCATGGCTTACTGTGGGAGTCATGAATTATTCTGAGAGTAATGACTGATTCTGGGAGTCATGGTTGACTCTAAGAGTCATGAGTGACTCTGGGAGTCTTGCCTAACTCCTTGATTTTTAGGAGAAGACTCGGAATCAATCAGAGTCATGACCTTGACTCCGGAGTCAGGTAATACAAAATTTGAAAATCTGGTGCCACAATATGAAATTAAAAAATATATATTTGATGATGAAAGCAGATGAGAAAAATTAAGAAATGAATCCTATTACAGTGCGAGAAANATTAAAAAATATATATTTGATGATGAAAGCAGATGAGAAAAATTAAGAAATGAATCCTATTACAGTGCGAGAAAATATTTTACTCGAGCGAAAAGTTGCTTTTGGCCGATTCACTTTGCTGGAAAAAGTCTTCGAATAATAACTTTTCCCATTTATGTAGAATTCACAATTTTTTTTCTATGCCGTCGATTTTAATTATGAAAGAACATTGAAAACTAGTGGGACCCGTTAAAAAATCAGGTCACTAGGATCAAAGCGTCAAAAGTTGTGATTATTTTGAAATCCATGTTCCTGTAACTTAACTCTGTAACTTAACTTTATAACTTAACTCTGTAACTTAACTAGTTTGAATTTCAATAAATTGCAACTTTTCACCATTTGATCATAGTGACCTGATTTTTTAAATTGACTCTTACATTTTAAATTTCTTTCATATCAATTATCAACTGCAAATTCACAATTAAAATCTAAATTATCATTTCGATCAAATTCGGAAGTTAAATTCAAAGTTCACCAAAATCGAAATCGAAGTTGAACATTAACCATTAGAAATCGATCCATGACTTTTCACCCTCGCGAAATCGAAATCAAAAATTTCGATTCTCAATTATCGTAATTTTAAATTTAGATTTAGAGCTAAGTTACAAGTTTTTACAAACAAAACCCAGTGTTCATAAGGTGGTCAAAATCGAAATCAACCTTCCGTTCCTAATCGAAATCGGAATCAAAACTAATTCTCCTTACAAATTGAAATTGAAATCCAGCACTAACTATCAATATCGAAACATATCTTCTCAGGCTCTCGCAATCGAAATTTCGATTTCGAATAATGGAAATTGTAGATTTCGATTTCAATCAAAGTTACAAGTGTGCCACCAAAATTATGAAATTTTTTATTTAGAGTTNGCGGCTAGCAGCAGAGAAAAATCGGAAATCAGGTCCCTAGTATAATATATAATGTAATATCTATTGATAATTTGTAATTGATTCAGTTTAATTTAATTAAAATTAACTTACCGTTTTGAATTATACGAAATTTCACCTAAAGCGACATCAACTGAGGAACAGGTGAGTCAAAGCTGAATACTTTACCAATAAAAATAGAAATTTTTGAAAACCAAATTAACATAAATGATGTTAAGTTACATAATTATAAATGGTAGTGCGAGTAAAACAGAACTAGGTTCACTGAGTGAACTCAAGCTCAAGTGGTGGAGGAAATTGAAAATTGTTAAAGACTGAATAGAAAATGACCAATGCCAAACAATAGAAATTGATTTAGTAAAGATAATGCCATGGTTACACGACAAGCCTAGCTGTTACTATAAGAACAACATAATTCGCGAAGCAAAATAGAGGGAAATTGGAAGTAAACTAGGATACGAAGCTAACAATAATAAGCGAAAATGCTTATATTATTTCCAACTGACACTTGTCTAATAACTTGCTAAATTTCTTCCAGCAATTAATGTGAAAAAGAAATGGGGAGCTTTTCGCACTCAATTCATGGCAGAACTCTGTCGCCTCAAGTTTGCAAGTGGTAGTAAAGGAGGTCACCGACCATATTTTCGACATGAAAAGGCTATGACATTTTAAGAAAACGCTCCTGAACTAAATCAGAGGTAATTATAAATTCCAACACAGTATCGTTAATTTCTGAAACAATCCTTTCTTTATCTGAATTATTTGAAAGGTCAAAGTTATTGAAAAGAGAGGCAGATAGCAGATCACTGAATCCTTCATTACTAGTATGGGCAACTCCAGAATTGTCAGGTAAAGAGGTTCTTAATTAATTGTTGATCTACAACTTAATCCAAAAATGACTTTAGAATTAGGTCTCTGGGTCATATGTTCTTATGCTGGAAACAAAGAAACTGAATCAGTTAGAAAGTTTGTGCTTTCCGGAAATTTATAATAAATCTGTCACTGGTCATATAGAAAGAATGACTGAATAATTTATTTTTACCAAGGATTATTTGACAATGTATGGCATATCTATTAAAATGTACCAACCCAATGCCCAATTGCTGAAATAATATTATAAAAGTAGAATTAAATTTAAAAATGATGTGGATAATTAAATTTTTTAAAAGATTTTTCAAATTGCCAACTGTGGTACCAATTTAAGGGCTGCAGTAAAATTACTATTGGATTTTTTTTAAATAATTGCGCGAAACGGACGGGCAGCATTGTAAAGGGCGAGTGGGCTTTTATATTCCAGGGCTCTACCCAGAAAAAGAACAACACTTCCCCGAAATGATAGTTCGAATATAAGTTGTGGTTGTAGTAGGTTGCTATTTTATGACTAAAGTCCTACTATTTCCAAACGAAGAATTAGAACTCTATTCGTGACAATGACCTGGACATGGAAATAATTGAAAATGGCAACAGTAACTATTTGTCAAAAGCTGATTCGCCATGTTTATTACCTTTTCCAATCACAATGATGCCAAGGTTATAAGAAAAACTAGTTTCGGATGTTGAAAAAATTATTGAATTAGATAATATTAGGTTCCAGGGAGGCCAAAAGCATGGTCTAGTATACATTTCGGGATATTATTTGTTGGTCATAAAGAATTATTCGCCCATGCTAACAACCTAGCAACTAGAAATTATAGGAAATCGATTCTAATAGACTTTCGTTGCAGCAAGGAATTTGATATGGCTACAGGATTCTCAAATTTGAGATACTCAAGCAACTCTTTCGAAGAAGTGTCGAATCTAACATTTTCAAATTTCTTTATTCACTTATGAATTTTTACATTTTAATTCCTAATTATCCTAGAGACTGAAGAAGATGTTTGTCATTTAAAATATTATTTTTTTTTAAAATACAATTTAGTTTTCAATCTCATCGTTCTTCATTACATTTAACCAACAAGGTCTTATAACCGTAGAGAATTCAATAAATTCTAAGGCATACCTAGAACACATTGAACTTTATAGGTTAAGCATTTATTCGGAATTGAGTTAGAGGATTCAATGTCCATAGCCACCACGTTGCAAATAACCACGCTGGGCATGCCCCCTATTTCCACGCTGGTCATGCTCCCCACGTACACGCTCAATAACATGTTCGACTTTGATCATTAGCCCATCTAATGTTGTCCCATCCAAAGCCTCTTTGGCCTTATGTGCATCTTCTTTTTTTTCGAACTAAATTTAATAAAAATTAATTGTACATTTTAAGCTCGTCGTACTAACGAAAATTAGAGTCGCCAAATTTTCTCCTAATACCGATTGGTTAATATACATGATATTAACAAAATTATGTGCTCCATATACTCTATATACTCAATAGGAAGAAAACAACACGGAGTTTTATATTATTATAAGCGTTTTANTCTATATACTCAATAGGAAGAAAACAACACGGAGTTTTGTATTGTTATAAGCGTTTTATTCAGTCTTCGCAGACCCCCCCCCCCCTCCTCAGTGGGGTGGGAGAACTGGGGATTTAGGAGAATAGTGAGGTTGGGAGTAATGGGAGTATTGGAAGTTGGGGGTGAAATGACGTGCTATTATTGGGAAACGTGAAACTTTGTTACGNTGGGAGTAATGGGAGTATTGGAAGTTGGGGGTGAAATGACGTGCTATTATTGGGAAACGTGAAACTTTGTTACGCGCGAAAACAGTGCTACTCTTTTTTTTTCAAATTGAATCTCAAACTTTTTTTTAAACTTACATGGAACTTTCTAATTTTTACATTTTAGTCTTTGCTTTCGCTACTTCCAATTCAATTTCTAATTCAAATTTGTGTTTGGCGGACTTTGAATTCGCCGACTTCCATTTCTCCCAATAACCCCACTTAATCCCATTTTTCCCGGGAGAAATGGGAGATGAACAAAAAATTAGGGATTTAGCGAACACTGCTTTTGTTAAATACAAGCAGCACTGATTATAACAAAATTTAAAAGATAATGTAAAGAATATTGAGAGTAGAAAAGTTTATATTTTTTAAACTTACTATGACGAAAGCGAATCCGCTGCCTTCATTAGTTTCCCTATCCTTAACAAATTCAATTTCTTGGATTTGCCCAAAGGCTTCAAATGTTTTACGTATGGCAGCCTCATCTGGTGAAAGACGGATTCCATACACTTGAAGTTTCGACATTATTAGATTCCAATTGTCGACAAAGTTAAAGAATAATTTCTTGTATTCAACCTCTCTCCTACCTGATGCTCTAGCTACTGATCTAACTTGAATTTTTTTGTAAAATCTATTCAGTATATTCTGGTTCTCCTTATGTTTTCTTCAAAGACAATCTTATCTAATTGGAGATTTGCCACGTTTCACTTTTTTATTCTGCCACCATTAAATGCGTACCCCTTCCAACATCATAACGCATACACCAGATGGGCAACAAAATAATTAAATAAATAATTTTTCACTTATTTTATAAAATAGCCAGTATTCTCCTTGACTCCCAGTTTGGCCTGAATCAGACTCACTTCTTGAAGTGATGTCTGACTACGGGAGTCATGACTGACTCTAGGAGTCATGGCTTACTGTGGGAGTCATGGCTTACTGTGGGAGTCATGAATTATTCTGAGAGTAATGACTGATTCTGGGAGTCATGGTTGACTCTAAGAGTCATGAGTGACTCTGGGAGTCTTGCCTAACTCCTTGATTTTTAGGAGAAGACTCGGAATCAATCAGAGTCATGACCCTGACTCCGGAGTCAGGTAATACAAAATTTGAAAATCTGGTGCCACAATATGAAATTAAAAAATATATATTTGATGATGAAAGCAGATGAGAAAAATTAAGAAATGAATCCTATTACAGTGCGAGAAATTATTTTACTCGAGCGAAAAGTCGCTTTTGGCCGATTCACTTTGCTGGAAAAAGTCTTCGAATAATAGCTTTTCCCATTTATGTAGAATTCATAATTTTTGTTCTATGCAGTCGATATTTAATTATGAAAGAACATTGAAAACTAGTGGGACCCGTTAAAAAATCAGGTCACTAGGATCAAAGCGTCAAACGTTGTGATTATTTTGAAATCCATGTTCCTTAACTCTGTAACTTAACTTTATAACTTAACTCTGTAACTTAACTAGTTTGAATTTCAATAAATTGCAACTTTTGACCATTTGATCATAGTGACCTGATTTTTTAAATTGACTCTTACATTTTAAATTTCTTTCATATCAATTATCAACTGCAAATTCACAATTAAAATCTAAATTATCATTTCGATCAAATTCGGAAGTTAAATTCAAAGTTCACCAAAATCGAAATCGAAATCGAAGTTGCACATTAACCATTAGAAATCGATCCATGACTTTTCNAAATCGAAATCGAAGTTGAACATTAACCATTAGAAATCGATCCATGACTTTTCACCCTCGCGAAATCGAAATCAAAAATTTCGATTCTCAATTATCGTAATTTTAAATTTAGATTTAGAGCTAAGTTACAAGTTTTTACAAACAAAACCCAGTGTTCATAAGGTGGTCAAAATCGAAATCAACCTTCCGTTCCTAATCGAAATCGGAATCAAAACTAATTCTCCTTACAAATTGAAATTGAAATCCGGCACTAACCATTCAATATCGAAACATCTTCTCAGGCTCTCGCAATCGAAATTTCGATTTCGAATAATAGAAATTGTAGATTTCGATTTCAATCAAAGTTACAAGTGTGCCACCAAAATTATGAAATTTTTTATTTAGAGTTNAGAAATTGTAGATTTCGATTTCAATCAAAGTTACAAGTGTGCCACCAAAATTATGAAATTTTTTATTTAGAGTTTTCTTATGTTTCCGTCGGCTTACATTAATGAACTCCTTTTGGACTTAGATCATGCTTCAATTTGGTGTAAGATTCAGTTATGTCAACAGAGTGGAACAATATGTGGTGGGAGAGGGAAATAAGTACAAACTAACTATGTACATGATAAGTTAGGTGTCCCAAACGGATGTTCCGAAATAACAATTTTTAAAATATTGAAACTTTTTTCTAGTTGTAGAAGAGACTTGATTATAAAATTCTCCCCTCTACGTTCGCATAATCTTTCTGAAATCGTAAACACTATCAGCAAAAAAATTTGGTTTATGGAGTTCAATTGACAATAATTAATGCAACCGTGTTTTCTCCAGCAAAGAGTATGAGTCAAAAGAAACTTCCAGTTGCCAGTGGTGACAAAAATACTTGTTAGAGTGCACTAGACAGCAAACTTAGTTCCCTTTACGGTTAAATTGTGTCAATGATCACTCCATCTAGTGTTAAATGCCTGGTTAAGGGTATTTCATAATANTCCCTTTACGGTTAAATTGTGTCAATGATCACTCCATCTAGTGTTAAATGCCTGGTTAAGGGTATTTCATAATATGACAATTTGTCCCATATCATTCATGAAAATAGACACAAATTATTAATTTTTCTCAGTCAAATTGGTTAACAGAAATTTGACTAGTTTTCCTATTAGATGCTCTCTTCATTTGAGACCGCCAGCCTTAATTGATTAATGGAGTAAGAAAGTAAATTCGATTGGTAGTCGGCAGGAGTGGTCAAATTCGATTTAGGGTGACCAACTAAAGGGTGCCCGGGAAGTAGAAGCGCAACTTTGATAAAACATAAGCANGTCAAATTCGATTTAGGGTGACCAACTAAAGGGTGCCCGGGAAGTAGAAGCGCAACTTTGATAAAACATAAGCAGAGTTGGTAGCTTGTTTTAAACACCGTTTTAAACGGCCTGTTTAAAATGTTTTAAACAAGCCTTGAAAAAACACATTCTTTTAGTTTTTTTTCTTTTTTACGATTAAAAAAAAGGAATGTGTGATCTCGAACCAAATAGCATTGAGCCCACGAAGCTCTCGCTGAAAGTTCTTCTGTTTTTAATTTAGAGATGTGCGCGTCTTTTCATGTCAACTTTTAGGCTTTGGAGTTAAAAAGTTTAATTTGTGATTCAGATAATTCTTTATTCTTTGATTTACTTTTAGCTTGCCACCAAAAATTCAAATAGACAGAACCAAAGGTGAAACAGTTTCTAATTATGTTGAAGGAGAGTGTATACAAGGAATTAGGCGGGAGACACCCAAGAAGTTTTTGAAAAAAACTGGAATGTTGTCACCTTCTAAACACTTTTGGTGCAAGTTTGCATTGTAGAATACACAAGACTTTCATAAAAGCGATGAGAGAATTGTCTGATTACAGTGATTGTAAACGATTCAATTTGTGTTGTCTGATTATCAGGTGTATAGTTTTCGGTTTTTGATGGTAGAACTGTGAATGACCTTTTTAGCTTAGATAGGTTAACACTACATGCTATATCAGTGCCTGATTCACAATTCTAATTTCAATTTTTTCCAGAAATTTCTTGGGTGTCTCCCGCCTAATTCCTTGTATACACTCTCCTTCAACATAATTAGAAACTGTTTTACCTTTGGTTCTGTCTATTTGAAGTTTTGGTGGCGAGCTAAAAGTAAATCAAAGAATAACCAATTATCTGAATCACAAATTAAACTTTTTAACTTCAAAACCTAAAAATTGAAATGAGAAGGCGCGCACATCTCTAAATTAAAAANATCACAAATTAAACTTTTTAACTTCAAAACCTAAAAATTGAAATGAGAAGGCGCGCACATCTCTAAATTAAAAACAGAACAACTTTCGGCGAGAGCTTCGTGGGCTCAATGCTATTTGGTTCGAGTAAGCCTTTCACTCACCTAAATGNGAGAACAACTTTCGGCGAGAGCTTCGTGGGCTCAATGCTATTTGGTTCGAGTAAGCCTTTCACTCACCTAAATGCACACACCAATTTTTGCCCTTACTGGAGTGGATGTGGACATTTAGGGGAGTGTAAGGGTGAATTGTTGATTGACGTTTATTTAACGATGAGCCAAATTTGTATCTCTTGTTCAACTTTGCTCTCTATTGTTTTGTAATTTTTGCATCACTTTTGGATTTCTTATTGCCTTTAAAGTCAAAATACTATANCTTTGCTCTCTATTGTTTTGTAATTTTTGCATCACTTTTGGATTTCTTATTGCCTTTAAAGTCAAAATACTATAGGGTCAGTGTTGCTAATTGTGAAAGTGTGGTAATTGTGAAAAGTTCAAAAAAATTGTGTTAAGTGAGACTNCTTTGCTCTCTATTGTTTTGTAATTTTTGCATCACTTTTGGATTTCTTATTGCCTTTAAAGTCAAAATACTATAACCAAAATGCCTAGAACAAATGACTCGATATGGAAGTTTTTTACTTCCTTTACAAAAGACAATACTAATTGNTTAACCAAAATGCCTAGAACAAATGACTCGATATGGAAGTTTTTTACTTCCTTTACAAAAGACAATACTAATTGCAATTTTGCGAAGTGCAAAGACTGACTAGGCTCAAGGTGCAATTGTGAGCAGAATGCAGGAACATCGTCGCGTTTCCCATCCGATACCAAATATCAATATTTTCAATTCCTGCGATGTCTACTTCATGTGAACAACCAACGCTAACATATTTATTTAAAATTACAAACAAATGATTTTGATTTTAATATTTTAATAAGCGTTTGAAAAATAAATTGTTTGAAGACTACCTGGAAATGTTTACGTTGAAAAATTCCGGCTTTTGAAAAAAAAAACGAAAAATATCGAATTAAACTTTGTTTAAATAGAATTTTTCGAAAAAATGAACGGTTTTTCAACTAACTCTGGACATAATTGTCGCTTGAAACAGGTGAAATATGTCTTAAAAAATAAGAAGTACAATCAGAACTGCATTTCGTACATGAAAATCAAGCTTTGTTTGTGGTAACTTGGATTAAATAAAATATATTAAAAAAATGTGACCTATTTGTTGCGGGATTTTTTCACTACTACCATCNGGTAACTTGGATTAAATAAAATATATTAAAAAAATGTGACCTATTTGTTGCGGGATTTTTTCACTACTACCATCTCAATTCATGACAAGGAAATCACAATCCAGACATTTTGAAGCAGAGCATTTGAACAAAGTAAAACTTCAACATATTGAGACGGTGATGTTTGTAGATTATGCAAGCGTTAGGCAACGTATTAATTTGGATAAAAACTAGGAAACTCTTTTGTTTTCTTGGAAAAAGCCAACGGACTTTTGTCCGATATGGCTCTCCTTCACAATGTAGTTTTTGTCTTTGTTGTGTACAAAGATAAAAACTACATTGTGAAGGGATATTGNGGCTCTCCTTCACAATGTAGTTTTTGTCTTTGTTGTGTACAAAGATAAAAACTACATTGTGAAGGGATATTGGAATCATTATTGACTTGACGTCCGGTTCGTCAAGTCTTCTTCTTTTGAAGTCTCCAAAGCAACCTCTTAACCTTTTTTAAAGTAAAATTTATTAGTTAATAAATTATTGGGACAATAATTGCCCAGAAAGTCTATTATTCGGAGTATTCTTAATTTATTTAGTAGTCTTTAGGGTCATAGGTCAGTTAGATTAGGTAGGTTAGGTCAAAAAGTGAATTTTAGGAGTTTGGAGTTGGAAAGAGAGAGTGAGGAGGAACCACGGACGGTGGGTTCCGGAGGTCATCATCATCACAAGTCCGTCCGCTCATCATTTGGAATCCAGGAGGATTCCAAATCGTTACANGGTTCCGGAGGTCATCATCATCACAAGTCCGTCCGCTCATCATTTGGAATCCAGGAGGATTCCAAATCGTTACATCTGGTGGAGGTAGAGTCGGTCCCACACCGTCTCTCAGGTCAAGTATTTATATAATTTATAAATATAAATTAAAAATTAAAATTTTTCAATAAATATTTGTTATTGTTTATTACTATGACTACTNGGTTCCGGAGGTCATCATCATCACAAGTCCGTCCGCTCATCATTTGGAATCCAGGAGGATTCCAAATCGTTACAATATTTTGAAAATGTATTACGCTTCTATTTAGACTTGTTGTAAGCCTCTACCTGGTCGTCAACCCGAGAAATTATCACCAGAGGAATGGGAGGAATTAAAAAAAGTCTTTCTTCTTCACGCCATTACACCTGGTCGCACTGCAGCCAAACAAGTCAAATTTGTATGGTCTACCATGTCGGATATGAAAGTCATACATGCTGGAGGTTACGTCTAGAACCATGGAAAAGTGTATGATATATGTCAAGGATAAGGAGCAGTACGAGAAATCGGCATTATAAAATAATTTAAAATTTGGCGAAAGAAATTCCTCATTACGAATGACGAAAATTCCATTTCATTAAACCTTTCCCTGAAGCCGGGCACAAAATTTGTCAATTTCTTGGACATTCTACGTTGGATTACGAAAACAAGTTAACCGAAACCACTAAATTCTCCAAGAAATATTTTGTTTAGCAAGCGGTTGACAAAATTGAGTATGTTTCAATGTCATATACCTTCGGAAGGTGAACTCAAAAATCTACCTTCGAGAGTGTCTGAAGCAACGATAAAACGGTTTCCTATTCCATGATTCTCAGTAGTGATGTTTAGTTGTGCTTTCCTTTTTTTTTCCAAAAATTATTTTTTTAGTAATACTCATACCAAAAAACAATTTCCGACTGCAAATGGGTTACCCGTTCCTCCCCACAATTTTTAATCGACCCTTCCCGTCTCGTTTTTAATTTTTAAAACGCGACTTGTGCTCGCTAAAAACATTGGAATCGCAAGAAAACAGTCTGGGCAGGCCGGATTATCCTTTTCTGATTGACTCGACACAATGTTAAATGAAATTTTCAGTTTTGACACACATTTTAAATAATTTCACAATCCGCGCATNGATTGACTCGACACAATGTTAAATGAAATTTTCAGTTTTGACACACATTTTAAATAATTTCACAATCCGCGCATTTTCCATGGAAGGAAACACTTAAGTGATTAGCATGTCTATTTTGTTTCGCAGACAATACACTAACATTAGCCAGCAGTATCACATCTTCACACGGCATTTCATATCTTGTCGCTTTGAGGATGATATTAAGATGAGACTGCACGACCAGATTAAAACTGTCTATTACACAAACAATCTATATTCATATTACCATTTTGCAAACCGGTTTGTAAAAACAATATTGCATTAAATTAATTTTTATAATTTACTATCCCATTATCATTTTACATAATATCTACCGAGTTTTTAATAAGACTACATTAATATGCACAGCGGTTCCATAACAACTGGAAAGGAATAACCCAGTCTCCAAACCTCTCCTTCCCCAACATCAAGAATGGGCAAAATTTTGTCAGTTCAGAAATACTACTAAAATGAATTATTAATTGTTATTGACGGTGGAAAAAAGCAGTTTCCGTAATGTTATGTTAGAAATGACCTCAGTCCATGATTGGTTGTACGAACAAATGTGGACTTGAGATAGGTTGGTTTGTTTGCATTAGTAAGCTAGATGATTTTTTTTTCAATCTGTATATTTTAAACTTAACTTTTATTAGTTATCCAGGAAATGTGAATATGGCAAATCAATTGCTCGCAGGTTCGCTGGTAGTCGCATGACGGAGAAAAAATGTAATGCAAATTCGCTCAGAAAACAAATCGAAAATAAGTTTTCATTCAGTTTATTGATGCAAAACAGACTAATTTTTATTACAACTTTCAATAAACTTTTTTTCCACCGTGAGTAACAACTAAAAATTTAATTTATTAAATTTGTAGTTCTGAATTCACGAATTGTTTACCCACTCATGAAGGTTGTAGTAATGAAGGTAATATCTCTTGTCAGTCGTTTTGCTAAAAATTGTTCGCTTAGCAAATTTTCTTGTATTCAGTAAAAAAAAGTTATACGATCCAATGTGAATTCCACAAACCCAGATGAATATTACGTAGTTATAACCTTCTACAGGACGAGTTTTCTTCTTTGTTGAATTGTTTCCTTGAATTCAATTCAGTTGATGAAAAGTTGAATTGATTAGTTGATTCATCAAAAGTCTACATCTATCAAAGGATGCATCTGGGACGTTATTTTCGGAAATATATTTTTTACATTAGTTCTCTTTGCATCAATCACCCGAACCACTACGTTTAGACATATTTTAATTTCAACATTTAGATTTACGGTATTCTTCAAACTTATGATTAAACAGGCGTTTAGATTGACGTGAAGTGAGATGCAGGAGACTATTACGATAAACAAGTAATCCGATCATCATTCTTAACATCAAAATCGCTTCCCTTCGGTGTATTTTTTACAATGATCGAAAGCTATACCTGGCCCATTTCCAAACTTTTGCATTCCGTGCATTCAATTCTTCTCGACCCATATTTACGACAGGGTTTTCTTTACTGCTAAATGTTTGGACGATCTTTTATGACAGTCACCAGAAACATGGATTGAATATTCTAATATTTTCACATAAACAGTCAGAAATAAACCAACTTGTTTATCATAAACCTATTTCACCAAGTTGTCGTTTGCGCAAATTCAAGTTTCAGGCTTTTTAGTAAATTGTTGGTTGGTAAAGTAATATTACAATGAAAACAATCAGAGAAACATAATCTCAACACTTATAAGCAACCGCACACTAAACATTAGACTCATTCCAAACAGTAGGGGTACTCAATCTGGATTTGTAAACTTACAACTCTGTAAGTTTACAAAACTCGCACATGCGCAGTTGCNAGGGGTACTCAATCTGGATTTGTAAACTTACAACTCTGTAAGTTTACAAAACTCGCACATGCGCAGTTGCAAATTAGAAACTTCTATTTTGTAAACTAAAAACATGCCCTTTTGGTTCGTAAAGTTTACAAAACCTTTGTAAAGTTACGGAGCAATGAGGAGGCTGGAATTTGTTTCCCGCCAAATTTCTCTCTTGTTACTTTACAAATTTTGTAAACTTACAAAATTGTAAGTATACAAACCTCTGATTGAGTACCCCTAGTGTTAAATGAACCATTTTTTATTTGGGTTTTACTTTGGCCACTAGGAGCCTAACTAAATCTTGTGGTGTCAAAGTGAATTCATCCGATTCACAGTGGACCTCGGCTATAAATTTTAACTGGGCCAGGAAATTCGTTCCATAATGGCCGATGCATATTATAGCCCAATAATGTACAAATATTAAATTTAAATTGTTCATCACATTCGAAGTTTTTGACTTTTCTTGGTTCAATTATTTCCGTTTATTAGAGTATGCTACCTCATCAACCAAATAAATAGAAAATTTAGTTTAACAAAAAAATACATCGAAAAATCTTCAACATAGTACATTGCTAGTAAGTATTTAGGATTCAGAAAAGCTGTAATAGGAAGTGAAAGATATTAGAAAATTAAAATCTTGACAATTGTCTTATTTTACTTACTGAAACATTAACAAAAACCTTCATCCAGTGATTCAAAACTTCAATTTTTTGATATATTAGTGCTTATAATGTATTCCATATAAGCGACCCGCAATTTAGAAACAAAGTTAATGTTAAACCTTTGCTAGAACCGTTGATAATTTGCTAGATGTACCGATCTCGCTGGAAATTGTAAAATTGGTCTACTACAAACATGGTTCGTTAGAACTAGTAACATCACCTACACCCTCGTGCTCGTTCGTAACATATCGTATCGAAGTAAATTCAAACTTCTCAAAGTGCAATAGTATATTCGTTTGTTTGAAATACTTTTTCATCACTTTTTAAAAATAATAATTTTTTGTTATTTGAATATAATTAAAATCTAATGCATACTACTCCCGGAGTGCAGTGAAGATTTATCATGTCTGCACCATAATATTAAATTCCGCAATAAATTGTTTCCGTCTCTAACCAATTCGCACAGGATTCAAATAAGTTTGTTGCAATTTGTGAAACATGTGTTAAGCAGTTCAATAGGTAGCAATTATTTAAATTTTAATTGTGTGCTTATCGAAAACTGCAGGTTGTCTGCGGGGTGCAGGTTATGGGATTGATTTATTCGCGGAGAATAGGCAAGAGCGTATAATCTATTTATAAACCGAAGGAAATGGATAGTTTCTTTGTCTTTATCAACTATTTTTTAATGATCTCTAGGTGTACCTAATTGTTGAAAATACTGATGCTTCTATATAGTAATCCAATAGTTCTGTCAAATCTACGTTAGCTTCAGGTTTATTGGGCTAAAAATTCTTAACGTAATATAGATGAAACCAGTGGAGGAAATTTCACTTAGTTGAACGGTGTCTAAAAAAATTCTTCATGAGACAGCCACAACGAGTGCAACCGGTAAACCCTTAGTTAACCTTGTTGTTTATTAAGAAAACAGACTGCTTGTTGAGCTAAGATGATGACAGAAAGTGGCACATATTGACGTGAAATCGCAAACCTAGATTAAGTAAAAATGTTGATCCATATAATTATCATACACCACAGGTGTGGATACCTACAAGAGTTTCCTTTTGCAAATGCTCTAGGAGACTCCATCATTAGGCACACATAGATTATGGTTGATAAGAAAGATATGATACATGTAATTACTTTTCCCATGAATTAGAAATATAAAATGTAAATAAATGACAAAGCACAATTAAAGTTACACGGAAATACCTCCCAGGATTTACAAAATTCAGTTGAAGATGGGAATTAAACTTGCTATCACTAAAATTAGGGAAACTTCAATATCCCAAGTGAGTTTTGGTTTCGACAAAGGATCAATAAAGTGATGGAATCAATTGATGTAACTCTGATAATTGTTATGGAAATTTGGATTTAAGTTCCCGGCATTCATTATTAATATCTATGTACATTTATTAAACAAAGAGTCTTTCCCGATGATGGACTCAGCATGACTTAGCTGCAAGAGCCGGGTCTGCAATTTTTGAAATCATAATAAATTCTGCTGAACCTCATTGTTTTTAGAAATCACTAATAGCGGCAATAAAAGATATTTAAAGCGCAATTAATTCTGGTTTAGTTTAGCTTTTCAGGAAAGTGTTATATTATAATTAATCGCAGGGATAATTTCGCTTTGCAAATTATTAAAATTATTTGCAAAGCCTAAACAGAAGTCACGATATATATTTTTGTTTCATGCTGTTGTATCAGGTGACATATAATTTAATAAAGTCATACTGTATTTTATAAAGTCATACAAAAAACATTTTTGAGTTCAAATAGATAATAAATAAATCAACTAGAATGTTTATAAGCCAGGAAGGGTTCCACGCCAAAACACCTCTTGTCAACCGACACACTTATGTTGTCCAGCAGTAACTCTATAAAAGTTGTCTGATGGCAACGCTTTCCCGTATTTATCTTTCACGTCAAAAAAGTTGTTCGATATGCTGTTGACTCGCTGTAGATTCATATTTTTAGATTTGAGCAGTCAAAATATTCCAGATTTTGGGAGTGAACTGAACCCGTTTATGACACATCATCTGTGCCACAATAAATAAACTTGCATACATTAAACTTCAATAGCAAATCATTTTTGTGTCACCAAGAAATGAATTACCCAAGATGGGCCATATAATTTCCTCACACTTGCATAATTCTTACCATTTATTGCTTTATATTTAATGTTAAAATTGGCTTTCTAAATCTTACTATTTTACTAAATTACTGAAGCTTGGCAGAATTTTTCCAACTGTATAAGCAGTTGTCAGAATGCAGCTGCTGTATTCTCTACGTATTCTGACTTGGGAGTCAATTCGCATACAAGGATTCAACTTGCAATGAATAAGTGTTTCAATGAATTTTTCGTGACTTACCTAAGGTGACGATTGATGTTCACAACCTTGATACAAAGCTTTACACATCTGCTTTTGTACTGTATTTGCGATTGAGCAAAATCCGAGCACCATACAACGAAGATTCTTTCAATTATTACTGGAATGCGCATTGGTGGTTTAATCACGAAATTGGGGTTAAGAAAGAGTGACAAATAGACAAAATGAAATGTATACCATACGATAATTTATCAAAATAGACAAAAAGATGAAAATTTATAAGAGATTGTGAGCAAGTTTTGCAACGCTAGTTATTCGCACATAGTTTTAGTTTTGTCATAAATAATTTAAAACGTAGCAAATATTCATGTCCTCTAACCAATCTGTTTCGATTGTTAAAATTACTTAACAATGTATTAGTAATAAAATTATCGTGAGCTGATAAATGCTACCTCACCCATTATTGTCAAAGTCACTCTGGAGACTATACTTTAGCAAAAAAATAATTTGTAGAATACTAAAATATTAAATGTGAGACATATCATCTTAGGTAAATTTAGACTACACATTCCAACTTGTCATCATTTTTGAGAATTTCTTAACCCCAATTTCAGTGTACGTATGGATTTTAATGATATCTGATATATTGAAAAAATAAATATGACACGACTTGCTGCAGAACACTTCACCAATACCACTTAGAAATGAAATAAAAGAAAGTAGGGGTCTACCAATAGCGTGCGTGGATTTGCGTGAGATTGTGTAAGGTTCCTCTTTTACGTGATATTGTGTTTGTGTAAAAACCGATGAGAGATTTTAGGAAATTGTATCCTCTCTCATTGGTTAGAGTCACTCAGCCCATCCCACTTGAGTGAGATTGTGTAAAAAAGGAACCTTACACAATCTCACGCAAATCCACGCACGCTATTGGTAGACCCCTAGTGTCTTATTCGGTGAATAATAAATTTTTAGTGTGCAGAATGGAATAGGCCATTTTTTTAACATACATTGATTATCTTATGATTGCTGGTGAAAGCAGTAATTTTTCGTATTTCTACTTTATGAAGTATACAATTCTATCGTACAACAATTCAAACTTCCAGTTCGGATATGTTATAGCGAACTACATGAGAGAAGCTTATACAGTAAAGTTCGGTTATAGTGAATCTGTAGGGACCGGCAAAATTGGTTCAGTAAAGCCGGAGTTCATTATATCCGTATAGTGAACGGACACTTCAATTTAATAATTGTTCATTATATCCAAATATTTCACTATAAATTCAGCTATGCCGATTTAGAGAAGCACTGGGTAATGAGGATTTGCTTGAGACCATTTGATGAGCGCAGAATCCAACTTTGAATAGTTACATCGGCGTTGGCGTTTTATATTCTAAGAATTTGATATTTGAATTTTAGCTAATTGCTTAAATGTAACCTAATTATATTTCAACACTTTTATTATTAACTTACACCACAAAATCTTTGGAAGTCTTTTTCAATTTTAGGTTTTGATTTCAAAATAAGAGAAATTGTAGAGTTTCCAATCTTATATTTCTCACATAACGTTTGGCGAGGTGTGTTGGAAGACAAGTGCAGCAATGATATCGAATTTATCATTTAAGGAGAACGCAGTGCGCTTTTTGCCTGATTTTGACATTGTGAATTAGCAATTTACTTAGTAAACTAAAACTCACTCATAGGTCAACATGCAAGTCCGGTGCATAGATGGGCAGGCATAAAAGTATAAGGAACAGTAGTAGCAAATGGTCTCATTACGGAATTCAGACATATTTCACTATAACCGGACAAAATCACTCTGGGGACCGGTAGGTTTGGTTCACTAAGGCCGGAAGTTCAGTATAGCCGATTTCATTATAGCCGGACTACTTAACACATAATCTCCCATTCGCTTGGCAGGGACCGGATAGTGTGCTTTACTATAGCCGGAGTTCTATTATAGCCGGAGTCACTATAGCCGAACTTTACTTTAGTTCTATCGTAATTATTTTAAAACTGAGATAAATCTATACGCTGTTCTTAAAATAATGTTTGAAATATTGTAAGCTTCCATAATTGTCACAAAGTTTTATATGTTTTTGTTTTTCTTGAAAACCATCATAATAATTGTTTACTGTTTTTATTGTAGTGGTCAGGTTAATAAAACAAGAATCAGCAGTAACATTGACTATACCAAACTTCCTTTCCAGAAAAATTTATTCGTCTCTTGTTTAAAACAATTCTGTAGAAGGAATTCAACTTTTGAATTACTATGTGCAACATGAGTATATCGTTCTTTCTTAGAAAAATGCTATTCTCTGTTTGTCAATTACCATCTCGTACTTGAAGAATAATTTTGCTGAAATAGTCAAAAAATATTTCGTTTCTTTCGTAGGGAAAAGGAGCTATCCAGTTAGGTTTTTCAGGAACAGCTGGCTTGCAGACGACATCACCATCCGGAAGCATAAATAACGCCAAACTTTGTCGTATGTTTTTCATTGTGTTTTTCAGCAGACGAACTCGATGCGGCTGAAAATAATTTTATTAAAATTAAAACTGAACAAGAGTCTACAATTAAGTAATACAAAAGCTGCGGCTAGCAGCAGAGAAAAATCGGAAATCAGGTCCCTAGTATAATATATAATGTAATATCTATTGATAATTTGNGCGGCTAGCAGCAGAGAAAAATCGGAAATCAGGTCCCTAGTATAATATATAATGTAATATCTATTGATAATTTGAAATTGATTCATTGAAGAACTTGTTTAATTTAATTAAAATTAACTTACCGTTTTGAATTATACGAAATTTCACCTAAAGCGACATCAACTGAGGAACAGGTGAGTCAAAGCTGAATACTTTACCAATAAAAATAGAAATTTTTGAAAACCAAATTAACATAAATGATGTTAAGTTACATAATTATAAATGGTAGTGCGAGTAAAACAGAACTAGGTTCACTGAGTGAACTAAATAGATTTTTGTAAAATGCCGGTCATGTCAATTGAATAGAGGACCTGGCCAATAGCACGCGAAACTAAAAGTCCGAGTACTATTAAAGCAGAGTAGCCTTTCCAGTCACCTTCTCCAACAGAAACGGTAATCATTGTTATTTAAACTAATAAACATTAGTCACTTGTTTACCTTGGCCTCATAATGTCACTCACAGGCGATCCGACGGTTAGCCACAACATAGCTTTTTGTCTTACCTTTGAACCTGAGATCATTGCAGTAAAATGTTGAGAATATGCACTTTCTCATTAATTTTAAAATTGCAGTCTAAAATAACAGTCGGCTAACTTCACTCCTACTTTTACAATAGTGTGTTGGCTGACTTTTTCTGAATTTGGTGAAAGCGAAATAATGAACTGGTACTTTTTGTTGGATAATGCTGTTGAGGTCACACCAGAATTATATTGACACAACAGAAAATATGCCACAACGAACCTGTCCTCGACAGTTTTGTTGTGACTGGATCCGCGAGTTTTTGTCTTAAAAAAATGCTTTTGACTGTAGGATAGCGATAGTGGGCTCTCTATCAGCAGTGTAAAAAATTGAAATTACTCTTACTTAAATTTATTGTCTTCAAACAGGTTGAAAGTACAGATGTTGGATCCTTGAACTCTTGAAAATCTGTTGGCGTATAGTTGACATTATGCCCTAATTTTATTTTTAAATACCAAACCAACTTAAAAATTACTTTGAACTAATCTTTTATGTAAATTTTCAAATTTTCCATTAACTCTCAAATTGTGCAGACTAAGACACAGTTTTATTGTGGAATCTATAATTCTAAAAAACTTTAATTTAAAAAGTATCATGGTTCCATTCACCACCTAACATAAAATTCAGAAGTAAAGAGAATAGGGCGAACAGTTTTGTTTTAGCATAAATCGATTTAAAATCATTAGTTCTAGTAATATATAGAAGCAAGTGAAATTATATGACCTATATGACATCATTTCTCACAGTATATTTTTTGGTTGTTCATAATTCCATGCATTTCTGTAATCATGTTAACTCATGTAGGGTTTTGATGACTTGATTTTGATTACATGCCCTTGAATCCGTACTCAAACCGCGCTCATAAACAATACTTCAAGGTATTTAATTATAAAACCTTAATTTGTAATCATAACCTTTGTAATCATGTAGTCAAACTTGCTCTGGGTATTGTACTTAATGGACTATGGAAGTATGTTTCAACTCATGCACTATATTTATCTAAACCTTACTTTATCAAAAACAATCTAACAAACCGCCAACAAATATCTAGCTGCCCCTGTGCATTTGGTTGATTTGTGTGATCTCTGTAGCCTGACATGTTTATATTCTTCAGATTTGGTGGCTCTCCATGTATATGGCAAAATGGCAGCTGGACTATATTTAAATCAGGGACATTGTGTACACAAGTCTCTCCTACATCACTATTTCTAGTTTTCTCGATACTTAAAGTGTTATTGCTAAAGAAATTACTATATTCACTCACAGTAGCCGGAATATGGCCTCCTGACCAAACCTCCATCATAAATCCGGCATTAAGGACAATTGAATTCTTGATTGGTGGAACAGGTATCCAATCGCCGTTGGGCATTTTGGCTTCCAATCCTTCTATTTCGTCTTGAATTAGAAATGACAAAGTGTCAATGTCACAATGCTCCGCTAAGCGTAGCTGTTCTGTGTCTTCCAAACAATGTGCACTTGGGAAGTAGTAGTTGCTTCTAAGGAAGTTATGCGACTTGATATTGCGGTTCTCAAATATAGCCTTGTGATGTTTAAAAAAAAATTCCCTGTCTTCCATTTTTAAATAAATAGCGAATGCATAAGACACTGTTTTAATCAAATCCATAAGCGATGAGCGAAAATTATCAACTGCATCTTTAAGTCCTGGAACTTCAATGGGATAATTATTTGGATTTAGTGCTTCTGTTCCCCAAAAGTCAAACATTTCTTTCAAATCTGGTACTGAAGATCTGTAAATTCCTTCAAGTTTTCCAACACTAAAAACAATACAGATTATACGCTAGCTTATATATGAAGAATCCCTTTATAAACCCACAACAGGTGGCGAAAACGAATTAGTTGATTTTTAGAAAGAAGAGACAAAATGTAAATCACCCTGCTAGGTGACACAGGTCTTTTTTTCTCTCTTGTATTGCCAATGTGATAGTGCAATGCGGTTAAAAAGATTCTTCCTTTGTATGCTAGGTGTAGGCTGTTTCAGAGTATATCTTATTTTTTGTTTTATGTTTTATTCGCAGGGCCAGCTTGCTACACCATGATTATTCCATCACTTACCTTTCATAGCATGTTTTCCGATTCCTTTTCCCACTATAACATCTACTCGTTTTATCCAACGTACAAATAACTTCATTACATTGAGTCAATTAGCATCAGATAAACGAGAATGCTGCTGGAGTTTGACTTATTAATTATGTTTTTTTAATCTTTTAGTTAATTTATTGTGTTACAAACACATTATGAATCTGTTCACTCCGTCCATCGGTGCTCTTTATCTCATAAAGCGAATTGACGGATTGAGACGGGGTATTCACTTATAGGTATCACTACCCACTAGAGACAGATAAATTGGGAGATAGGTTATATCCGTAAAATTTGATCTAGTTTAACGTTTTTCTAAAACATCTATTTTACCTTATGGTAGTTCACATGTTAAATAGCTAGTCGAATATTTCGAGAACTAATGAAAGAATCTGAATGGTGTATGCAATGCAGCAAGCCCTTTCACCTGTGCAGTGCGTATTATACGCACCTTGTTCCTGTGTATTATGCGAGCATTGTACATTCGCCGTAAGGGTATAATCTGCGAACTGGCCGTTTACATGTTCCTTAGACCATTGTTTGTGCAGTGCATATTGTACGTGCACATTATACGTTTTTACGTGCAACAACTATTGTAAGTATGCATTGAGCGTACGCTTGTACACGCAGTGGAGATTGTACGTGCGCATTGTTCATGCACATTCATTAAGTGCGCGTTATATTTGCGCCAATATTATATTTGCGCGTAATTATTGTACGTGCACAGTAAATATTTCCACGCACATTCAACGATTATGTATTCAATCCGCATTGCATGCGTAGTGAACGTTTGCATGACCAGTTTTGGTTTGCATGCCCAATGGGAGAATATAGGCACAATGTGTGTTAAACATGCGAATTGTTAATGCATATTATTTTTGCCTATACGCGCAGTGCACGTCTACATGCGGAGCAGGCAGTAATCGTGCGAAGTACACACTTATTCCAACAGTAAGCATTTTACGTGTATGACATACGTACGCTGTATACGTGAGTCTTGTGTGAGCGCATTATTCGTAAGAAATAAAATTCAAGGTGTTGAATTGACGTTTATATGAGCATTATTTGCATATGCTTTAAATAGAATTAAATTTACGAACTTGGAATTTAATTTGCTATTATTTGTTTTGGTGATTTTTGGCTGCAATGGAGAATTTTGAAAATAATTGATAGTATTTGAACTTTTTAATTTAAACAATTTTTAATAATTTTTGTAACTTCTGATTTCATAGCTGTAAAATTTTTAAGCTCTCTTTATAGAAATTATATTTGAGCTTTTTTGACGAATCATGACTTGCAGATTTGGTATAGATCTAATCTAGTCTAAGTCCCAAAGTGTTATGGATCCGTCAAGAAAAGTTTAGGATTGATTGCCAAACGTTCTAGTTCCAGGCCTACAATGAAAAGATTTTTTCCTTCTAGTTTACCTATGCAGTTAGAAACGGTTGAGATGCTGTTTTTGGTTTTTGGCAGAGATTTCACGCTGCAAAAATGACACCTATTGCGCGTAGAGACTTCGTGGTAAATGGAATTTTTTCATCAAGCGATAAAATTCTACAAACATTCCACGAAGAAAGTTGAGCTACATTTTACCAACTTGGAATGGTATATTATATTTTTATTCTACACGACACTTATACTTTGAAAGACGATGTGTATACTAAATAATAACTGTGAGTTAAATAAAGTACAGAAAAGCAAATTAACACATTTGAGAATAGTATTACGCTTGTCGTAACTTTTACATATTGCATTACTGAAAGTATATTGGTTCAGTTACTGCCAAGAGTCTAAATCTTCATGATTCTGGTCACAAAATAAAAATTGAAATTAATCAACTTACTTTTCCTCTTTTGCTGAAGAAAACCCATGAAAGTTCTGCGAAGGATTATTTTTTTTGTATTTGCATTTGACATCCGCTGGCAATTGGAAAAATTCTCTGGATTTAGCAAAAAAGTTCTCCACCTATTTCCAAACCATTGAAGTTGAGAATAGTTTTATGGTTATAATAAATTTGTTAATAGTTATCTCACTAAATATTCTTATGGTACTCCAGAACCCAACTCACAGTGAACGCTATCACAAATTTACCGAGCTTCTGAGTACTTAAATAAGACTCCAAATGTCCAACCATGAAAGTCTGTTTTGTAATTTACTAGTTCGGTGGTAGTTATCGACTCCAGAATTACTGCGGAGTCACTGAATCCGACTGTGTAAATTTTAGAAGCGACGACAAAGTTATAATTTTTCTTATTCTAACAAGTACTGTTAAATTAATGCAAATGTGTTTTCTCAAACACTACACTGTTTGCAGCCACAGTTTTAACCTATAGTCATGGAAAAATTATATTGTGCCATTCAAAGTTTAGAAAAACACATTCTCTCACAAGCACTGGGTACAGTGCACTAAGATTATAAGACATCGATATAAAAAATTAATTCGTTTATTCGACCTGTAAAGTCTGTCTCGACAGCGCATTTAGACTGTATTTAGAATGGGATGAGCAATCGCTATAATGCCACACGATTATAACATTTGGATTTTTGGGTCGCAAATAAAGATTGTAAAGTCGAAATGCAGCGAAGTTCAGTAATTCATACGCACAGAGAGTTGTTTGCCTAATGGATTTAGTGTTAACAAATTTAGAACATGATGAAATGATCTTTTGAAAGAATTATTTTTGGCTCTCTTGAATCGTGAATTCATAATGGTTTATAACTTGGCGTTGTCCGCATAATGAATTCAGTTTTGACAAATTTAAAACGTGTTAAATCAATGTTTTCAAAACAAAATTTTTTGACTCTGAATTCGACTCCCGGAGTCATGATGAATTCGATGCGAAGAGCTATCACTCTGGTGCCACTGACTTCGACTCAGGAGACAATCTGAGCAACTGCAGAGTCGGATTCAGGAGTGAGTCATGGCAAGCTCTAGATTAGTATTAACAAGAATTATGAAACTGAGGCTTTTTAGTTTGGTCGGTGTAAATTTATTTATTTCAATATATCGTGCGAAATTACTAACTAAGCTATTTATGAATACCTTCAAACTACTGAAGCATGTGACTTAAAATGTCCAAAAAAATTTATTGTGGAATTTTACTGCTCATATACAGGTGATTCTGACTTCAAATCTAAGAAAAGATAAAGCTACAGTTTAGCAACTAAAAGTAGTTAACAATTTATGGTCCAATATTTAGATAACCGCTCCATCTAGCGACCATTGAAAGTATTGATTTGACTATATTTTTGCATTTTAAGTTCTTAAAATTTTATTATCCAATTTCCTCAATTTAAGGTTTCAATTTTTTTTGACTTTTTCTAAAAGTATAGGTAATGAGACCTTAAGCTAAAGAATTTCGAATCACACCGTCATCAAGCGTTGAGACTTGAAAGTTTTAGCCTATAAGAAACGCCTTTTGATTCCTTATTAAGTAAGTAACACACCACTAACTTTAATTTTACGTTTAAGAAGTTCAGTTTACAATTCCTTACCACTCCAGGCGTCATTTCGTAGTTTATGAAATAAACAAATCCGGTTTCTCTCATCCCATTCCCTAACTTATTAGCGAACTCGTTGAAGTGTTTTATTCGTTCAAAATCTGTCCCAAATGCGGAAACTCCAGAACAGTCCAAAATTGTCAATTTAGGATTCATGTTTTTGACGTGGTTTATGAACGAGTGTAACAACTAGAATAATTCAAGAAACCCAAAATTTTCTAAAGTATATACTAGTTCCTCTAACACCCAAATTAAAACTTGAGCAACTACGTTGTCTTGCTTTTATTCTACAAACCTAGTTATTTTAAGCAGTTTTAAGTGAAATTATACGTATTAACAGAATCATATCGTATCCAACCTCGTCCACAAATTTGAATCTTCCTTTTGTGTTATAAGAAAGTAAATAAGTGTTTATTTCTTTAGTGACGAAAAAGAACTGAATCTTTAAATGAACGTGGACAATTGTTTTGAAAGCAGTTGGTTCAATTAAATTCAACGCCTTCAGACTGACTTGAAAATTGACTTTCTCACGACCTCGAAGGGAACCTTTCTAGTAACTTGAGACCGGAAGAGATTTTAAAGCAAAGAAACAATTAAAGTATTTGAAAAATGATATGAAGGTTCACAGGACCCTGGCCCATTATAAACTAAGGATAGTTCACAAGCCCTGACCTGGTACAAAAATATCAAGAAATATAAGATAGAATGGTTCGTAAAAATAAAGATAAAAAATTCAGATTCTGAATTTCTTCTTTCACATTTAGCTATATGAAACTAGATATGACACATGCAACAGAAACAGCTGAGGAAGGCGAATATTAAATATAGTTTATTAACTTTCTCTAATCCACCATTCGAGATAAGGAATCCCGCAGCTTTGCTGAATAGACTTATAGAAAATTGAAAATTTGCCCTGAACATACCTTTGTTTGTTTGAAAGCTAGTGACCTAAATATTACTGGTTATCCAAGTTACCGAATAGTACCCTTTGTCGTTGAACGTGGAAAAAATATCATATGCATAATTTGAAATTTTTACCGAGTTAAAAAATAATACCGCAAGGCAGAAAAGTAATAAAGGAAAATTGACATTACAAAATAAAGTTTGGCAACAGAAGCCACCTGGAAGACCATGTTTTAGTGATTAAATTTAGGATTGGAATAGTGTTTTTCCGAAAATTGATCTCTGGTCTCGAGTGATTATCAAAGCTAACACTACAAGATAAGGCTAATCTGTTGAAAATTTTTTAAATTTTGTAGGAGGTTAGATTTTATGTGAGCTATCATTGTTTGAATGAGGAAAATCTTCCAGGAATTGCCATCTGACTTCCTGGAGCCAACAAAACTAATATTCACGGTTCAGATATAGCTCGGAGATTACTCCCATGTTTTACAAGTAGATAGATAGTATGATAACAAAAATATTCAACCTAGGACAGAGTTGCAGAATTGACAGCTGATTTGCAGAGGCCATGAAATGAATATTACACTAATGTTGGGGTTGTTGACTTCTGGAGGTTTGAAGGCAATTCTTACCTTTTTAGAGATTGTGTGCTAGTGTATTACCTATCTTGCTGTAATTGAGACCATTCTGACGGGTCGACTGTTCCAATAGGGTTAGATAGTAATCAAACTCTGGATGTCGAATATACATTGTTTTAAAAGCAATCGGCATTCAAACGTTGTTGACTAACACATTGGGTATCTTTTCTTGAATTTTGAGTGACTGCGATAGGTTTGTGTGAGAAAGAAATGTAAATTTCGTCGACTATTGTGGTCAGAGGTCAATTTTGTAAGACGTACCACTTTTTCAAAATTTATTTAATATAATATAATGCCTAACAGTTGGTTTAGTTTGGACGCCAAATTTCGGGTTTGTTTCTGGAAGCCTGACTTTGTATTATTTGCTGAAATAAAATGTTTTAGTAAAAGCAAAGCGTTTCGTTAAGCTGATTACACAATTTGGGATTAGTAGTTAGCTCTATATATATACATCACGGATGTCCCAGGATCATGATACCACTACTCTTTTAAAACTGCTTATTATGACAACCAGTGTTAGAATCGATGCATTTACTTTCCTTTACCATTTTGAATACCGGTTTGAGACAATAATGTATAATTTTATTAGCTAGAACAGTTCTCAACCTATGAAGGTGGTGCTTTGCGACCTTGATGTTTCTACATTTGTCTGAAAACCTCATGAGACAACAAATTTGTGTTAGAATGCCTCTCTGAAGATAAGGAGACTCATGGTCAAGTGCATAGATACGATACAGTGCTTCTTTCGTGTTTAGCATAAAACGAAAGACGTTAAAATTCGTAATTTTTCAGCGCAGATTCATTATTGAAGATGTGTCGTTGTACCCTTATTTCTGAATAGTGTACTGAGAAAGCCAAAATCAACCCCATGGTCAATTCTTCCAAATATTTGAAAAGTCACTTCCCATATGAGGCAAGTCGGCTGGCATTTCCTTTCACTACAAAATTTCCTCCCCTTAGGTTAATGTCTTAACTCTCGCATTACTATTTGATGTGTCATTTTTGACACGCTTAGAAAAGGTTAATTCTGAAAAAAATTGTCGAATATGACCTATTTTGAGAATTTTTTTTTCGATCACCTTGAATGCTTCTTTTATTTCCAATCTTGACCAAAAAGGTATAAGTGATACAAATGTCAAAAGTTTCGTCCGTAAGAATAACATTATACTTGCTCGTTACATCTCATCCTGCCTGTGTGTCAAATTTGACACATGCTATCCGATGTTGCCAAATGTTATCCTCTCCATGATTCTATTCTTATTTCCTATTCTCCCTGCAGCCCTCTCGAGTCTTGCCACATCCCTCCCGTGGGTTCCCGCAGCCCTTCGTAGTTTTCCCGTATCCCTCCTGTCGGTTCCCGCAGCCCTACTGAGTCTTTTTGCAGCCCTCCAGTGGGTTCCCGCAGTCCTCCCGTGAGTTCCCGCAGCCCTCCAGTGGGTTCCCCCATTTCTCCCCAGTCTTCCTACGGCCCTCCCGAGTTTTCCCGCAGCTCTCTCGTGGGTTTCCACCACCCTCCCGTGGGTTCCCGCAGCCTTTTTTAGTTTTCCCACAGCCCTACCGTGAGTTCCCACAGCCCTCCCACGGGTTCTTGCAGCCCTTCCTAGTCTTCCCGCAGCCCTTCCGTCGTTCCCGAAGCTCTCACTAGTTCTACCGCATCATCGCGATGGGTTCCCACAGCGCTCCCGTGGGTTTTCGCAGCCCTCCTGTGGGTTCCCGCAGCCCTCTCTTGTCTTTTCGCCTTTCAGTGAAGTCTTGCATCCGTCCCGTTTCTTTCCGCAGCCCTCCCTTGGATTCCCACAGCCTTTCCTTAGTTTCCCGCAGCCCTCTCGAGTCTTCCCACATTCTTCCCGTGGGTTCTCATATCCCTTCCATGGGTTCCCGCAGGCCTTTATTCAGTTCCCGCAGCCCTCGCGAGTCGTTCCGTAGGTTTGTGACCTAGGTCAATGGAAATTCAATTAAATAAGTTAATATACTCGTTGATTCGCTAGTTATCTAATTCTAAACTTTACATTTTAATTTCAGCGAAATCGCAAGTATTTTGAATTTTAGGGGTCACCAGTGACCTAGTCAACTACAAGTAATTACTATAATACGTGTAGCTGACGTATACAGTGACAAGATGCAATGATTTGAATAATTGTCAAGTCAAGTCGTAATTAATTTTGAACATCAAGTTCATGTTCAACAGTGGTACATTTTGGCAACATCTATTGTTTTCGAAAGCCACAACCATCAAACCAAAAAAAATTGAACTCAAATGTCAAATTTTAATCCATTCTTCATGAAATTGACGATACTGAAAAAGAACTACCCAGCAGGTCAATAAGCTGTCAGACATAACTACATAACTGTTAGATCACAATGTTCCCAATAATCATAACAGTCAGTCTACATTGTACCTCACTTCCATCGTTTCTGGTTATACAGTGGACCTCGGCTATAGTGAACTTTAAGGACCAGGAAATTCGGTTCATAACACCCGATGTTTATTATAGCCGAACGATGAACAAATATTAAATTTAAAATTATGTTTATAACATCCGATGTTTTTTACTTTTCTTAGTTCAATTATTTTCTTTTTCTAGAGTCTTCCACTTCACAATCCAAATAAACCAAGAATTTACTTAAACAGAAAAAAAAACTGTGTGGAATGTCTTCAGAATACTGCAATGCTAGTATTTGCTCCCGATTTAGAGACGATGTAATAGTAGATGAAGAATAGTAGAATTAAAATTTGACAATTGTGTTATTTTCTCACTGCGCTTCGGATTAATAGGAAAATCATTGATGCAGTGCTTCACAACATCAATTCTTAATTCATTCACAACGCAAGATATGATTCATTGCACACGAGTGTTCATTTCAACCGAGTCCATTATGACCCAGGGTTTTAACATTAATTTGCCTATCTCTAGACAGAGACTGGCTGTTCAGGTTCAACATAACCGTGGTTCCATTGAACACGTGTCATAAAAGTCGAGGTCCACTGTAGGTGGCTTTATGTTAAATCCTTTAGTGAAAGCTATAGCTATACAAAATAAGAAGCATACTGTTAATTTTTTATCAAACTGTGACTTACAGTAAGCTAGTTATTCCGTTCATCAATATATATTTGAGTAAACATAACGGGTGATGACAAATAAGTGTCACTGAAGGAAGACAGCATTTTCAAATACGCTACGTGTCTTAGTCACACCGGAATGTATATATTTTTCTTGTTCAACATGCGATTTTGGTTCATAACAAAACTTGTTACATTCGTGGCATCAATTTTTTTAACTTAGAATTAACTTCAAAATGATACCCAAAATATCATATGGAAAATGTCTCTAAACAATTAGATCCAATTAACATTTATGCTCATTAGATAGCATTAAGTCACAAAAGCAACAAAATAACTCATGATTTTTCTTTATCCAGTATTGTTGCACAAAAAAAAATTTTCAGGTGGAGAAATTTTTGTCCTTTTTCCTGTTAAAGAAAATTTTTTATTTGCTTTATCGCAGTTTTTGCCATATTGGTCACGGAAATTCAATTTAATTCAATTCAATGTAATTTATTTAAGTGTCATAAGAATAATTTAGAACAAAAAATGGTAATAAACTTAAACACTACTGATAATCAGAATATAGTTTACAGGTTATGATTCGATCATGAAATTAAAATTTGATAAGTAGTGAAAAGTAGTGAATAGATAGATGGTAATAATTGTTGTAGAGTAATTAACTAACTCAAAATTTAGTATTTAGTATTTAATATTTAAAGAAACTCATTTTCACCATTGCTTTGTTTGATGAATTGTCTGAAGACAGTATCGGTAATAGGCAGTATCAGGAGTTTGGAAAAGCAGTGGATGTTGAATCAGCTTTTTGGTTAAGTAAATGAATCAATATGTAAATAAGTCAGATCTGTTGATCATTACGAACTTAGCGGCCTGATCTTTGAATTTGCTAAAATTATCGGGTAAGTTTTTGTTATGTACGATAAATTTGTTTCATAATTAAGTGGCTTTGTACACAAACGATTTTTTGAAAGATTCACTATTGTGAGTAATTGATTCAATTGAGCCTTCATATTTACTTGTTCTAGTTCGACTTTTAAGTTTAATTTTATCGTTTATCAAAGATATGGTAGTATGTAAGTATAGATGTTTATGTTTGAATAAAAGTGTAAAACTCTTGTTTTACACATTGGAAAAACATTGTTTGCACCCATGAAACAACTTAAACGCACATCACGAGTGGAGACAATGGACACAAAATCGGTAAGTATTGGTAATAATGTTCTGTAAAAGTGTTTAAAAATAGCTAAAATCTGCAATAGCGGATATCAATTTTGAGTGTAGTCAATAATCTCGATTTGCTTGTAATTTTTCGTAGTGTTTGAATGTTTGCTATCGAAATACCGTAAAGAGTTCCCTAGTATATAAATAATTTGGACATCCGATACCATTATGTTTTTAAACAATAATAATATAAAACACAACATATAAAACACCGACATCACTGTCGTCCGGTGTCAATGGGAGAAAAGTACACTTTCTCCTGCGATATTTTTAACAGCTGATGATTTCAATCTAATGGTTTCATTATTGCTATATAAAATTTAAATAGAGTATTCTGAGCGGCTTTTGTTGAAAGTAGCTTTAATTATTACAAGGATGCGTTACTGTCAAAATAAAACTTTTCAGCTGTAACTTCATTCTCATCGTCATAATGTTACATGACTGTAATTGATACTATTATTTAAAATAGTTGTTATTTCGCTATAATGATACATATGTCTAGTACGAAAAGTTATAAAAACTTAATTAGAAGAAAGTTTGTTTTCAAATGTAAACCATTCTAATCTGTGGGGAACGGGGGGATTTTAAGTAAGAACCATACGAATTCGAAAAAACAGATTTGTAAATTTGTTTAGTAAAATAAGTATTAAATTAACACGGAAGTATTAACAAATCACAAGAAACAAAATAATGTAGATGTGAGAGAGTAAAGATGATGAGGACCGACCAGTACGAGATCCGGATATTTAATGTCAGGCGACGCATGCAACTACCGAAAACGCCTATCTTCTCGAATCTTCCCTGACTGGGAAGATTTAATCTCATCTTCCACAAATCGTTTGAATGTATCACATGAAATATATGAATTTTTCATCTACATTTATCAAGATAAATGGCAATTGACAGAATTGGCACAAGTAATCAGCAACAAAAAATTAAGTATAGTTAATTTTCGAAGTGGAAAGATTTGCTACAAAAGTGAAGCCTTGAAATATTGACGATTATATTTCATGCCAACAGCGACTCTAATTTTGTAATTCAGTCTTTTGTATAAATATTTTAGTACATTTTTCCATATTTTTAATTTCTATAAAAGCGAGCTAAATCTATTATTTAGTGTCGTTGTTCTTCGTCGAATGTCCAAAAGTGTACATACAAACAAAGGTTGTTTTAGTATTCTTCAAAGCTAGGTGAAATAGAAATTTGTCTTGTTCATATCAGCAAGTCACAACTTGATTTCGGGCTCTTCATTTTGGACTTATGATATTAGTCATCTACAATCTTACACAAAAATTTCAGCAACCCGGAATAAAAAAGAAAAAAAGTCACTTCTCATTTAAATCTAGTACATAATTAATTTAAAATCTTGGATCTGGAATTACACATAGTCCGATTTAGTTTGAATACTAATTTAGTTTTCGATAAATTATTGCTTTTCCTTTCATCTAACTTTTAATGAGTCTCCATCCTTAATACTTGTTCATTATTCTGCTAGAATGAAAATTTGTTGTGATGAACCGAATTTTTTGGTCCGAAATCTTCGTTATAGCCGATGTCCACTGTACTCAATCATGGAATTTTTTGTTTCGCATAGCGTATAAATATTACACTTTAGACACATATCTATTATTTTCTTAATTTTACTTTTGGCAATGAAAGTTTGATAATTCTCAACACTAATAAGTTTAATAATTCTCAACCGGTTTGACCATAATTTAAAGCCGAAACATTCGGGTGGCATAATTTGGTATCAGAAAAACTTATCCATAAGGACACAACTTTTTAGTTAATGATATATAATTGGATCTAATAGTTCTCGATAGGTAATTGGCCAATTACCATTCCCAGAATAGGGTTATATCTTTTAGAATAAATTGTTTGACCCCACCCATCTCGAATTTTTATCATTTTTATGGAAGCACGCAACAACAGTGGAGTTCTTAATCGCGTATAACTGAAGCCTTCGGATCAGTATATTCTGATCATCAGGTTGGAATACTCCTTCATCTGTTTACCCAAGTGTTCATAATACTGATTACAAACTGATCACTGTTCAAAAATTTACATTTTCAGCTTTAAAAGACAATGAAATTGAGACAGGAAAATTAATCAGACCAATGATGTTCAGCCTCCAGTTATAATAATTGTGTCAAAAATTGATACGAAGAAAACACAAACCATATTTACACTTTTAAAATAGTGAACTGCTGTCAGCTTTTTTTAATTAAATTGTATAGAAAATGGGTTTAGGATTATATTAACCAATGTGGCTTAACTGCACGAAACACTGTGGATTAAACTCAAAATAGAAATCCCATTAGATGTTAAAAATCTGGAATGCCACATCCAAAAATATCAAATATTATTGCGTTACTGAAAAATGTCGAGTTTACGATATAACATTTATGAGTTTACTCAGTTTGATCTTCCTTTTAGCTAAGTATTTTTTGCAAGAGACTCATCATTACGAAGACGTGTGTTCCGGTAATTCATTCTCTAGTTTATGAAATTTGGAACAAATGATTTTTCACTTGTTGATAATGGTTACTCCGTTCAAGTACAAATCTGACGGGCTCATATTTTTCGGCCTTTTTCTTACATTTACTTTGAGAACACTTTCTGCAATATCACTGCTGGATTTTCAAAAGCAAAATTTAGACACGTCTTGTTACAAGACGCTAGCTGATTGGGAGAAAGAGGATTCGCATATAAGGTCAAAAACACTTTAGCAGTGGCTCAGGCATGGATATCCTGGAAGACTAAATGCCTTATTATGTATATTATATTTTCGAGTATCGTTGATATTTCTCAGGTTCAGCATTCTCTAGACTTGCTCATCCGCTGTTCTGAGAAATGTTATGATAGAAAATGTACACAGTAGCGGTACACTATGCAGACACTAATTCTTACTATTCGGTTCATAATCCAACTATTCCATTATTTCAATTTTTTGTTAGTAATGATACATCTACCCTCAACAAAATCACAACTCGGCTAAAAAAGCACTGCTACTTTGAGATTATATTAGAAACAAATAGTAGTGAGATGAGCAAGGAACTTGGTGCGTTCACAGTACCAGATTTATTGGACGCATTTACAGATGAATCGTTAGTTACATCCTGTCCAACTTTGTGAGTACTTAACTCATATCCGCACAGCTGGGACGAAAACATGATGCGCGTTGTTATGGCAGGGAAGAAAACAATGTATCGAGCTAATCCAGCGACTCTAATTCACCACAGTTCAGAGGCAAAATTTTTGTCACTTTTGGTTACATACTTGAATAATGCTACAACTCTATTGCGTTTTCTTAAAAATGCAACTCATACACCAATTGGCAATGGGCTTCCACAATCAATACGGATCAGTATAAACACACATTCAGAACGTTATATAACTACGACTAGCTTGGATTGTTATAGAATCTTCACAAAACAGACAAGTTATAACTTCATAACTTGTGATGGAGCTAAACTTACGTATCGTTTCATGCTTTTCTTACTCCGTTTACGATTAGAATATGGGTAGAGTATACTTCTAAATAAATGTAAATAAAGTCTAAATAAAATATGGGTATACTTCTAATAATTGTGCTGAGCATACCATTGTCCAAATGCAAAATTATGGAACGTACTTTTATTATATGGACAATTATGCTAGAACAAGATGCTAATTTTTCCGTAAGCATTTTTCTACATAGCAATACATTTTAATTGGTTGCTAAAACCAAAAGCAGCGTTTGGCAAGTGTGGAGTGCAGTTTGGCGTAATGCCGTGCAGATGAGGAAATTTAGTTTCTCTGTGACCAACCATAGATTTCCTCGTCTTGCAGCGTTTGGTAAAGTTTTCGGTTGTCAGCTTTTGTCTATTAATCCATAACCAGTTATTCTAGGTAATTACGATTTTTTATAGTTTTCAGAAGATCTTAACATTGTATATAAATTTATTCACCCGATTTTAACATCTTATTATAGTTTTATTAATCATTATCTAAGTCATATCATCATACTGAAAGAAAACTTTTAGTCCCTTTTTAATCGGGTACAAAGTAGCTCGGCGAAGAAACGCAACAGCCATTCTGTCATTAAACTCACCAAATCTTTAAACTGTTTAAAATTGTTGTATTTTCCTATAAACAAAACTTGTTGAAGCTATAGATAATGAACCTGCTATTTTCTCCAATACGACATCAGTACTTCTATTTGCTCATTTTTTTTTCAAAACTTTAGTTTCAGCATATTTCAGCAACTCAATACTCCAATGATTCATAAACAAATATTTAAAAGAATTAACAAAATTAGTCCAGTTTGTTAATTTTGCCAAGTTTGATTTAGTGTCTTATTCCTTTTAGTAATTTCAAACTTTTTTGTTTGTGAATTTTCGACAAATTAAGGTGCACGAATAACGCGTTTGTAAATTTATAATATTTTTCCCGAACTAATTCACGGGTAGTTTGCTTTCTCACTCGAACGCATTAGTTATTTTCACATGCATAATTTACTCTAATTATTCTACTCAATTTTGATCGAAAAATTTAAATAAATTTCAATTAGAATTGGAATTTATTGAACTCTTTCGGAGAAATTGCAGTACATTTTACAACATGTAACACATACGTAACAACTCAATATCATAACAGAAAATATTTTTTATAATCAAATTAATTCAAATTTTGCTACAATGCCCAACAATGTAAACTCCGATTATAAGCCGAGCAAGGTAAATTTTATGTGACCAATTTGTTTTCACGTACTCAAAGACATCCATCATCGTTTGTTTTTGTTCTCATTTCTTTTCTGAGTTTAGTTACCTAAAATCCTAACAATTGAAATCAATTGTTTTAGGATAGTTTTTATATGTTTCAAAGGAATTCATCAAACTAACATTTTAGTTTCGGGTTTGGCTGGATTTATTAGGCTGAAGACTTCTTTACAAAGCAAGTATTCATAGCGGTAAATTTTAGTAATGAGAAAAGCACCGTCCGCTGATTTTATCAGCCCATTTCACTAGTGTTAAGCTTTTTGTTAGTTTGAATTGTTAGGAGGCAATAGGCTGATACTTTGGGCTAATTACAATAAGCGGACGGTGATTTACTTCGATATAACAATTAATCAACAGTATGATTATTTCAAATTTGAATCCAAAATACGAGATATACGGTGTTTTATCTGACTGAAGATGTTTTCGATGTTTTTTTAGGGTTTTGCTCCCATTCAAATAAAATAAACTATCAAAGCAAACATTTTCAGAATGATAAACCGTCACCAGCGGTGCAAATGTCTGAATGTCTATAAATTTTGAATTTTTTTGTGATTTCATCACGCGGAAAGTTCTCTTTCTTATTCGAACGCACTGTATAGAAGCAACTGAAATTATATGGTCTATATGACATCCTTTCTCACAATATATTTTTTGGTTGTTCATAATTCCATGCATTTTTGTAATCTTGTTATCTCATGTAGGGTTTTGATGACTTGATTTTGATTACATGCCCTTGAATCCGTACTCAAACCGCGCTCATAAACAATACTTCAAGGTATTTAATTATAAAACCCCCATTTGTAATCATAACCTTTGTAATCATGTAATCAATTAGTCAAACTTGCTCTGGGTATTGTACTTAATGAACTATGGAAGTACGTTTCAACTCATGCACTATATTTCTAAACCTTACTTTATCAAAAACAATCTAACAAGCTGCCAACAAATATCTAGCTGCCCCTGTGCATTTTGTTGATTTGTGTTATCTCTGTAGCCTGACATGTTTATATTCTTCAGACTATGGTAGCCCTCCATATATATGGCAAAATGGTAGCTGGACTATATTTAAATCAGGGACATTGTGTACACAAGTCTCTCCTACATCACTATTTATAGTTTTCTCGATACTTAAAGTGTTATTGCTAATGAAATTAGTAATATGCGACTTGTTAATATATTTAAGACAAATTCAAATTTGAGTAGTTTTTTTATCATATTTATACTGGAACTCTTGAATCAACCTTGAAAATCTTAAACATGTTTAGTTAGTCGACAAAAAATTAATATGATATTTTCAAATGTCACAATAATTTCGTCCATAACCATGCTGTTGTGCTAAATTTTTTACTCAAAGACAATATGAGACATTTGCAAGTACAAAGAATAGATTAGAAAAAAATTATTTTATGAATAACTATGACAAAATAATGCTGATACAACTCTAGCATGAAAGCAATCATGCATATTCCAACTAAACCTAGATACAAGACAAAGACACTACCAATATTTGATGAAAGGAGTGTCAATTTTGTTGCCTCTGCATTATAAAACTTGTTTAAATGTATATAATAGTTCCTTTTACTCCGCCATCCAATTAAAGCTTCCCAAAAGCGCAGCATTCCATACTCTAATAGTCCGGCAATGTTTGGCTTAATATACTCATCTTCCCATGCAAAATTTGTTGAAACAAGAAATAAATATTTATTTCCAAACGTCATTTTCTCTTTTCCTCTGAAAACTCCTGTTTCTAGTGGATTTCCCATTTCAGTTAATGTTGAATCCAAAGAGTTTTCCCAATCTGCATAAACAGCTCTCCTCTTCATAATTAATGAATTCAACAGTGTTTCGTTGGGATAGGCTTTTGGTATTCTGATTCGGTTTTGCAAGTCCTTGTAGTACTGTGCACGTGATGTGTCGGTTCTGTTAAACAAGTAACGGTCATTTATCCAGTCTAGATTATTCGCATATGCTCGATTAATCTTAGTGGCATATCCACGCAATAATTCTATAAGCTCACTGCCTAAAAGTGTGGCATGTCTAAAGATAATATTATTTCGAGGAACGCCATTCCGATTTGACACCTTTAACAAATCTCTGTAAAAATTTGGATTAATTGGTGAATATATAATATACTCCTTTTTTAGGACGTCTTCAAACGTTGAGATCCCATAAGATGGCAATGGAGAGGTTAGGTCTGTGATGACCAGACCTCGGTAAGCATTGGTAAGCACAATTGCCATGAATAGAAATGGACAAATGAAGCAACTGAAGCTGATGATTTTGTCTAGCCTACCAGAACTTGACGACTGTTCCAGCAGTGTGGCATATATCACAAACATCAGCTTATTTTGCACAAATTTTAGATCGGCAATTAACTTTCCTAATAAATAGCTTAATAACAAACACAAAACCAGAAAAATCCAAACGTTCCAGTGGAAAGGTCGAATGAAGCTTGTGTATTTGAGATAAGTTGTGTTTCGTATGCAAGTTATAAAATTTAAAACCCGTCCAGGAATCGAAATGACACTTACAGTAACCCTGACTGACCAATCACTTTCAGTAAAAAACAGGTTTCTTTTTGCATAACTCACATCATCCATAATCACAACAATTATATTCTGTCTTTGGTTAGCGTTAGTTATTTTGGTATGTATGACAGGATATTTGTACCTACCCTTGGCCAGATACGAAACAAATAGATGTACAAAGATAGGTGACATTGACTCTACATTACGCACATTAATAAAATGACTCAGAGTATAGTGATTGGGTAAAAATTGATAGCTTTTTCCGGCAGTTACATAGCCATTCGTCATTATGAACACAGACTTTATATGTGTGTTGTAGTATTCTGTCAAATTACTTTTCAACAATTGCTTTACCCTTACAATGGAATTAGGGAGTTCTGGAAATTGGTAGAAGATGGGATTAATATGATGTCTTTGGAGCATCCTCAGCTGCAATATTTGAGATTCAGACCAAAATGTAAATAGAGTAACAAAAGTGTAAGTTTTTCTTACTCCTGATCTGAACCATCTCAAGACCTCATCTTTATCCCAGGCAGTATAAAACCTGACAAGTTTGTTAGTAACCTCTTGTTGTAACATTAGCAATAAATATATATCATCTTCCTTTTGGTTACTAAAAGAGTTTATATCCATGTAAATTGTTTCATTCTGATCGTGTTGGTGTATGCGATACCAAGGATTAAGAAGGTAGTGCTTGACAAAGGCTATGTTCACAATCTTACGATCCTGATAATGTTGTCTAGTACTCACATCTTGGATTGGGTCGACTAAAAATATTATGATACATGGTTGACGAATTCGATAAGTAGGACCGCTATATTCTGATAAATTTTTTGGCACGGAAAACTCTGTTGAATAAGTTGAAATAGCAGTTGGAACTTTGTTTTGAAACTCCACATTAAAGGTTTGGTTTGAACAATAAGTGACGTCAATATAGCAGCTACTGATCATACGAAACAAATTTTTCAAGTCTTGTTTACTACCTGAAGAAATGTCATGGAGGCTTAACAGAACAAAGAAGAAAATTGAAGGATTCATTTAGACGACAGTAATACTTAAAATATTATATAGTTAATTAAGAAAACTCTTCAACCATGAGTGGAAGAGTTTAAAAATACTTCCACCACGAATTTTGTTGAAAATTTGTAATGCGGTCAAAGCTTTTGTATTTCTAGCTGTTCAGATTTTGAATGACAATGTGAGCTTCTTGTAATTGGCTTCTTATTTGCAACTTCAGTACATGATCACTTTCGCTTTCTTGTATCTATTTTTTTGATTCAACTACTTTTCAATAATCATGCAGAAAACTTAAAAACTTTATGATCGACTTGAAATTCAAAAACTTTGCCTACAAGGGGTAAGCTTTAAAGCAAACTACTTTATTGTGAAAGCCTTAGTGAATTGAATGTACAATAATAGCAAGTAGCTAGTTTATATGCCCACAACCTTCATGAGGTGTGGTATTTGGGTTTAATAAGGTTCTTATGTGCGCAATCTAAATATATATGTGATACACTAATTAATAATTTACTAATATACAATTTGTCAGAGTGCTGAAAATGACATTAGAATTTCTTTTGCCGCTTCTGTGCAAAAAGATATTCACAGAACATATTTGTTATATGCTTCACTTTTATAGTTCTTTGTCATAAAAAAATGTAGAATTATTCTAGAATTTTACCTGAATAAATAAAATGCCCACAAAGATTTGCGAATACCGCACTTTGCCATGACAAAGTAAAACAAAAGGCATCAGAGATCGAACAATTATTGTAAAATAAATCAGTATTTAGGAATTGTTTTAGAAAATAGAATGAATTACAGCTAGAATTAATTATAATGAAAAGTTATTAATAATGACCATAATATAAAATAATCCAATTGTACATATCCCTTCCAGAAGGTAGACTTTTTGTATTTTGTTGATTTTATTTTTTGTTGTATTTTTTCAAAGTATTTGAAAAAATTTGAGCACGTCAATAAGGTATCAGACATAACAACCTAACTGTTGCACAATGTTCTGAATAATCCTAACAGTCAGTCTACATTGTATTTCACTTCCATTCGTTTCTGGTAATACAGTTGGATCTCGGTTATTACGAATTTTTAGGTACTAGGAAATTCGGTTCATAACAACCGATGTTTATTATAGCCGAATAATGAACAAATATTAAATTTAAAGTTATGTTATTTTTCTTAGTTCAATTATTTCCTTTTTCTAGAGTGCTACCTCACAATCCAAATATACCAAAAATTTACTTAACAGAAAAAAACCTAGATAAAACTGTGTGGAATGTCTTCAGATTTCTGCCATGCTAGTATTTACTCACGATTTAGAGACACTGTAATAGTGGATGAAGAATAATAGATAATTAAAATTTGACAATTGTATTATTTTCCTTACTGCGCCACTGATTAATAAGAAAAACGTTGATGCAGGGATTCAAAACATCAATCTTAATTCATTCACAAAGCAATTTTGTTAAATTGTCATGACGTTTTCCATAAAATAGCGTCTGGTTCATCTCTCACGATCGTGAAATAAAGGGCTAGACCGCAAGATATGGTTAATTACACCCGAGTTCATTATGACTGAGGGTTTTAACATTAATTTACTTATCTTCAAGCAGGACCGGCGGTTCAGGTGCAATATGAGCGTGGTTCCATTACACACGCGGGTAATAATAGGCGAGGTCCACTGTAAGTGGCTTTACTTGAAACCCTTTAGTGAAAGCTATAGCTATACAAAATAAGAAGCATACTGTTAATATTTTATCAAACTGTGGCTTACAGTAAGCTAGTTATTCCGTTCACCAATATATATTTGAGTAAAAATAACGGGTGATGACAAAAAAGTGTCACTGAAGGAACATAGCATTTTCAAACAAGCTACTTGTCTTAGTCACGCCAGAATGTATATATTTTTCTTGTTCAACAAGCGATTTTGGTCCATAACAAAACTTGTTACATTCGTGCCATTAATTTTTTAACTTAGAATTAACTTAAAATGACACCCAAAATATCATATGGAAAATGTCCCTAAACAATTAGATCCAATTAACATTTAAGCTCATTAGATGGCCTTAACTCACAACAGCAACAAAATCACTCATGATTTTGCTTGTTATCAATCAATCAATAAGTTTATTTGACGTTAGCCATCGCCCTATCAATGAAATTTAAATAAAACAAAATTCTGAGTGTTAAAATTACTGAAAAAGTTTTAAAATATTTGAAATTAAAAGTAATAAGAAAAATGTGAAGTTTGGATCAGTGGTAGCTTCTGTGACGTCTTTGATAAGTTGAATTGAATTCATTGGTATTCCTTGAAAGTAATTCAGTCGAATATGAGATGTGCCGGTGCATTCCCAAATAGCATGAAAGAAAGAAAGTTGTTCTCCACAGTACTTGCATTGTTTCTCTTCAAAATTTCCCATGTTAAGCCATTTTCCATTATTGTACACAGAATTGGAATTTAGCCAAATTTGTAGAATGCATGTCGCCACCAAAGAGGAAATTTTGTTTAATAGAAATGGTTTGGGGATTTCAGATAATTTTATTTGATGATAGTGTGGAATAGTGTAGGACTGCTGTGCGAATTTGAAGTCAAGTTTTTTCAAGTGGTATTCGTACCCAGCGAGTGGAAATTTCTGGACAAATTTTACTTCTTTCGTTAAGCTTCTTTCATATAAACCTTGCATATCTATAGATTTCATCCTACTTTATAACTGCAAACAAAAACTATTTTTCGATTGGATGTTTATACGAGGTTTTTCGAAGTTCTATATACCCATTGAGAGGAAGGTTCAAATTGTTAGCTGACAAAAGTTTTAACCATAACCATATACCAAAATAGTAAACCCGAATTCACCAAGCTTAATGAATGGCAGCCTGTCTCTAAGCGAACAAAATATCGGGGGGTACTGAAAGGAAGGTGGAGGAGTCTCTTAAAATATTGCTGTTGAACCCTTTCTATTTCATTTGTGTGTTGAGATCCCCACACCCCTGAGCCGTACAAGGTAGTTGATTTGACAATGGAATTTAAGAGAAATTTCGAGATTTGCAAGTCGAGGGTTTTCAACCTGCCTAGTGTGCGAAATACAGTGCCTTGCGCGGCAATACCTTTCCCAATAGCCGATTTAGAGTGGAGGTTGAACGACCCATTCGATTGGAAAATTATGCCAAAGTACATATAAGATTTCGTAGTCTATACTGGGATACCTCTCTAAGAGAACTGATCTTTTTTTCTCACTCTGCCAGAACGCCGTATCACAATTACTTTTAAAATTGACCTGGAGACCTCATAAGTGAAAGAAGTTAGCAGAGAGATTCATCTTCTGTTGGAAGAGTTCTCGTGACTGAGCAGCGAGAACTAGATCGTCCGCATAAAGAAACAAATGTACAGATCGCGAATGGAGTCGAAAACCGGCAAGGAGACATCTATCAGATATGTTAACCAATTCTTCTATAAAGAGGTCAAAGAGAGTGGGAGTTGCAGATTTTCTTTGAAGGAGTCCTTTCATGATTTTTATTCTCTCCGTTACCGTAAAAAGTGGAAATCTTCGCACCTGTATTCTCGTATATATATTTGAATACACGAATGACTTTAGTGGATAACCCTATGTTTCTAAGAATTTTCCATAGGAGATTGTGGTGTGGAGTATCAGATGCTTGAGAAAGATCAACGAAGCAAATATATAATTCCTTTTCTTTGAAGAGTTGGATCTGTGCCATAAACATGAGAGTGAAAACGTGTCAACGCAAAATCTTTCTTTCCGGAAACCTGCCTGAAAGTCGTATACGATGTTGTGTTTGGTTATCCACTTCACCAACCTAAAATTTAGAATTTTAATAGAAAATTTGAATGTGCTGCTCAGTAGAGAGATAGGACGATAATTCTCAGTATTTCTTTTGAACCCTTATTAAGTATCGGACAAATTAACACATTGTACTATTTAACGAGGACTTTCACTGAATCAAAATATAGTTGGAAAAGGCTGGTTACGTATAGCAAAAGGACAAGCGAACTTATCTTCCATACACTGTTCTGTATTAGATCTTCACCAGGTGCTTTCCCAGATTTCCGTAATTTGATGACCATGTGTGTCTCGAGAACATTGAATTCCCTGTCTAGAATTGGATCGGTAACATTTACGCATTCGGTGTACGGGAAATTTACCGATTCGAGGTTTTCGGGATTGAACACACTGCTGAAATGTCGATGCCATTGAATTGGCGATATGTTGTTTGTGGGTTCTGAAGTGCGTCCAAAGTATTTCGCCGTTTTCAAAACTTGGATGGGGTGGAAGATTGATGCAGTTGCAGAGAAGCTTGAGAAGTCAAGTTATCCTTTTTCTAGTTAGTTATGATATATAACTTTGTTATGATCACCAGCATCTCCATGAGACCAAAGTCAATTAATTCAGTCAAAATATGAAAATAGTTTTGACATTTCGATCATAGTTTATAAATTGGTAAAAGACTCAATATCTTTCAATTTTGTCCCAAAGTGTCCGGTTGCCATTTTTGGAACACAATACTTTATCTTTATTAAACAACTAGTAACCTAAGCAATAAGTTAAATTAAAAATAGTTGAAAGCTTATAAAATGAAAATTTTGGACAACAAAACTGACGACAAGTTAGTCTTAACAGATAATCCCTAGTTCAGTCAGACCTTTGATTTGAGTTATACACTCAATCTGTAATTACTCTATCCTCTGGAACGTACAAGGCCAACTAAATTAATCCGGGCCTTCTTTCTCCGTCTTTCACCAGAAACGGCTTGGGGCAGGCGATACACAATTAGCAAATAATGGAAGTGAAGTTAATTTTATTAATATAAAATATGTTTTGATTAGACATAGGCTAATGCAAAATAATGGAGCAAAGGAGAGAGGCAGAGAGAGAGGAATGGGCAAGTTTTCTGTTGAGTGAAATGGAATAGATGTCAGGAGTCATTCCTCGACTTGGTTTCTACTCTCAGTTTACCACCAATTAGAGTTACAGAATGGCGTATCGTCACAAAAATAAAGCAGAGAAGCAGAGAGAGGGTTTGGCATGTTCACTGTTAGGCGAGGTGGAGTAGATGCGAAGGTATCATATTTATCATATAATAAGTTATCATAAGTTAGTCATAAGTTATCATATAATTCTTCGACTTTGAGTTTTTTCTCTGCTGCTGTTAATTAATTTTGTTAAAGTATGTCCTTTTGAACACACGCTAACTTCAATCCCTCCAACTTTTGGATTTCTCGTTATTTATTTGCTCTCTCAATTTTTTTGATGAAAGCGACTTTCTACGGCCCGGATTAATTTGGTTCGCCCTGTAATTTTGAATCCCATTCTATTTGCTGGAGAAAGCGTATGGATAAATTAATTTCGGTTAATTAATTTTTGGTTTCAGATAAAAGTAGTAGAACTAAGTATGAAAATCAAGGCTCCATAATTACTAGAACAAAAGTTATGACTTTTTGAAAATTGAAATTTTTGGATGTTATATTGAGATGATGTGCTAACAGATGGGCGTTTCAGAGATTCAAAGATCATCCAAAAATTTAAATTAAAAAAAAAATCATAACTTTGTGCTAGTGACAATAGACACTTGATTTTTTCAACTTCGTATCCTACTTTTCAATGGTCTTTCTGAAATTATGAATGTTTCCATAAACAAAATTTTCTACCAACTCCCTCTTACAAAAAAAACTAACCTGCTGTCTCCAGCAAAAAGGCGTGGGCTACATGTCTCTTCTCTTAGGATAACTAATTAACCACGTTGATTTGTTTGGGTTATTGAAAAAGTTTTAGTTTGTATACTTGTCAAATCAGTATAATTTCAGCGAAAATAGCAAGGAAAATATTTCTACTTTTTATTTCAATTGAAACTATTTAGAATTGACCAACAATTTGAAATTTCTCAAATTTATCAAGCAGTGGAAACTGAAAAGAGATAATCCTTCATTTTAGGGTCTAGTGAGCAAACGTGTTTTTCATGTTCAGATTTATAAATTTATTAAATGATTTATAGATGTTTAAATCTTAGTCATACTTTTGAGTGGAGAGGAGATTTACGGAAGTGTGCTTTTTATTGAGACAAATAGTAGTTTCCAAATCATAGAATTCATCTCTGCCATTTTCGCACTCAGAATTTTTTGCCCCTTTTAAAAGGGGAGAAAGCTAATGGAAAATTCATATGCTTCCTCACAACATATGAACATGACATAAATTTTTCTTCTTCCCTCAAGTCTGTCCATTTGGATTATGAACGCAATGGAGAGAATACTTAAAAGCAATGAAGAGCTAGAATTGAGAATGCTTGATCAGAAGCAGTTTCGATTTCTACGACTAAAGAACATTCATAAAAAATTCCGTTTAATCCTAACTACATTTAAAAAAATATGTAGAACTCAGAATGATTTCAAAATTAATATTTATTTAAAAATAGCTAAAAACTTCCAAGAAAATTAATACCGTATTTCTCGATTTAAGGCCCCTGGAGAATTATTATTTCAAACCGGGCAAAAGGTAGGGAATTATTTCGAGGGGGAAATTATTTCGAGGTGAGGAATTATTAATTGGAAGTGAAAATTTTGCTTTTGTTATAGCTGTTTACTTCTTATAAGAGGTAAAAAAAAGTACAAATAATGGAATTTTCTTATCCATATCAGGGATATCTGATACTTTATTGGCTTTTTTGTCGTTTTGATATTTTTGTCGCCTTCCAAATTTTTAATTTTCCTCTTAACAGGTAATTTTACATAAAATTGTTTCTAATTTCGCGCCTGATGAGACTTTTAATAATTCCTCATGGGGATTTATTTTGAGGTGGGGAATTATAATTTCAAATTAGCCAAAAGGTGGGGAATTAATTCGGGGGAAAAATTATTTCGAGGTGGGGAATTAAATCGAGAAATACGATGTATTCCCGCTTTCATTTGACTTTTTATGATCTTATTATTTGACTTTTTTTTGCTCAACACGTCGTTGATAAACTGGCGATCAACTTTGAATCATGTCTTCTCTAAATACATTTTCATATCTTGAAGAGTATTTACCCAGTTCATCGTATTTTTGTATAAATGAATTCACATCTACCCCGTATTTATTATCGAATTTGCATTTCCCCAACCCCCGAACATACTTGTGCAGTTTTCTTATTACCACCCAAACACCAACTCGATTATAAAAATTCAGTACATAAAATGCCGTCGAGCGACATTACAGTAGTTTAATTTGAAGAATGTGATTCTACCATGAGGAAAGCAACACACGATAGTGTTCAATTACTCTCAAGTAGATACAATCCACACAGTGCAAATCCTTGACCATACCAAAAAATACTCACCTAACTAGGATCAATAAAGCTTAACTGCTTCGGGTTAGGATGAAGCTGAAACTATTGCTTCATCATACCTAGTTAAGCATTATGTTGGATGAATAAAATTAGTAAGACATGATTAATAGCTAGAGCTAATTGTGTATACATAAAATTAACAAAACAGTTAGGCAGGTCACTCTTGACACCCATAGTTTGCTTGACATTATGCAATTACTAAGAAATAGTAGAAATTCGGGTCAATTTATTTAACAATAGTGTAAACATTTACTAACAAGGTTATCTGTAACTTTATGTGCAGACGGATAGAGGATTTTGTTAGTTTTCTTAATCTCTGCGAAGAATAAATTTTATGGCATGTATGCCAAGACTTTCTGTCTCACTTGTTGTCACTGCAACAAACATAATTTGCATGTTTGTGACTACCGAAAACAGTGGCTGCTTCAAAGTACAGTACATGTGCAGCTGATAGTTTGTACTTAGATCACTTGATGTACTTTACACTAATTTATAATTATGTATTCAACTCCAAAACTTTTAATGTGTATTTGTAACTACTCAAGGCAACTTTATTAGAAACCTTATTTTCTGCAATTTAGTATTACCCATTGTGATTTTTTAAAACTACAATACTTGTCACCAGGAACCACAACTCAGACAACTAAATAATTGAGTAATTTGCAACTGCATAATTATTATTAACATAATTACTAATTCTATTGTAAAATCGCGTGTATATGACACGGCTTATACAATAAAAACAATCTTAACATTCTACTTCGTTTTATAGATGAGGTTTGTCTTATCTATGATTTTATTTTTACTGAAATTTTTTTTCAATGGGGTAAGGTTGGTATTCGGCTGTCTACAAAAATATTGGCCCATCCCGTAATTGTATAGAACATTTCATAGTACTATCAGACTATCGGATTAATAGAACTATGTAAATGATGTTACCACCTATATTTGTCAACAAAATCGACTCATTTTGTATATCATTTTGCCTTTTCTGACAAACATAATAAAAAGTTCTAAATAGAAGCTGGCTGGTAATGTTTCTTCAAACAGCCGTGCTAAGAGCCAATTCAGTGTGCCTTTGCATTTCAGTGCTTACCATCCAGAAGCCAGTTGTCTTTTCGGTTACCTGAAGAACCTAGGGTACTGTAGGCATTCAGCTTTTGATAACTGGGCATTTTATTTTGCATCAATTCTCGACAAGTCTAGAGATTAACTTTAATTTTTATCTCGGAGTTAAGACACCCACTTCTACTTAGCTTTTAAAATTGGTTAATTGAGGCATTTAGCACCCATAGTCGATTTATGGGAAAATCACAAAATTTCATCTTCTTGTCTAGGATTTGGATTTTGCTGAAAAAATCTACGTGTTTTGTCATGCTAACTTTGGTAAAGCTTAATACATTGCAAATCCAACGCTAGATGGTTCAGATCTGATAAACCGGTAGGTCATATAAAGTTATGTAAAAGGAGTGCACTGCAGCCATTGTTTATAATCGAACCGATTAAGTTTAAACTTATGAGCATTTTAAAAATAGTCAGTTAGTCGTAACCGGCGTTTGGAGAAAATGTAATTATTGGTGATATTTTTATCTGAGAATTAACTTTAACCACAGATTAATTTGCGGAGGTATACTTGACACTTGTTATCACTACCAAACCGCTAGATAGAGCACTCATTGAGATAATTAAGTTTGAAGTTGAGACTAGTGGGTCTTTTAATTGACGGTTAACTAACCGACCATGGTGCACATAGCCGTTAAAGTTTTTAAAGGCTGGATTTAATTTTTGCATAGTTTTAGGTTATTGTTTAGTTAGCAAATCTAAATAAATAATTTTGTATTAATTTAAAAGCACTTTTTTCGGATGAAAAAATTTGGTTGACTCCTAATTTGGAGTTAAACCGAGAGAAAAACCGAAATGATTCAGAAGTCAATGATCCCGGATTTATTGCTTCCGACTACGACCCAACCCAGAGTTACTGCGAAAACTAGAATAAAAATATATTGCTATCAGTAGCACAGTTTGTCACTCCCCGGCAGCGCAGTTTTATATTACCTTAGCAACTGAAGTGTAAATTTCTGCTGCATAATCAGCAACTAATAGATTGCTTCAATCTCCGTCTGCGGATCCAATACTTAAAGATATGAATACTTTATTGACAAGTTTCGTATTACTTGTATTTTACTATAGTATTTATTGCTTATTTTTGAATTGTTCGGATGATACAAATATTTCTACAAACGGTGTTTATTAACAAAAGATACTTTTGCCCTGACTCGTTTTAAAAAATCGATGCTACAGATAGCCCACCTGCTGGTATCTCTGTTATATGTAGATTACCGAGATGATATCACATCATCTTTCTACTAATGTTTCAACTAGAAAATGATTTCTACTATTCACACCTCAGTTACAAAGGATTTATCCTTCAACTAGCTATTAAATATGCCATAGCTATTAACGGTTGGTTCATCATGCTTCAATTGTATATTGATTCTGCCGATACTTATGCTTTCCCGGTATGTCAAGGTTCACTGTGCCGTTAGTGCGCGTTGTTGACTAAATAATAAATAGTGTCAACCTGAAGAATTGTTCACATTAAGAAATTTATTACCCTTATTTAGTAATACGTAGTCCTACCTCAGCTACCAAACGTTAAAGCTGATGGTACCAACTGATCATACTACAAGTAATGGGTTGGTACATCTCTTGCGGAAGGTTGAAACCTTCATTATCACTGGATGATACTTTAACAACTAACAGCTAATAACTCAGCTATTACATATCAGCATCTTACTCTTGATACCACAGCAACGGTTGGTACCTCAAATTATTATTAATTTGAAATTATTATTCGGCGTGAACCGTAGTAAATATTAAAAAAGTAAATAAAACTTATTGGGACCTGTTCAAAGGTATTTTGACGTAAATGGGTTCAAGTTAGTCGTGTCATTCATGTAAAATTCTTTATCAACGAGGTGAACCCGGATTATTTGGCTAGTGGTAACCGAGGTAAATTTATTAGGTATATTATTGCATGTATACTGTGAATCAATCAATCAATCAGCGTTTATTTGACGTCTCATAGGCCTATCAATGTCAATTTGTGAAATTGTAAATTTTGTTTTATTCTCGAGCAAATTAAGAGAAAGCTAGAGTAAATTAGAATGATTTTGTTTATCTTAAAATTGTGAAATGAACTATATTTAATTTGATTCTTGATGGTGAGTTGTGCTTGATTGTATTAAAGTGGCTAACTTTGGTGCATAAGTTCAGGTTGATTAATGCATAGGTAGCTGACATGAGAAAACCCTAAGTGACTGAAAGATCTAGTCTGGTTGCATTGTAACTAGCAACTGTGGGGTGAAACGTCACAACATATAACTTCCTTGGCAGACGGATAGTAATTGTTTCTAGGAAACAATTCTCCTACAACGTGTAAAACCATAACCAAGAAGAAACTTTTGTCTAATTACCCAACAACCAACCTAAACGATCTTGTTTTACCTAATAGCTTCTCAAAACAATCCCTTACTCATTTTTAGCATCAACTCACCAGAGCAAAATAAATTCAGATCTACAGATCTACTTCTTCAGAAACAACAAAATTACTTAAAGGAACCACAGTAGTTGTTTATAGCTAAAATGAAAAAATGTTGACACCGATATATTCGTTTGTATGTTTGCCAGTAGGAAGTAACCACTCTCCAAGGAATAGATGCGATCTACAAATGTAAATGAACCACGAAATTATTCAATGTTGTGTTAATAAGTAATTCCTAAGTTGCCATTAGTTTCTCTATATAAACACTAAAAACGTATAGTAACGAGGTGGTTGTAGAAAAGCCATCAGCAGCAGTCACATAATCTCGAACCTAATAGCATTGAGCTCTCGGCGGGATTCGCATATTACAGTTTGCCAAACAAACATCTTGAAATTGGAGTTGTGTGCGGTAGTCATTCAGTTGTATTATGATTTAGTCAGCGAACGACATGGCATCAGAAATTTCAAATATTTCTAAACAGAGAGTGCTATCTATAGACTTTTCAAATGTTAGAACAGGATTTTTGGTAGCTTTGATTAATTGCATGTTTCTTACAATTAGTCTTTTGCGAATCCAATATTTCTTTTTGACTCCTGTATCATTTAAAACAAGTTGGCTGCATTTATTTCGTTTTTGATTTGGAGAGTCCAGATTTTATCACAGTAAAATATGTCGTACCTTGTGTCCCGGATATGTTTAATGTGGCGCAAGTAGTACTCAGGTTGTGCTGATGTCATTCCATTCCAGGAATACAGGTTTACTGAATAATTTACGATATCATTTTCTGAATGTCTCTTTACCAACTCTTGGAATGTTGTCACCTTCTAAACACTTTTAGTGCAAGTTTTCATTGTAGAATACTCATGACTTTCATAAAAGCGATGAGAGATTTGGCTGATTACAGAGATTGTAAACCAAACAATTTGTTTTGTGTGATTATCAGGTGTATCGTTTTCGGGTTTGGTGGTAGAATTGTGAATTCCCTTTTTACGTTAAAACCATCTGCTACAGCAGTGCCTGATTCACAAATTCTAATTCCAATTTTTTCCAGAAATTTCTTGGGTGTCTCCAGCCCAATAACTTGTATACACTCTCATTCAACATAATTAGAAACTGTGTCACCTTTGATATACTGTCTATTTGAATTTTTGGTGGCAAGCTAAAAGTAAATCAAAAAATAAACACTTATCTGAATCGCAAAATAAACTTAACTTCAGCGCCTAAAAATTTAAATGAGAAGACGCGCACATCTCTAAATAAAAAACAGAAAATCTCGAGAAGAACTTCGTGGGCTCAATGCTATTTGGTTCGAGAGTACATTACCACACTCGTCAATAAGCTTCACGCTTCTGTTTTATGCTTTAAGTTATTTGATTTCTCTCTCAAACGGGAAAAGCATCACAAAATGCATAGACAATGAAAGAATGAATAGTTTTAATTTGATCCAAATGTGAAATAACGTAAAAGTGGCGATCAGTAGCTTTCCAAACAGTATAAAGCAATTACATAGCCAAATCAAAAATGTCAGGGTTAATGGAAAACTCTTTCGGCCATCTTTTTCTACTAAAGAAAGGATAACCTTAAATTTTTCTTCGGAAACTATATGGTGTCCCTTAGAAATAAGTAGCATGGAGAATCTTTAACTTTTAAACGAATACATAAAATCATTTGTTTCAACTATGGCATTCAATCACGGTCCACTTTCCAATCTATGATTGTCTGGATCGAATTGTGATCAATCACGTTAGCAACGTGATTTTTCGTGATTCACATAAATAGTCATGTAGTTATGCATTTAGTCAAATTTTGCTAACAATCAGAATTTCTTTCGTACAACATAAATCTAATACTCAATGAGTGTATTGTCACCATAAACTATTAACACTAGTAGTTTTACATATAATAGTAGTAACAAACATGGTAGCCTAGCCAACTTGATGGAACAGGATTGCTCTAGTTTAGTGTATCAAAATGAACAATTCACTAAAATAATGTGAAATATTACCACACATGGGCGTTTGAGGTTCGAAAAAATTTCATCGAATCCCGAACCGATCCGAACATTGTTCGATACGGGTTCTATATTTTTAATCAGGTACGGATTCGGCTCGTTTCGACAGAATCTAGATTCGGTTCGGGTTCGGTGCGGCCTTAAATTTTTGTATGTAGGAAGCGGTTCGGTTCGGTTTGTAGCTGAACCTGGTTCGGTTTGGTTCGGGAAGTTCGGCGCACCTGAATGTTTGGATATTAAATGGGGCAAGGTTCGGGTTCGGTTCGGTGCAGGTTCGGTGCGGGTTCGGTTTGAGACAGTAAAATATTAAAGTATTATAGAACCAACAATAGATTACAGTGCGTGTGCGTAAAATTTCTCGGACTCACTAAAAAAATACCGTAGCTTATCGCTCACACCTGACCGAGAACATAAGATTACCAAGCCAATTTTCTCGGTCAGGTGTGAGCGGTAAGCCGCGGTATTTTTTTAGTGAGTCTGAGAAATTTTACGCACACTCACTGTAATCTATTGTTGGTTCTATATAGAGTCAGGTTCGGTTCGATTCGACAAAGTCGAGGTTCGGTGCGGGTTCGGTGCGCTAAAGTAAAATTTGAAGTTGATTTAGGTTCGGTTCGGTTCGATAGAGTCGAAGGTCGGTTCGGGTACGGTGCGGCAAAAAATTTTTTGGACTAGGTTCGCGTTCGGCGAACCTCAAGCGCCCATGTGTGAATATCCGCATAGAAAATCAATCAAATTCAATTGACATTCAAGACGTCCCACTTTAAAGACACTAAGGCCGAAAATTAATCATGCTTCTTCTTTTACTGTTGCAGTTGTGAGACGAAAATGAGACTTTTTTGTATATTGATAACATTAAGTATTGTTTTGAGAAACTGTTGTAAATTGATGATTTGCTAGCAATCTTTTCATCTACAAAGGGTTGAAGGTTATTGTTGTTATATGTCCAAAGCATTAATAATTGTAATATTATTTATTATTATTATTATTATTATTATTATTATTATTATTATTATTATTATTAAGCACGGAAATGCCCTATTTACACAATCGTGTTAGGTTTTTACACTTCCGGGATATTAATATTACATAAGTTTAGAGAATTATTGCTTTAAAATTTGATTTAAAAAAGCTGAATACTAGTAAAATATTATGATTAAATATCAGATGATAGGTTTGATTGTAAACATTCCGATAATTGTTTTTGGAGGAGATAATTTATGATTTGTGATTTAGTATAGTTAATATGTTTTAGATTGAGGTTGAAAAGATTATTTGGTAAATCAACAATTAGCCTCTTAATTAAAGATACGTAAGAACATTTATGGTATTCGCTAATGTTAGAAATATAAGTTTTAGTTCTTGTTGATTTTATTTCTTCAGGATGAATTAGTAATATATTCGTCCAATTTTCAAAGAAAGGGTAAAGGTGGTTCTTGATTTTTAGCATCAGAAGTATAGCATCCAAATCACGAGTTCCGGAAGGAAAAGAAATAATTATGCATTAATAATTGTTCAAAGAATTGAATTTTTTTCTTACGTAGGGATTATTTATTTACACCAAATGTCAATTGTAGCTACTGCCCCAACTCAACAAACCAAATTGTTCAAACTAAATTTTGGCCAGGAAAAAGATCGTTTAGAATATACGTTGAAGCATTCATCTTTATTAATTTGCTTAAAAAATTTTTCAAAAAATTTGTTGCTCCTAATCTTCAACTACTCACTGCGACATGCGGCAGCATAAAAATGTGTATAGGTACTTTAAAATGGAAATTTCTTTTACAAAGCCATACTACTAACCTAGTGAACAAAAATAAAATAATGAAGCAATCCTTATGACAGGCAAAAAATTTTTGGTTTAATTTCAGTCATGACCATTTTATATTCAATCCGAAAATTGTTAGTATTCCAGTGTACAAATAGTAACAATTCCAATTAGTAGAGATTTATCTTTTACTGTTAAATATTAGTTGGTTGAAATCATGCGGTCCACTCCTAGTACATGCATTGGCATCGAATCAAGTTAAATAGATGAAATTTACTTTATTTTGCTAGCAAAATAAAATTTTTATAATGTACCTATAACCTTAGGTTGTTAAGTCAGGTTATGGAAAACAGTTAAGTTTATCTGTTAAGTGATATTAAATGATGATTGTGTGAATGTTATCCCTGTGATAGTAGATTACAATTTGCCAACCATGAAGTAACTCTTACATCATCAATCAGGTAGAGTGCATAACCTTGCGGCTTAGTCTATGTTTGACATGCGCTTGCTCATTTTTCGAGCAAAGTGAGACTTTTAAAAAGAAACAACTAGGACAATCTTCCAGGCTATACTGACACTGGTTACACAACTTTCTTCTATCGATAGTAAAGTTCAAATACCTTTTTCTCGACATTATTGCTGGTTTCTGATTACTGTATTAGGTAATAAGGGTGATAATTTTAAAAATTGATGTCAGAAATCCAACTCAAGGTTTCTTTGTGACTTTGATTGGTTGTACTGTCTCAAACACGGTATGTAAGTTAGTATAAATGCTCCATTCTTTATATCTGATTCATTGGCGTCTATCCTAAATTATTCATTGGAACATCGAGAAAGAGGTAAATGTATAATCTCCAAGAGTGGAGAGTCAGAGTGAGGCATTAGTAATATACGAGAGAGTGGAAAATGTGATTTTATTATGCTTCAACTTTCTCCCATGTATTCTACCTTCAAGAAAATGAAAAACTTCCCTTTGGGATCATGCTCTTTCTTAACAACCGAAGTAGAAATAGAATACTGACACTGATACACCTCGTTTAAAATTTCTACCGAAGTTTACAACTTAAATATGCTAGACTTTCGCCTTAACAAAGTGCTCTCTTGCATAATTTTTAACATCAACTATAAAAATAAAACTCAAGATTCTCTGACAAGAGGTACTTATAAATTGTCCTAATGAACTTATATAAATCTACTTAATTGACTTCAAAATATTTAAAGAACAGGTTGCGTTACCAACATGAGTACCATCGATTAAATTATGTTCATGGTAAACTAAATTAAAAATTATACATTAATTGAATTCATAAAAAGGATTAGTAAACAGGAAAGTGTAGTCAATACGTGTCTGCAAGTGTTACGGATTAAATTTGACGTATATTGATTGTATGCTTCTACCTGAACATATTAGAACTGTGCCTCTCAATGTGTCATGTCTGAACAGAGAATGGCATGATAAGAACCGTTTCGTGTCTCAATTTTGAACAAACGACAAGTTATCGTGTCGGTTCGTTCCGTGTTTACCATTGACACGACACGAATAATTTTAAGACATGAAACGGGACACGATAATAAACTAGCATTTTCTGTTTGACTGAGATATAAAATTCAATTGTGGAGTGACTTGTTGGGTATTTCTTTTATCTAAAATTATATTTTAATCTTTTTACTTTTATTTGAAAATAAGATATAACAACTTTTAATAAGGAGTAAAGATTCATAATATTCATATTCTTTAACAATAGAGAATGAAACAGTTGCTGCTTTATTCTGAAAGAAATAATGGCAAAGACAGTACAAAAAATAATAAGAAAAGAATCACCCGTTGAAGAATAAAAGTTAAAAGGACGATTTAAAAAGTAGAAAAGACGTTGAAATATGTATACTTTTTTTTGAGTAGGTTTAATCTTAGAACGGGTACGTATGTAATCATTTTAAGTACAGTAAATTGATGTATAAACAAATGACTTAAATAAAAATTTACGTTGATGCAGCGAACAAAATTTTGGTCTAAACATTTTTTACACTTCCAATATTTTGTACAAAATCCTTATCATGTCGTTTAATTTCATAACCATATCACTACGTGTCTAGGGGAAAACGTCGTGTTGTCCGTTGTCGACACGGTATGTTATCGTTCCGCTTCGATACCTAGGTAGACTAGTGATATGAATATAAATCTCTAACCTCTCTGTTGTACTCAAAGGCACAGTAGCCTTCTTTCCTGACAATGAATGACCAGGAGGTAATGACGTTGCTGATGGACATTGAAGACAGGATTGTTGACATTGGCTGTGTAGGTTAAATTGGGAGAGCAGTCCCCAGCATAAATAGACGACGAATCATAACCCACCATAGCGAAATTTTTGTAACAATTTATGTCTAAATCTCAAAGCGGAGGCTGACACCCACTACATATGGCAATTATCCGCGACCCTTCCCTATTAAGGGGTGGAGAGACGGTTCTCTTCTGTTGCCAAAAGCCGAGGGGGCACACTTAGCGGTGGGAAAGTGTGGGGAGATGAGTATAATACTCTATCCCCTCTACAGTTACTCATAAATGAATCAGTACCCTCCTTACCTGAAAATGAACTACAAAGAAGCAGGAAATAGTCTGTTCTAGTGGAAAGTGCAGGCGTGTTCAGGAGATGTATTGAGATTGGAAGACAAGATTGTTCACAATGATTGTGTAGCTCAAATGGTGAGAGTAATGCCCGGTATGCATAGACGTGAGATCATACCCCACCATGGCTAAATTTTTTAGACGATTCCTGTCTCAATGTTGAAGTGGCAGGATAGGACTGTTGAGAGATCAAGCTAGAATACAAATAATATCTAAGGTAACCATGTATGGCAGAAATGGTAAAGCCTGCAACGTATTATTTTATATTGATTTTATAATTTAACTGAAAGTTAAATTTGTGTCACTTAGATATCTTTATTTCCTACCCAAAGTAATCTTTTTCAAAACGAAAGATACTGTACAATTAGCGTCGCCAAATTGTCTGTATTAGATTTCAACAAGACTAAACAGACAAGTAGATCTTGACCATACAAACAATGTTTAATGGGAATAGATTTTTTTTACAAATGCATCTGTGACTTGTAGAGATCATCGAACCTCATATAGGTTCACATAAAAAAATCAGTCGTCTTTGCAGAGTTCATCAAGGCCTGGTACACAAATATATCTTGAACTGGTAAACAATGTTTAAATAGGACAGAATCGTCTACAACTACGCCTGTGACCTCTATAGGTTATTTCATGTCAGATAGGAAGTCTGAGTTTGGTAGATTTCAACGAGATTTGGTATACAGGTAGACCTTGACTCAATAAATCAGATTGAGTCTATTTCGAACAAATAATAAAAGCAGTGCTCTAGCGAAGACTTGTGTAAGTTGTTCCCCGAAAAAAATGAAATCGGCTAAAACAATACAGTTCTTCGCCTTTTACCATATTGATCTAAAAAGATGAATACTTTTAAATTAAAATTTAGGCTAACGTGTCTTTTTTTAGGGGATGGGGGGGGGGTGAGTATACGACAAGTTGAAATTTTTGTTCTTATAATAAATTCTAGTTCTACGGATGGATGAATCCGGTGAATTGCTGAACGAATAATGCAAACAAACTTGCACGAAGGCATACTGTAAATCAAAAAAATTATTTATTACTTTTTTTATAACATTGGTTAGTAATGTTGACAGAAACTCTGCAAAAATTTACAACTGATATGCTATAATGTTAACCCGTAAACCGCTTTTTATTCCACCAAACTAGTGTTTTCATGATTGAACATTTCAAAATATATCATTTATTAATATTTTTCTTTCAACGTACTTAAATTATATTAAATAACTCAAATACTTTTTTATCAAAAGCCAAGTGACTCAGAATCATATGATTCAAATTATGACTCGGAGACATTTAGTGTCATATACTAATTGGTCACAATTAAATTATATAATATAACATATTTCCGCACTTTTTATGTCAAAACTATTGATAATAAAATATAAAAATTTTAGCTACAATGAATAACAAACATACAACCTAACTTTATTGATTTTATCTTAGCTTTTGTATGTTTTTATTAATTGTTACAAAAAGGATAGAGTCCATTTACTAGTTTTGAACTAAGGAGCTCAAAGTCACCACATACATTGGAATCCTTTTTAGATATTGGAAATAATGAATGGAGAGAAGTTGAATATCTTGTTAGGCCTGATTCGTATTTTCTCTAATTAGAAGAGAATTTGTAGAAAAGTGAAGCGAAAAGTGGTGACTAATGAAAACTGACATGACATTATGGCCCTTTTCACTGGAGTTGACAAACGGTTTTTTGGTTAAAAGCCATAATACTCTGAAAACTCACAGTCGTATTCATATGGTCATAATATAATGCTCTGAACATGTCATGTCCCCATACTCTGGCTTCCCTCTCATCAAACTCCAACTAAAATTTCTTTCCACTTTCTCCAATGGAATTAAAAGTGAAACTAAAGGACTCATTCATTGTTAATTAGATTAACGAGTGAGAAACCTTTTAAAGTGCGCATCATTTATTCATAGAAAGAGTCAATGTTTCACTCAAGAAGGAGAAAAGCAGAGTCAGAAAGTGACATTTCCTTTGGTGAGGGCTTAACTTCTTCTAAACTTCCAAAGGGGAGAGAAGTCGATGAAATTTTTGATACTCGAGATGTAAATTTCAATTAAAAATTCTCAGCTGTTTTGCATAAAATGAAATGGGACTATAAATTTCTAGGGTTTGAGTATAGTATTTTTCCCTGTGTGGTGAGAAGAAATTTTGTAAAGAGAAAGTCTCCTCAACGGAGGAACATTCAGGGCTTCTGGAGTATTTTTTTTAAGTTTAGTTTAGAAGAGAAAGTGAAAAAGGAGAAAGTAGGTTGGATAAAATTTTAGAAGAAGAGTCATAAATAATCTCTAGGACAGGAGAGTTAAACTGAGAATTTATGACTCCCGAGTGTTGGAACAGCATTTTTCGCTTCAAAGATATATATTAATGTTTCATTTATATTCCTATATGGAGTATTCCTCAAATTAAATGACAAATGTCTCTTACTCGACGGTTACCAAAAGCTCTATTTCCGGAATACACTACTCGCCACTGACGGTTCTTTAAACATAACCACACTATCCAGACATTACGTGAGAATTAGTTTTATTTACTTTATATTTATTCTTTGGTATTATAAACACGCCTTGTTCCGTTGACGTATTATCAAATTCGTAAGGAATTCAAGCTTATTAGTCGCGGACAAAGAACTTATACGGGTTTATGCAATTGGTCTATTTATCTGTAAGTCAGTTTTGGTATACTTGTAGAGTATACTTAACTTAACAAATGATACTTGTGGTTTTAAATGGTGTGGTATAGTGTTGGACAACTTTGTAACCAAGCGAGAACCTACTTTTCACCTCTGCCTTTTGCTAGAGAAATTTCTCATTTTTTAATAATGTCCACAATTTTTTTCTTTTGCTAGAAATATTTTTCAGTTCAAATGACATTTTTATATGAAAGAACATTCAAAAGTAGGGAAACGTACAAAAATCAGGTCTTCAAGATCAAAGGGCTAAACGATATGATGTATTGAAAATTAAAATTTCCGAATATAATTCTGTGACGCCTATACCTTAATGTAGTTTCTCAGAATTATGTTTGAAAACATATTTTTCAAAAAATCATAATTTTTAATCTTTTTTACTCCAAAGACTTGGTATTAACAAAAATTTGCCTTTTTCTAATTTTGCATATTGGCATAATTCTTTTGTGTATTTTTTACTCAGAGCAAACTATAACTTTAGTATATCTTGGGTATTTAATTTGTAGTCATTTGTAATACTATATTATGCATGAGTGAATTCTAGATTTTTCTTGGTTTTGCCATCGTTTCATCCACACTTTGAATTGACGGAAGAATTGAGATGGTAAAATTTTTGTTTTGAGGGTTTTGCTAAACAGAGTACATTTTGCAAAATTGCGAACCATAATAGCATCTTTTAATCTAATTTTAGTGTTAAACGTTTGCAACAAAATCATTTTTAGGTTCAAAAATGAGAATCTTTAAGGGTATGTAAGGATACAGAATATGCGCAGCTTAGTAGCTCCTGTGTTTTGACTTCACATGAATTTTCGACACATATGTTTATGCATAATTTCCTATCTTCCAGTGAACCGATGCGTTGAATTAGTGATTAGAGAATTTTATATTTTCACTCAAGTTGAGTTTTTAATGTTGGTCAAAGCTTATTTTTTAAAGTCACAATCAAGCTATTGTTTTAGAATTTATTATCCGAGTTTTTCCTCGATTTGGCTTTTCGCTAAAAGTTTAAGCAAATTTTCCATTAGTTGTCATCAAGGTATGCGATGATTATAAGTACTACGGAATTTTTTTTTTTTTTTCTAAAAATTACTGAAATTCTTTCTTAAATTCTTACCAAAAAATGGCAAAAATCATGCTAAAAAGATAAAAAATATTGCTAAAAATTCACAAAAATAGGGGGAAATATACTTTTCGACTAAAAAATGGCAACAATCATTCTAAAAAGCTTTAAAATTTTTTTCTAAAAGTATAAATTTTGGTAATAAATAAATAAAATGATGTTCAAGATTTCTAAAAAAATTAGAAAATATTGTCATTTATTGAATACAAGTAATCGAATAATTTTATAGATTATTTCTTGAATTGTACACCAAAATGGAATTGGACAGATTTTTATAAAAAATAACGTTAAAAGAGTAAAAAATTTCCTCAAAAGCTGCAAAAATCTTTCGTAAAACGTTTTTTTNTATTTCTTGAATTGTACACCAAAATGGAATTGGACAGATTTTTATAAAAAATAACGTTAAAAGAGTAAAAAATTTTCTCAAAAGCTGCAAAAATCTTTCGTAAAACGTTTTTTTCTTTCTTTTTAAAACCTGAAAATCTTTCAAAATCTTCTTTAATCGTCATAAAATTTCATTAATCTGAGAATAACTAACACCCGAGATACATATTTGCTTTAGTTCGTTAGCAAGATTTAAGAAAGCATCCGTAGTATAGCGATGACCAAGCCCGAGCAATGTCTAGCAATGATAACCAATACTACCAAAGTTGATGAATGCTGGAAAATATCGAACAATCTCCCAATTTCAAGTAGTGTTTAGCAATCAATGGAATTGGAAGTCAATGTCGACCAATTCTTTAGTTGACTACCAATTCCAAAAATATTAATGTTCATAGCCAATATCCGACTTGTTCAATAAGTTGTTTGTTGCTTCAAGAGATGGAGCATGCTTTGACTAGTTTTTTTTTTTTACAAAAAAAGGTTCGCGGTTAGTGGCTGGAGTAATGTTCTTCCTCATTTCTATTGGTCACTCTAGTCGCTTTGAGATTGGTAAGAAGAAAGCAAAAAAAATTTTCTTTCTTATTATGCTCATAAACCATGTACTCTTGTCTATGATACTTCTTCTCTACTGTTTTCCACAATCGTCCTCCATCCTGCTTGCTCTACTCATTCAACTTATTGGCTATCAAATTCTGTAAAGTTTTAACCTCTTATGACTTAGATGTGAATTTTACAAGTTTGTTAACTTTTTTTATTTTGGACTTTCTCCAATTCACCAATTCCGACAAAGTTTACTTGAAATATGTTTGTTGAACTTACATCGAAAAACTTAAATACTGGGGAATTGACGCAGAGGGAAAGTGACGAAGGGGAAGTGACGCAGATGGAAATGATGGGGTGAAGTCATATGAATTTATGGTTCTACTGTTTCTTCATAATTTTAGGGTCTCTTTTTCACACATTTATATCATTTTTCTGTCCACAACTTTATGTAGATTACTAATAAATAAATATTTTTATTATTCATCACTGTTGCTAAAATTAGATCTTAAAGATCATCACCACGAATACGTATGAAGCAATTGAAAATTGAAAATTTGCATTTAGTTTCATTTTATTAACTATATATGTAACTAACTTAGACAAAACTTTGTGGTAACTATTTAAGTTTGAGTTAAGATTTTATTTAGTAGAATTTTTTGTATTTTCAGAAAATAGAAATTCAATTAATTTTTTGTTTTATTTTCCACTAACTTACCAATTAGTAATTAGTATAATTCTAATAGAGTGTATGTGTCAAAATTTAGTAAAACTAAGGTTAAACCGACAAATAGCCAAAAAATTTAAAACGGAATCATTGCTCCTATTTCTATGTTTCAAATTTTTGAAACATTGCAGTTTCTCTTTAAGAAATATATAACAACGAACTGATCATCGACAAATTCATAAGTAGATGAATATGGTTAAATAGAGTTTTATCACTTCTAAACAGAATACGCTGACGAAATGCCAACCCTGACTTTAGTTGCATTGAAATGCCTTCCCTGAAGTTCGATTAAGGTTTTTAATGAGATCCCTAGCGTAACTTCTAATTTTCAGCTATTTTCAGTGCCAAAATGATTGCATTTCTGATTGGAAGCTACTTTGAACTTTTAGTCTTTATGACTTTGTCCAAAAACTAATCGTACTCGTTATTGTAAAAATTATTCTTAATATTTTGACCAATGCGCCACCACGTGCTTCCTCAGACGAATTTTAGCGAAAATGCAATTACTCCTTACTCTAGTGAAAGTTTTATTTTATTTAATAGTTAATCATACATGACCTTCTTGAAGTAGTAAAAAAAATTAATTGAATGTATTCCCAGAATCTGATATTACATATATGGAGCTTTGATTTCAGAGAATCAAAAACCGNAGTGCCAAAATGATTGCATTTCTGATTGGAAGCTACTTTGAACTTTTAGTCTTTATGACTTTGTCCAAAAACTAATCGTACTCGTTATTGTAAAAATTATTCTTAATATTTTGACCAATGCGCCACCACGTGCTTCCTCAGACGAATTTTAGCGAAAATGCAATTACTCCTTACTCTAGTGAAAGTTTTATTTTATTTAATAGTTAATCAGACATGACCTTCTTGAAGTAGTAAAAAAAATTAATTGAATGTATTCCCAGAATCTGATATTACATATATGGAGCTTTGATTTCAGAGAATCAAAAAGCGTCATTTCAAATTGAAAAACATAATTTGACAAAAAAGAGTATTATTTTTGTGTACATTGTTAATTACTCTTANGCGTCATTTCAAATTGAAAAACATAATTTGACAAAAAAGAGTATTATTTTTGTGTACATTGTTAATTACTCTTACGCCTACAGTTTATTTTATTGAAGAATTTTTCAACAAGGTCTACAATGTAGACAAATGTTTACTAGAAGTTTGTGTAAACAAATATTTATGGCCACTGGACTAAATTAGTTTAATAAAACAAAAACTTATTGTGATCCATAATATAATTTGAGTAAACATAACTAGTAGTTAAAAACAACTCAAGCATTACATACAGTTTAAAAATTACAATTCAATACTTATGACTTGACAATTAAATACATTGATGAAATTTGTTTACCTTCAAATCAATATAAAAAATACAAAATTTTTTATATGAAACTTAGACAGTAATGTAATATACCTACAAAAATTTGGAAATTTCGAATCATTTTACCTAATCTTTCCTGCCTGATACTATATGAGAAATGTGCAACTTGAAATTGAAATCTAATATAAAAAAAGGTTTGATTGACTAAATAGCAAATATGTCAAATATTATAATAAAAAATTTTCATAAAAATTTCCATTGTAATTTGCAACCATTAAATTGTATTCCCATGTAAATTTTTATAGTGAATCATTTTAAAAACTATTCTTACTTACACAATAATTTTTGCTTATAGTAGAGTCTGTTTAGCATGAGTTTGTATAATACATAAAGTCCTAGTGGAGTGAAAGGAAAGTTTCACTTCTCACCGCTAGATATTACTTCAAATTATGTATCACTCGTTGTAACGATAAGAGTGAAAACTTGTTACAGTAGTGAACCGATCACTTGTATTTTTTAAGTTTCCTATAACCTATTGTATACAAAGAAAAATTAATAAAAAATTTTATAAACTTCAAAAAAATTAGATGATTTTTGTATCCTTATGTAAAATTAAATATTTCAATATAAAATTATACGTTATATTAATGTAAAATTATAAGTAAATTATTGTTGTATAAAATTTATAAGTTCACTTCAGTTACTTAGCCTTAATTTAAAAAAAAACAAGTTATTAGCAATTACCTNTTGTATAAAATTTATAAGTTCACTTCAGTTACTTAGCCTTAATTTAAAAAAAAACAAGTTATTAGCAATTACCTACCTTTTCGACAAAATATCTTTTTAAAAACAATAAATTTGAATATGTCTATCAATATTCGACCTATTCAGTTTTTTTCAGTTGTTTGACCTTATTCATTCCTATGTTACAGTTACAGTTCCAGAAATTAGACTTAAAGTTTTGTCGGTAAAGTCTGAGAGTTTATCTCCTTTTGCGGTTTTGCTAACTACAAGATCAAAGATTNTACCTTTTCGACAAAATATCTTTTTAAAAACAATAAATTTGAATATGTCTATCAATATTCGACCTATTCAGTTTGTTTCAGTTTGTTTGGTTTGTTTCAGTTGTTTGACCTTATTCATTCCTATGTTACAGTTACAGTTCCAGAAATTAGTCTTATACTTAAAGTTTTGTCGGTAAAGTCTGAGAGTTTATCTCCTTTTGCGGTTTTGCTAACTACAAGATCAAAGATTGAAGTAAGAAAGTTCTACCGACTCTTGGATGNTGAAGTAAGAAAGTTCTACCGACTCTTGGATGTTTAAGTGTTGTTGATAGTGAAATGGAAATAGAATTCCGTGGTTCGAGGATCCGTATAACTCCGATGGCATAGTGTCTCAAGTTTTTTTTTTTTTTTTTGAGAACAAAGGTTTCCCCGAAGGAAGATTTTGAAAGTCGTGAGTAAGAACTTCCCGCACCTCGTCCTCACCACTTTCCCTTTTTCCCAAAAATTGCAACCGAGAGAGAACGAGAAAAGTTTCCCCAATTCGGAATTTGAGTTGTAGAAAAAGACCATGAGCATATCCGCTGGGTTAGTTGGATCTATTCCCCTTTATCCCCCATCATCTCCCCTCTCCAGAGATACACTTCCACACTCACAACTTACACCCTTTCAGTTACTCTTTGGATCTTACAAATACAACATCACGCTCCATTTCATCTAGATCAAAATTTGGACCTTCTTCCAGTGAATAATAGACTACCGGTATAATTCTTCTAAAGAAATTATACCACATTTTCTCCTCCAATCTTATACATTCAACAAAATTCATACATGCATAAAATTTTTTAAGAACAAGTTCTTTAAATTTATAAACTCGAGTACATTACAGTATTACGAATGATATCAAATTTAACAAGTGAATTATTTAATTTAAATTATAAATTGTTGAAAGTATAAAAGTGAGTACATTACTACCTAAAGTATACAACTGGTGTTGTATAGTACTCATCTGTCAAAATTTAACACAAGACTAGTTAACTTTTTCAAGTGAAATGTTATGAAGTGAGTCTTACTGTCACTAACATTTGGGAAATTCTAGTGGATTTTTATAGCTACAAGGTATAGAAAAAATATATTCTTCAAACTTATTTACCTATTATGTATTAATTTATATAATTTACAAATATTCAATATAAGAAACTAAGTCAATATTAATAGAATTATTACATTTACATTTTATATGAGTTAGTAAGGAAATGAACAAAATTAGTATTTCATACTATTTTGTTTTTGCTTACACGTGCTCATTTGAGAAATTTGGTTTGAGTACATTAATCTTTCACCGTGAAAGTTAATCCTTATGGGTTGATACATATACAGTGCGTTCGAATAAGAAAGCGAACTTCCCGCGAAATAGTTTCACAAAAATATTATAAATTTAGATATGTTAGACTCGTGCACCTCTATTTTATTCACAAATAACTGTGAAATAGCTAAATGAAAAAGAGACTAAACCAGACCTGGAGAAATTTTTTCATGTTTGTTTTTGGATCATTGAGGTTTTGGGTATCTTAGTTCCAAACGTAATGATCACACCTTCCTGCTTCTTTTACCATAAAATATTAAATTTGATCGAAAGAGTTCAATAAATTTCAATTAGAAGTGAGATTAATTAAATTCTTTCGTTCAAATTTTAATTTGCGAATTGCGAAATCAATTCGCAAATAAAAATTTAAAACTCGTAATGCCAACACTTACTATTTTCAAAAGGTCACCCAAAAGTATTCAAAAACAAGGAACAACAAAGCTAAGAGTGAGTGAAATCACACGAAGGAATCAAACACAAACAAATCGAACAAAAACAATGGAGAAAATTTATAATGAAAACAAAGATTAATTTAAAGTTCGCGTACCATTCCGTAATAAATTTACTCACTGTCACCATAAATTGTTGGGCACTTTTTTAAAACATTCCCAATTTATCCACTTTATTATTGTGATTCGTTCACGGTTTCAGATTCCGCTTTGGTTGTGTTGACTTTGCTTTTATGAGTCATTAAATCGATCAAATTTATTTTTTGTCAACCATGGGATGAAATATTTCAAATTTGAATCTGAAATAAGAGAGGTACGAAATTTTACCTGACTGGACATGTTTTCGACGATTTTTTTTGTGCTTTGGTCACTTTCAAATAAAGTAAACTATCAAAGCAAAGATTTTCAGCAAGGTGAACCGTCAGCAGCTGCGCAAATGTCTGACTGACTATAAATTTTGAATTTTTTTGTGATTTCATTGCGCGGGAAGTACGCTTTCTTATTCGAACGCACTGTACAATATATTATACCTAATTATACGTATATGTATATATTATATACATTACATTCAGCATTGAATATAATCTATGCTTACTATATATATAAGCATATTATATATAACTTATGTTTTCAATAGGTTCCATATATTTACTCTATATAAGATACTATATATTTACTCTATTCATACTAATATGCATACTGAGTTTTAAATATGTCAAATACAATATACCTACACTATTTGACACCCAATATATACTTTATGTAACATGTGTTGACTATCAGTATATTATAATCTAAAGTTACTAACCAATATAAATATATATATATATATATTTATTGTTAGTATATATGAGTTGTATATATTTGACTATTGTTTCAACAGTGTAAATAGCGCGTATTTCTTCATATTTCATTTGAGAATAGGTCTAACTTGTTACCCAGTAGTTTGATGCATGTCGGCTATTGTATATTGATATTTTGAACCAAATGTCCTTACATGTTTTGAAGAGACATGAAGAGGTTGGAAAAAGAAATCTATTCTGAATAGGGCAAAGCTTATTTGGTTCATTGGAGACAGACGTGGTGGATAGGTTTTCTCAATTTCAATTCCATTCTGATGAAATTGAAGAGAAAAGTGAAATTGGAACCCCAAGGAAGTAAACAATAACAATAAGTCCTGATTTACTCTCTAGTTGTTGTAAAGTATGGAGGGATTTCAGGTAGACGTTGAGACAGTTTGTAGAAATTTTCTATACCTTTTGTAAGTCTTCAACACAATACCTCCCTCTCTTGTGACATAACTAAAAAGGAAGAATTAAAGAAAATATAATAAAATTTATGAAGGAATATTTGGTAAAGTTTGATATAACTAGGAGTTTTACTTTTATTTCTTACTTAATGTTTAGTGCCGATTGATGACATTTTTTGACACTATATTTCCAAATTTACAAATATAATTGAATAAATTTCAATAGAATTAAAAAAAAAATTGTGCTTAAATGTGTTTTCCATTGGTTTATCAATTTTGAGATATTTTTGTGTAAATATTGAGTTCGGAATCACGAACAGAAGAGTTGAAGTGGTTTATGCAAATATTATGTATATCCATCTATATTATTCCAAAATGAATTAGAATTGAGTCTGAGAGTGAAAATTTATTCAAATATGTAAAAGTCAATTAAGAATTTTTTGTTTATGCTCTCTTTTCATATTATCTAAATGCCAAATACCGTAGATTTTGTAATAAGGACCTCGGCAACTATTCAAATTCAAGAATTTAAAAATTCGAGTATTATTCGAAAACAGCGTTTATTGAAAGCCTACCAATATTTGTTACAACCATATTTTCTTATTTTATTTTTATCTTCTACAAAAAAAAAATATATTTTTTGTAACGGAATTTATCAGACATTCTGATTCTCTTGATAAATAAANGCGTTTATTGAAAGCCTACCAATATTTGTTACAACCATATTTTCTTATTTTATTTTTATCTTCTACAAAAAAAAATATATTTTTTGTAACGGAATTTATCAGACATTCAGATTCTCTTGATAAATAAGATTTATTTAACTTTAATTAATTTTAACCATATTTAACCTACCAACTTTAATTAATTTTAACTGAGTGAATCGTATTGAAAATTTGTTTTTTCAATTTTCCAACCTGATTCGTTTCGTAGTGCAAACTCAACATGTTTTCTAATAACTGCCCCGAACATTATTGAAAACTGGCTACTAGCAAAAAAAACTTTTCTAAAAACTCAACTAGTATTGGAGTCAGGCTGCAAATGAAAACTAGCTCTTATTAAGAAATCTACAGTAAGCAAAAGTAATTTTAAAATTAAATTCTTAACTTGTTTCAAATTTTCTTATGTCTTATAGATTAACTCAATCAATTTTAAATTGACAACAATTTTCATTTTGTATGAGTCGGTGGAGGTCACTCACATAAGTTTCACATACGACTGATTTCATTATTTTTCTCTCGTTGTTGATGAGAATTAATAACTTCAGTTCCTGTGCCTATTTCATTAATTAAAAAATGACAATTCTTAATTAAATTTTTGTTATATTTGGTTTCTTTGTACATATTCAGATGAATATTTTTGTAAATTAAATTAAATCCTTTGTGTAAACTGCGTCTAGAGGTAGTTGTTTCTCAAAGGGTTTATATGATAGAATGCTAGGCTTAATATGTTAATAGTTAAGAGTTTGCCGGACATAGGAAAATGATATAAGGTAAAAAGAATAATATTAGGAAGTGTGAGACTATAAGAGTCGAGTGAGGCTGGTGTAATGGATCCTTGGAATAAATGTTTTAGTCTAGCTTCTTAGATTCTTGAGAATTCTGAGCTGGGATTCCTGGTTCCTTTGATTTATTTATTTGAGAAGTTTTCTGCCTAGAGAAAAGAAGCGGAGGGAAAAGTAATAATGAAAGACGCAAAGAATAAAGGATCCTTGGAATCGTCTACCTTTTTCTCCATGCCATCCACATTTTATTATTAGATGGATAATAGGAGAAGACGGGATAACGCTGAGGAAGAAAAAGTACAAAAGAGAGCTAGCCTAGCTAGAAACCATATTTACATCCGATAGAGAGCTACACCTTCTCTTTTTCTTCAAATTCCTACATTATGGAATCCCTTATGGCATAAAAACTATTTTCTCTTTTATCCATCATTGCTTTTCCAATGGAACATTGTTATAAGGAGGATAAACCAAAGACTAGAATTTCAACAACTCATGCATATATCTAAATCATATCCGGGTTTTGTGTACATATCTTTGGTGTTTATGCATGTAAGGTTACTACTCGGAATATATCCAATCAATATACACTAGGGGTCTACCTTTTCATATTGCACACTTTCACACTTTCACACTTTCACACTTTCACAAAAGTGTGAAGGAGAAGTGCGAAACTCCTCCCCAGAAAGTGTAAAGAACCAATTACAGAAGCGCAGAAAAACAGGTCTCACCCGAAAAAATTTCATACTTGAGCACTTTCACACTTTCACAGAAGTCTTTACAAAAGTGTGAAAACACGCCCCAAAATTCAAAATTTGCCAATGAGACTCCACAGCGGGACAAAGTGTGAAAGTGTGAAAGTGATCAGATAATTTTTTTCACACTTGCTTACAACTTCTATTTCTCCGTCAATTAAAAACTTCAGATTTTCGATTTTAAATTGTTTTCAAGATTTTGATCAACGACATTGATAATTTTTGATAGCATTTATTATTTATTAGCGTTTATTTATGACATTAATAACGCATTGATAGCGTTTATGTATTGCCTGCACTCAATTAAATAACCCTAAATAAATTACTGAAATTTTGAAAATTTAGCCTTATTTGATTGTTTTCCCATTTGGATTATTTAATTACTACTTCAAACCTAGGGGTCACCCGATTCCTCTTCACACTTTTGCACACTTTAGTACAGAAAGAGTTGAAATATTTGCAAGTGTGAAGGGTATAAGGTCTCACCCGCTGTGGCTTCACACTCATGCGCGCTTCAACATAAAAGTGTGCAATAAAGTCATCTGTGAAAGTGTGAAACTAAAAAGGTAGACCCCTACTATGTAAAATTTGTGTACACAATCAACGCTTTTACTAATATGTAACATATTGCGTAGTATATGGCAACCTTATATATACCAAATGAATAATAACTATATATATACCACACGTTTGTTATGTATTTGGTACTTACTTAGTCTACATGATACAAATACAGAGTGTTATTTGGAAAATGGTAATTGAGAGCTTCATAAGAGGAGACTGACGCTAAGCTTGGTAATACTAAGCAGAATAGGAAACTCAGCGTCACTCTTCTTATGCAGATCGCAATTACTATTTCCCAAATAACACTCTGTATATAATAGATACCATTTAGAAATATATATAATATATAATATAGTATTTGTTAGTATATATAAATATATACTATATATATAATTATATACTATATATATATAGAAATATAGTATTTCAGACATAACGGCACACACCGTTGAAACATTATTTGGTATGAAACAAACTAGTAACAATAATTCATACCATGATTTGTAACGCAACCGCGTNACCGTTGAAACATTATTTGGTATGAAACAAACTAGTAACAATAATTCATACCATGATTTGTAACGCAACCGCGTGTACCATAACCATTATTTTTATATGTTGTTGTAACATTTTGGTATCAAATTGGTATATAAAATACCAATATGTGGTATGAATATGTCTAGATAGGTATTCATTTTCTAATCTGGAATANACCGTTGAAACATTATTTGGTATGAAACAAACTAGTAACAATAATTCATACCATGATTTGTAACGCAACCGCGTTTACCATAACCATTATTTTTATATGTTGTTGTAACATTTTGGTATCAAATTGGTATATAAAATACCAATATGTGGTATGAATATGTCTAGATAGGTATTCATTTTCTAATCTGGAATATAAAATTTGTTATATGAAAAATTAATATATACTATTTTCAGCATTTTTACAAATATAATTTCTGAAACTGCTTTCAGGCATTTCCAAACAATAGAATATTATAATCAGATGTCAATTTGCAACAAATTGGACCAATAAACAAGGTTACAATGCTATAATCTCGAAGAATTGACATTTTCACTTGTGAAGAAAGTTCCAACTTCCTTTTTCGCTTTATGTTTCTGCACATATTTAGCAATTTCTTTACTAAATATCTAACGCAGAACTCAGAGCCACCGATTACCTTTGCATGGTAGTAGAATTGACGATTCTAATTCAATAAAATGTTTATTTTTTCATTTTCGCAATCGGTCACTTCTTTTAATTGACGTTTTATCTACAAAATGTGAATTTTAGTATTTTCTGGTTAGTTTTTTATACAAAATTTGATTCGAATCTCTGAAAAAGTCAAATAAAATGATTTTCAGAAAAAGTTTCCTTGAGTTTATTGCAAAAACTCATTGGAAAATGAAGTTCGATAGAATTTTGCAACAACTTTCTCTGCTTTCTTTTCACCTTTTACTTAATTTCTTGAGAATCTTATGAAATTTTTTATTTCTGTTTTTTTTTTGCATTGTATTTCTAATTGGAATTGCGACTTGTAAAAAAGTTATTGTTTCAAACATCTAACTTGGGCTAATTCATCCAAGAAATGGGGTCCGATAAGTTTTATGCAACACACTACTAACAAGATTTTCTAGTCAAGTTTAATAATCCGTATATTTTTGATGCTTTTGTTAGTGAATGAAATTTGGCACTATTTCACTTGAGTTCAACATTCGGTAATAATTCTGTATTATTAACAAAGTTTTACTTTATTTGAACAACTGTTAATGGAAGAAACAAACTTAGCGGTTGTGTGTATTACCAAATCTATAGCTAGAAGCAATACAGGTATGGGCGTAGACTCATTTGACTCTGTGTGCCACCGTATCCCGCCCATTTCCCTAAAATTCACATATTTCGAACTTGAAACATAGGTTTTACTTGTCAACTTAAATTTCTAGTAAAAGCAAAGCTACCTATGTTTATTGTAAAACACTGTATTCAAGCTGTAGAATTTATTACTTTATTTTCGCACAGGACGTTGCGTGTTTTGAAATAATGGTACACTTACTAAATGAATAGAAAAAGGAATGGTTTATACAAAATGACCCTGAAAGTTCTTAATACGCGTAGCTAACTATTTGAATGTAAACTATATTTAGAATAATATTTACTACAAGTTACAAGCAATTATATTCGTACCTATGCTACTAGTTATAAAATGTACGTCAATGATGAATTTTGAAATTTTGAAAATTTTTGCTCCAGAAAGTAGGTTATTCAATTAATTTGTTTCATCTTGATCAAAAGTACAACGAACCTAGCTAATATTTGTTTTAGTATAACGCAATAAAAAAAATCCAATTAAAGTATGTTTACCTGAACGATATATCAATATTTGGTCAATTTAGACAGACACTTGCAAAAGTAGATTAACCTGGAGTGGTTCTGCTACTTTGGCATCTCGTGACCCATGTCTGATCTAGAGTTTTAGCTAAACACGCATAGGCATTACATCTATAATTCACTGAAATAGTTTAAGTTGGGAAAACACAGACATTTGGACGCGGTTAGCATGATAGAAATGAACAAATTTTTATTTTAAATCAATATTTCCCATTGTTGTTCATTTCTTAATAGGATTGTTTGAGTCCACCAAAAGTTGATGACAAAATATCTTAGTTGATGATAATTCCAAGATTTATCATAAGGTATTACTGTCAATCACTTTAAAACCATTTCGATATTCATTTGATATGAATTGACGTAAATGTATCACCACTCTTCATTTTTTACATGCCCTACAGCATAAGTAACTCAAGCAAATCAAGAAAGTTGAAAAAATTGAGAGAGAACGCAAAGATGTCTACTTGGAATAGCAAAAAATTGAAAAATATGTTTCAAATCATTGAAAGCATAAAGTGATTTCAAAAAATAAACAAAATTGGATGATAATTCATATTGCAATGCACATATACTAGTCAAAATATGTTACTAATTCGTCCTATACCCAAAATGTACGCGGTTTGCAGACCGTCTCCAGGTTTTTCTTTATAACTAATAACAATATTATTAATTTTTTTAAATTAAATTAGTAGAAACAACTCATGTGTCCTTAAACATTTTCTGAAGTGTTAAAATTGTACTGTCGATATGAAAATTTTATGTGTGTGTGTGTGTGTGTGTAAGAATGAACACATTGCCTGTAGAAAAAGGAGGATTAATGAATGGAGATGAGTTTCTTTATCTTTTGAGTGCAGTTCTTTTGTTGTAACCGCTTCTCCGTCGGTCACAAGTCAAAGAAAAGTTATAAAAGAGTACTGAACTGGGCAAAAAGTGTCAGAGATTAAATGGTCGGCTAAATACATAATTGATGTGACAGGGACGGAAGTTCCAAAATATCAAAAGAAAATTATTAAACTTTTTCCAGTTTCTTGTTGAGTTAATTCAATAGAAGGAAGGAGTTATTCCTTCCATCCGTCTGTCTGTCCGTTTCACCGTTCATTCCTTCCTGTCTCAATTTATTCAAAGTCTAGTAGATTTTAGAAATGGAAAGACCAAATTAAGCTACACAACCCTTAAACTGACCAACCGTGTCGTGGTGAAATTAAATTACATGGAAAAGTTTCTTCTCCCTCAACTCTGAGGAGTGTAAAACCATGAAGAAAAGTAAGCTTAGTTTCTCATCAAGAGGCTTAAGGAGACATGCGTTATTTTCTGAAGACTGGACATGTTCTGGAAATTTGGATGAATTTTTTTTTCTATATGTGGAGTAAAGATACCATTAATGTTGACACGGGGATCTTCGGATCAATGAACTAACGCCTCAAATGATATCTCAGTAAAAGTAACTCTCTAAGAGTTGAGAAATGAGGTTCTACTTATGACGTAATAGAAAAAATTCGATTTGGTAAATATAAAACTAAAAAATTTATATATAAACTTTAACTATTTTTGAGTTAACTTAGGATAGGGTAAAAATTAAAAATTTCGTAATCCGGGTTGCATCCGGGTGGTAAAAAATTGGTAACCTCTGAACATAAACGTTGTCGATTGTCTCAAGGTAATGTTAATTAAAAAGTAACTTTAAATTTAAAATTAAATTTTTTTATGAAATTATGCACCAGTAAACTTTTAATTTGTATCTATTTGCTATACTTGACCAGTACGAACTTATTGTATAATATAAAACAATTTGTGATTAAAGTTAAATTTGTTAAGCTTTTGTTGTATAGCTGTATGGTATTATAAAGGCATATGATATATAAATGCAATCGAGTTTACAGCATATAAATTACAGTTTACAGTCATACATGCAACTCGTTTTTACAACTGATGTTCTTAATGAATAAGTTGCGTTATATTTTGAACAATCATGTTCTTCCGAAAGCACTGTACTTGTATACTTTTACGTAAGTAGAACAGTATTTTTCATATATGTCCACCCTGTTTTTTCCAATTCATTGTTTCTAATATTTGCTCAACCTCAAGTTCTTCATATAATCTGTACAAGTACCCGCTTCCTCCCTTCCCTTTGGTTTTTCTATCCGGAAGTTGCAAGTACAGAAATGAAAGGGCTCGAAATAGGACGAAATTTAGGGTTGTGTAATAAATTCATGTTCAAATCACGCTAACTCTTACGTACCCCTCCGTCCTCCTATCACATTTCTTTATTTACATACTCTTATGTAGAGAAAAAATTATAATAGTTAATACTGCCATTGGTTTTATGGTACACTTTTATGCTGATGCAGTGCGAAATTTGTCATTTATATATATATATATATAAATCGAAAATTTATATATATATTCTACTGATGAATAAAATTTTACCCAGCAACTGGGTGAGCAGAATGGTTGTAAATTTCCAAGTTATTATATAGGTTACTTCTAAGTATGATCAGGGACTATAAAGTTGAGCAAATATTCAAAACTGTGAACCTTGAAACTATAAACAAAGGTNAATACTGCCATTGGTTTTATGGTACACTTTTATGCTGATGCAGTGCGAAATTTGTCATTTATATATATATATATAAATCTAAAATTTATATATATATTCTACTGATGAATAAAATTTTACCCAGCAACTGGGTGAGCAGAATGGTTGTAAATTTCCAAGTTATTATATAGGTAACTTCTAAGTATGATCAGGGACTATAAAGTTGAGCAAATATTCAAAACTGTGAACCTTGAAACTATAAACAAAGATAAATTTACAAAAGGATTATCATAGAAAAACTAAGTTTTTAATATTAAGGTATACATTTTTTATATATAGTTTTATTTTAGATGGTTAATTGAAAGTTCCTATACCAGATAAACATCATTAGAATTAACGAAATGAGAAAAACTGACTCAACCAAATTATTACAAAAAAATAATGTTGTAAAAATACAATTTATGTTCAGGCAGTATGTTGGACGAATTTAACTAATAATTGTTGTAGTACTAGTTAGCTACTTACAATGTATTCATTTTTTCAACATTAATACCGACAACATGAAGATGGCACTGGAACACATTGGAGGGCACATTCAGATGCATTAGAATACATTAAGATACCTGCATTAAAATACCTGAATTAAGATGCCAGAATTAAGATGCCGGCTTTAAGATGCTGGTATTAAAATGCCAGCATTAAGATGCCGGCATTAAGATGCCAGCATTAAGATGTCGGCAATAGATACCGACATTAGGAATCTGTCATTAAGATGCCAGTATTAAGATTTCGGTATTAAAACATCGGCATTAAGATTAAGTCATTAAGATACGAGCAATAAGATGCCGACGTGACCACGGCGTTGCAGTATAATCGTCCACGATGTTGCCAAGCTGACAACAAAACCACTACTGCTAGATGATTCATCATAAATATAACTGTCCACCACCAGCAACCATGAACTAAAGGCTATATTGCGTGTTTGACTAAATTGTGGACAGCGTACTCATACGGGCTCGTTAACCTAGTTATGAGGTAAACCTTCAAAGGATGATTCATAGTATAAGTTTAGCTTAATGATTCTTCTTTCAAGCCTTATGGATTCTAATATTTTATGTCACTATGACGTGTCTCATAATTGAAACCTGTGTATTTATATTTGACACTTTTTTTTCGGACTCGTTTGGTATAGGAAGTGTCGTAGTTTATTGCCCTTTAACATTGATTTTGTAGGGGTTTTCTTTAAGAACCACTCAAGTCGTTCTTTTGTCTCCAGTAGATTTCTTGTAGTTATTCTCTACAATTTCTCATCCTCTGGCTCCTATTCTTCGATGGCTAAACTCACAAGTTCTTTTGTGAGCTTTTCGGAGGACTTTGGATCAGTTTAATACTTCTCTGCTCTTTCTACAATCTACAAACTCTCTAGGTCCTCTCGTCTGGTTCAGCACAAATCGATTTTATTCCCTCCTGTTCAACTACAGTCTCAACTACTATATAGAGAGCCAGCTTTCATTTAACTCCAGGGCTTACACACGATTTCACTCCACTCCGTTACAACTCCACCAGAAATATAGTACAAAAGATGCGGAAAAATTTACATTCAATATATAGGCCGTAGGAGTAGTGTATAGGGACCGGAAGTGTAAGGGATGGATAAAAGTACTACATTTTCAAATATGTAATTTCATTACATCTTTCAGTTGCATTGAGTAAGACAGTTAACCCAACTTTGGTCATATTGAATGAGAATCAGAAAACTTCTAGATTTATTAACATTATGTCTTTTCAATATTGTGAAACTTTCGTGTGATCAAATAGGTTAGATTTGATCTTTTTTTATCTTAACCTTCCAATAACAATTTAGTTAGGTGAAATAAAAATTTGTTAGTTGTTTATTCTCTAAAGTATTAAAAATATAAAATTGGAGTTGACGTATATAAATAAAAATATAAATGAATATTGTTTTAATATATATTGTGTATATAACATAAACGTTTTTAGTATTTAAATATAGTGTTAATGATAAAGATTTTAAGTAAAAAACAACTAATAATTGCACTAAAATGAATATAAAATTAACAACATTTTACAATCAAGTTAACACCTGATTGAAGCAAGTAGTACATATTATTCACCAAATTCATGTTGAAATAAGCTGTTTAAAATTGTAATTTTTATGAAAAATTGGTAAAAAATGTGCCAAATTTCAAAAAACATTTGGTAAAAATTGAATTTTTATTTTTATTACATCAAAAATTTTATCAATCCTTCTTCAAAACTTTCCGAAATTGGTAAAAAATAAATTAAAAAACCAAAAAGGTATTTTGTGTAGTTAGATTTTGCGTAAAAACCACGAGCATGAAGATACTTGATATCACAAAAAAGAACACTCAAAGTTATATAGTTTCTGTAATCAGTAAAGTTAGTTGCAAATTAAATTGGTGAAAACTTAAACGAAATTAAGTTTTGCAAAATAACAATTTATAGGTACTTAAATAACAATTTTGATTCTAGAATTAGATCATTAAAAAATTTTAAACTTTACATGTCCGAGGTCTGAATCAAGGATCAAGAATCAAGAATATTAATTAATTCGGCATCATGAACCAATTTTTTAGACAGTATGTGCCATTGCCAAATCAACTATTTTTATCTTTTCTGCTAGCTAAAAGAGTCAACAGTTAACTCTATGTACACTAAATACAAGACAGATTAAATTGTAAGTTTTGTTGGTTGGTTTCTTAAAGAACTATCATCTTTTCTAAATATTATCGGATATGAGTATATTTAAATTTTTTTTTATGTACTAATCTTCCCAAATTACACATCATACAAAACATATTTTACAACTAGTTGGCAGTTGTCATAGAGATAAAAGTTTTCGCTCATCTACGTAATAAGCATATCTCATTCAATTACTTTTTTTTTGTTTCTAACTATCTCTGTTTAACCAGAAAAAAAATGTTGTAGTGACATGGTAAAAAATTTTAAGAAAAAATATAAGCTTAAATGATAACAATTCGATCATAAAACATAAATTATAAAGTTTAACCCTTCTTTACTTCATAGATACATGAGAGCTCATTCCTAGTGATGGGTTTTGTTTATTTATAATATGTAGAGATTGAGTAGACATGAAATGAGTGTTGGTTTTAAGACTTTAGAAATTGGATCTGCCTGTTTAAAGGTGTGAATTTGTGGAAGAGAGTCAAGTGTTTAAATTAAAACGTGAGTTCAAGGTGATGGTAGGGTTCAATATGAAATCCTCATGAAGCAATTTCCTTCGTATCAGTTAGTTTACAAGATGAATTTATAAATTTCCCATCTCAACCCTTCTCATTTTGAAATCAAAATCTCATATTTTACGAGTGTATGCTTAAGGATTTTTGTTGAAACTGTTCAACTCCTGATACATGATATATAAACCTCTCTGATTGGAGGCTTTTCCCGATTCGTACAACGACAGAAGGACGTGCTCAAAACGAAATTGGCGGGTTTTTTTTTAACCCGCCGAGAAAAAAATCCAGAAAAGCCGTCACTCTTATCATAAGACTTTGAGTAGTTGTAGGGATTCTTGATTCTTATTTTAGGTTCCTGATACTTTTGGTTGTATGTGAGGATAATGAGAAATCATGTGGGAGGATAAGGAAGGTTGTTTGAGAAGAACAATAATATTGTTTCACTCAAGTGTTTTTCTTTTCATGTGAGCGAAAGAATGATTCAGTTCCACCAGGGTTAAGTAACCCTCTCCTATCATCTTCAAAATGACTGATAAGTTCTCTGAGTAACTTTTTATCTCAAATTCCTACCTGATAGTATTCAATTAGAAACAATTATTTCTTCCATTTACAACCAAAACCTTAGAAATATACGATGGATGGAATTAGAATTTTAGATTTCAAGGAAGTCTATTGGCGTCACAAGTCTGAGATTCCACTAACTTGTCCGAAACTTTAACCAATTTATAGCATTTTCAGTAAAAGTTGAAGTAAATTTTTATGTGAGGAGCAAAAAAAACTGTTAGAAATATACCCGTAGGAATGATGTTGTTATTTTGAAAACACGACAACGGAATTGACACAGAAAATTAACTGTCTGTGACTTTGAAGATTTAAAGAACCCGCCTTTAGGAATGTCAACAGAAATTAGCGATTCGTTTGACAATGGAGCTATTGATCTGAATAACACTAGACGTAACTACCGACAGAGAAAACAAAGAAATATTTGTTCTCATGCAAAATTGTGGAACGGAAATTGTCATAGTGCATTATTATTACTATCATTTAACTTTCACGGGTCATGTAATATGACGGAGTTATGGAATTGTTTGTCTGCCTGATTTTTTAAGAAAAGCATTGAAATAAGCCAGTCAAAGAGAGGTTCGATAAATTCTAACAATATAAAATACAAGTTTAGTCATTGCAGTTGGAAGCAATGTGCAAAAATCTTTAGGTTTATAAAATATGCTAACATCATGACCTTTGCTGACCTCATGAGGTCAATAAATGTCAGTTAGTTTAACTTGAAGAAGATTATTGAGATGTTTTCGGGTAACTATGACGACATAAAATCCAATGTTATCTAACGTTATGCAAGATTTACTTTAAAAAATATTAGTAATGACCTCCAAGGGTCACTTCAGGTTAACATGTGAATGATTAGTACTCGAATCATGACGAACAACGTGACTGGCTAAAATATTAACTTACTTTAGCTATCTAAAGACATCCACTTGTTTTTACTAACACACTGCATCTAGTGACCTTCATAGGTCAGCACTAAAATTTAAGGTACATGACTGCAAGACTTGAACTCTGCATGACCACAGCTTTCAGCAGACAACTCACAGGCCAACTGCAGATTTGAAAACATGACATTTGCTGACCTCATGAGGTCACATGGCAACACCTACAGAATTAAAGCATTTATTATTTTGTTTGTAGTTATAATGGCTACATTTCTAACAAATATAGNAGGCAACACCTACAGAATTAAAGCATTTATTATTTTGTTTGTAGTTATAATGGCTACATTTCTAACAAATATAGTTTGAATCAAGCGGATTACTGTTTGAGACATGATTTATGCGGTCACCCTGCTTATACCACCTAAATGAAAATCAAAACAAAATACATAAAGGTCACTCGATTCCAATGGAACGAGAATCATGATAAAACAATTTAGTACTAAGTTGAACCAGATTTAGTATAGTACAATGCTAGATTCTAAATCTGTTGAGCGCCAATGGTCAGCAAAACTATGATGGTACGAAGCCATCTAACAAATTCAAGTGAGGTACCAATTGAAAGCCAATAAAATTCGAGTTCCATAAAAATAACTATTTGACCAGCTTTAGCTTTTGCTGAATACCAGAGACCACAAAACGTTCCATCAGAACAACTTCCTGACCTATGTGTTAGACAAAAATACAAGTTTTGCGACATTGTTTGCAAGTAACATAATTTCTAACCTGACAACAATTTCTTGACCTAGACGTTTCAAACTAGCACTAATGATGTCGAGATTGCTTGCAACTATCAGGATTTTTAGCCTAACGACAATTCCTTGACCTATATTTGACACTAGTACTAGGGTTGTCAACATTGTTTGCAACTAACATAATTTCTTACATTACATTAACAGCTTTACAATTTATTACTTAGCTCCATGNTAGGGTTGTCAACATTGTTTGCAACTAACATAATTTCTTACATTACATTAACAGCTTTACAATTTATTACTTAGCTCCATGTTCCTCAACAAAACTATATTTGGTGCATTACAAATACTCAATTTTGTATAAATTCGCCATCACACAATCAGAATAATCTATTATGTTTTCATGGTTGACATTACCAAAATTCAAAATTATGTCACTGAGACACGACAAAAATGTTTCCGGTCACAATGTTTTATTCATTTCAACAAGCATGTATGTGATTGTAATCGAATCAGTTCAGTTTGCCAGGTTGTAGTAATATTTCTTTTTACCGATTTTTAAAACTACACATTCATTTTTTAATGATCTTTTGGTGATTTTTATCATCAACAGTGAAATCCCTTCATTCATGCACACCGTGACTCTTGAAAAATGATCATTTTTCTCTTTTGAATCTTTTCCGTTCGTGTGTTTTTTCCCTTCGACTAACAATCAACGTAAGGTAGGAAACATAGAAACTGGTCTAATTTATGAGATCTACACATGTTTTCTCAGGTCAACCTAAAAAAAATAGACATGCATAAGAAATTAAATCATCATCATCAGTATCTCTGTAGACCATCATCAGGTAGTAGGAGATTGAGGATAATTGGATTGATTGCCATTGGCTCCAACAGAAATGCGGTAGAGAGGATTTCAAAATTTCCCTTCAAATTAATTCAACTATTAGTAGATATCCCACAATTATGAGCATAATTTTTTTGAAAATGAAATTGTGAGGGAGAATAATGATTTTCCCATCAATCTTTTAATATATACAATTATAATACAACTGTTGTATATTCTTATTTCTATGAAATATATGCCATTAGCTCAAATTTTTGTTTTCAGTATTCATTAAAGTAAAATGTAGGGTGAGGGTTAAAAAATTGCTTTTAATTTTAATGAAATTATTCAGATGCAAATCTAATTTTGCTGAGGAAGTGCCATTTTGCTATAATTTTACTTTCCCAATATTTGTATCAATATTTCGGTACGACAAGAATCTCAAGAACGACAAAATTATACGTTGTGTTAAAATTTTTCTGAAATAAAAATCTTTTACAAAAATTTGTTCTTATCAAAATTTTGAAAAGAAGTTACCTCCTGTTGGCATAAACAAAATTTATCAAGTAAAAGTGTTTTTGTTGCTTTTTACCAAGGTTGCTATAAGAATTTATGAAACAAGGTATGATATCAAATCGTATTTTATAAATTCTCATAGCAACTTTTGGTTTTTACAAATTGGGATCAAAATGATGGATACCATCTATGTACTGTATTTAGCTATATTGTAAATAACATATCAAATTTAATATCACTTAATCTCACCGTTTAATACAGGGTGTTCCAACAACAATGCAATTGACTTTCNTTTTGAAAAGAAGTTACCTCCTGTTGGCATAAACAAAATTTATCAAGTAAAAGTGTTTTTGTTGCTTTTTACCAAAGTTGCTATAAGAATATATGAAACAAGCTATGATATCAAACCGTATTTTATAAATTCTCATAGCAACTTTTGGTTTTTACAAATTGGGATCAAAATGATGGATACCATCTATGTACTGTATTTAACTATATTGTAAATAACATATCAAATTTAATATAACTTAATCTCACCGTTTAATACAGGGTGTTCCAACAACAATGCAATTGACTTTCTTTGCATTTTACCTAAAATTCGTATTGTAAATTAATGCAAAACAAAAGTGAATTTGCTATACGAAAATTAATGGTTACCTAAGCCCCTTCTCCAAAAATATTTTAATTCTATACTCCTACAAATATCTCAACCAGAGTTTGAAGTGAAATTTAAATTCAAAAATAAAATTCAATTATTTTTTGTATTTTTTTTTGTATTTATCTATTAANTCAAAAATAAAATTCAATTATTTTTTGTATTTTTTTTTGTTTTTATCTATTAAGACAAATGAATTTAGATTCGTTTTACGTGAAATAGAACAATTTAACACTTGTAAAATTCTAATACGAAGAAAAAATTTTTTTTAACTTGGTAGTCTGCAAAGTTAGGAGGAAAAAANAAGACAAATGAATTTAGATTCGTTTTACGTGAAATAGAACAATTTAACACTTGTAAAATTCTAATACGAAGAAAATTTTTTTTTTAACTTGGTAGTCTGCAAAGTTAGGAGGAAAATCTATTTTTAATGCGCTTTTTGCTTATCATCAGACTGATATTTTGATTTCTGACCATCGAAATATAAAAATCGAATAACATGTTTAAATCAAAAAAAAAAATTTTTTTTTTTTGAATTTTTGTGTTAAAATTTAATTTTTTCGAACACTAATCTCACCTAACACCATTTGGTCTCAATAGTATGTAAAATACAATCAAGTTCATAGTCATAAGTGGACACACGCCAAACTGTCGTTGGATAATTCTTCTACTTCTAACTTTTTGTAGTACATTAAGTCACCCCACACAATTTGAGTGAAAATGACTTTCTCCAGTTATCTTTTTTTGAACAAATATATATTTTTTTATTTTGCATTTCTGCACATAAAATTCAATGAACAATACTAGATAAAAGCCAAGTTTGAATACACGCTGAGACTGAATTCATTTAGAGTAAAAATGGATATTTTAATATCAACAAATGTATAATAGTTTTTAATGTATAATAGTCTATAATTAAGATAATACCTTTACAACCAACCAAAAAGTTTTTTTTATATGTCCAGAAAATTTTAGTTGGAATTGAAGGTGTGACTATCTAAAAAATATAGTTGAGGATTTTTGGCCTGCCAGATGTTTATGAATAGGTTGTAGTAGGTAGATAGAAGAGGTAATAAATTTGTATGATGATTGCCATGTGATTCATCATTACATCTCTAAAAGTTTATAATGGGCTGTAAAGAATGCTATTATTTGGTGTTCATGTTCTCTTGGGAAATAATTCTGTTGAAAGTGCGTGAGGCATGGAATCTTATTATTCCAGGGAGGGTATTGTTGGTCAATATATGTCATAACTATACCTAACTCTTATATCATTTCTATACAATTATGTCTCTGAATTATGTATCATTATTGATGTTATGGTCCATGATGAGGGTTAATCATCCGCCTGATTAAAAGGAAAAAGTATCATTTCTCAAAACCAGTTTCGTGTCTACGGGTCATCGGAGGAGTCGAGAAGAACATAAAGTGATAACCTCCATGTTCTAGAACTCATACACTGTCTAGGTTCAAGTGGGAAAAAACTAGAGAAATTGATACAACGGAATATAACTGATAAATTATAATGAATTGGTAATCATAATCTGTATTTTATAGTTATGTTAACATAACATTACATTTCATTGTTCAATCTATATAAATGTAAAGTTTTTGAAATTGAATTTTCACAACCATTACTTGAAGGAAGTGAAACTAAATGTTTTTGGTGCACGATATATGAAAGAGAACTAATGCATAATGTTTTTACTTTGAAAAGATATAAATATAAATTCAAAATAAAAATACTCATAAATACAGTACGGTGCAAATTCAAAATGTGCAGTAGACTTAGCTTATAACGACATTGGCTATAAGGAAACTATGGTGGTCTTGATGCTTAAATACATTAATACTTAAATGATTACATTACAGTAATGCTTAAATGTATTGGTAATAATTGATCGGTAAAAAATAATCGGGTCAACTTAATGAAATATGTTGTGATTGGTCGGAGAAATATAAAAACATGAATCATTGAAATAGCGTATAGGTTCTTATTACTTCTTGTTTAGCAAATAATGGAAAGCAATAATGAAAGTTTCAAATTTGTTTATACAGTGAAGTCCGGTTAAAGTGACTCCGTAGGGACAGGCAGGAACTATTCAGTATAGCCAGAGTTCATTATATCCGTATATAGTGACCGGACCCTACAGTACAATAATTGTTCATTATATCCAAATATATTAGTATAAATTCAGCTACGTCGATGAAGAGAACTACTGGGTGATGAAAATTTGCTTACGACTGAATACGGTTATGCTCTCATGATAAATTTCCATTTCAAGTAGCGTCGACGCTTCCATCGTTGTCTCCAAAACTCCCGCAAGACTAATTTGAGTAAAATTTTGACTGATTTTGGTAAAAGTCTTTTGGTCCCTTCAATTGAACTAGCTCTTTGTTGGCTTTGAACCTTGTTTCCCCGGGTCCATAGGCTAGTTGTGTTGGCAGGTAGGAAGAGGTGACTAATATGTGTTAAATTAGGAATGTTGGATCACAACTGTCTAGCAACAAAAGGGCTTTTCGGTTTGATTCCTGTATGGTTATTTTCCACTGAATACGGAATTTAAAAAAAATTAAAGAATTCATCCAAGCTTTGTTATTTGCCTTAGAACATTAAATTGCACAAGCTTTTAATTACTGTTAAAGCGTCATGAGTTTAGAAATATTGCTACGATAATTGGGTTCTACTTTTTGAATCTAGTCACAATTGGGTATAATAACAAAGTGTGGTTTGCTATAGCCGGAACTCTATTATATCCGGAGGCACTAAACCCGGACTTCACTGTATTTCTTAGTGCCATGAGAAATCTGCTGCAAATCGATAGTTAAAAATTGCAATAAGAAATTATATACAGTAAAGTTCGGTTATAGTGAATCTGTAGGGACCGGCAAAATTGGTTCAGTATAGCCGGAGTTCATNTTTGAATCTAGTCACAATTGGGTATAATAACAAAGTGTGGTTTGCTATAGCCGGAACTCTATTATATCCGGAGGAACTAAACCCGGACTTCACTGTATTTCTTAGTGCCATGAGAAATCTGCTGCAAATCGTTAGTTAAAAATTGCAATAAGAAAATATATACAGTAAAGTTCGGTTATAGTGAATCTGTAGGGACCGGCAAAATTGGTTCAGTATAGCCGGAGTTCATTATATCCGTATAGTGAACGGACACTTCAATTTAATAATTGTTCATTATATCCAAATATTTCACTATAAATTCAGCTAAGCCGATTTAGAGAAGCACTGGGTAATGGGGATTTGCTTGAGACCATTTGATGAGCGCAGAATCCAACTTTGGATAGTTACATCGGCGTTGGCGTTTTATATTCTAAGAATTTGATATTTGAATTTTAGCTAATTGCTTAAATGTAACCTAATTATATTTCAACACTTTTATTATTAACTTACACCACAAAATCTTTGGAAGTCTTCTTCAATTTTAGATTTTGATTTCAAAATAAGAGAAATTGTAGAGTTTCCAATCTTATATTTCTCACATAACGTTTGGCGAGGTGTGTTGGAAGACAAGTGCAGCAATGATATCGAATTTATCGTTTAAGGACAATGCATTGCGCTTTTTGCCTGATTTTGACATTGTGAATTAGTAATTTACTTAATAAACTAAAAGTCACTCATAAGTCAACATGCAAGTCCGGTGCATAGATGGGCAGGCATAAAAGTATAAGGAACAGTAGTAGCAAATGGTCTCATTACGGAATTCAGACATATTTCACTATAACCGGACAAAATGACTCTCGGGACCGGTAGGTTTGGTTCACTAAGGCCGGAAGTTCAGTATAGCCGATTTCATTATAGCCGGACTACTTAACACATAATCTCCCATTTGCTTGGCAGGGACCGGACAGTGTGGTTTGCTATAGCCGGAGTTCTATTATAGCCGGAGTCACTATAGCCGAACTTTACTGTATAAAGTTATTGGAAAAATTGGAATAAATTATTTGTTTTATGCTACTATTTCAATGTATTCTTGATTTAAAAAAATATCTTTTTAACATTGCTTTACACAATTAATAAGCTTGTAAATTTGTGTTGCAATAAATTTTACTGGTTGTTCATTATGTGTATATACTGAACATCGGTTAGTATCAACAGAATATTGTAGCCCCTAACAGGCCAGTCCTTTTTACTCTAAATCTGTCATGTTTGGTCAAATTGAACACAATTCATATAAAGTATTATTGCTAAAGCAACTTTAAATAAAATATACAAAAATTTTAAATGCAAAGATTCAAAACTCAAAAAACTAATGACTAAAAAAACAGGGGTTTTGGTTTGAGAAAGCAGGAGTTAGGTACTATAGTGTGTTTTCGCATTTTCAGCCCTCAATAATTTAGGTTCAGTAAAAATAACATGGGGGTTTCCCAACAGGTTAACCAATGCTTGGCTATTAGCTTACTAGAAACATGCAAGCTAATTTTTTACCTTGGGTATTATTATGAATATGGTATATGAAAGTTGAATAATTAATGCAAGTTTCTGGAGAAGCAGCAAAGAAAAATTTTTTGGTATAATTCTTAAAGCCTAAAAAGTTTTCTCATATTTTTTGAGTTTCAAGCCAAAAATTTTTTGCACATCTTTAATGTTTTAAAAAAAGTGCTTTAAATCGACATGTTTGGGTGTGAATCTTATACATCCTGCCATCCAGCTTAGGTTATACTCTTTAAACTTTTTAAGCACTTTCACTCAGAACTAGCCACTGCTCGCTAGCCAACTTTGTAACTACTTTTGCTCAGAATGGTAATTAGGAGATTACTTAGAGGGCTAACAAGATGAAACTTTTCACCTTTCTCCATTTTCTCTAAACCAAACAAATGGAAAGTTTACATCACAAGAGGGAGATTCATAATACATGTATTAGATTATAAAGATATTGACATACGAATTTTAAAAGTAGGAATTTTCTTGATGGTTTGGTTCATTTCAACACCATCATGGTTTCTGTTATTTTCACTATGTATCACACATTTGTTGGCGTCGATGAATGTGATTGGTGAAAGGGTAGAAAAGATCTATAAAGATCAACCTGTACATTAAGTTAGTTAAATATTTTATTCAAATCTCAGAGTACGCAGAACAAGTGTATCAGCTTAATACTGAAAAGTGAAAAAGGACATGTTCAAACGTATAGGAATCAGTAGGCCTGATAAATGTTTTGTGAAACTCCGTTCGATAAAGTGTTGTCTGTCGGTATACATGTTTTATTTTGAAACCTGTTTTCACATTCAAAGCCTAAATTTATGAGTCTAAATCCTTTTAATTGAATTCTATTATAGGATTTAGGTTAAGTGCTAGGGAGCAAAGCCCTGGAAAAACTTTGGACTCTGATAAATGAAAAACGGAAGTTTGTTTGTGGGAAAGCATAGAGTGTCCACCGGAGAGAGAAAGTAGAAAAAAGAAAACTCCAATGGGTCCTTTGCTACTCGTTTCAAGAGATTAATTTTCAATTGACTTAATGCGTCCAAAGTGCGGGAGACGCACTGAACGTGCCAAAAAACAACAGGATTCAAACGAAATTAAATTCTAAACGAGTGCTATATACACTTGTTAAGTTTGTCATATGATGTTGTTGAGTTTTTGTTCTAACCATGACTGATTTTACTACCACCTTGCTCCTTGGGTCAATAATATACACAGTGGTTTCGTTTTTTAACACCATTTTACAAAATTTACTTCTATAGGGAAACATAAATGGTTGTACAACATTCCTTTTAAGTACTCTAGCCAAATCTAACATTGTATACAGTTGTATTAGAAATACATCAGAGCGAAAGTGAAACCTTTCATATACTAACACGTAACCATTGTAGCTATACGTGATATAGCAAACTTTAGTAACTGAAGTATTACTTATTGCTAGCCGAAGCGTCACTCACTCTTAAGTCAAGTATCCTACAATAAATAGCTACGATAACAATAGAGAAACAAATACTTATTTGTTATACAGGTACAGTGTACCAATGTAAACTTCAAACGGATAAGTATACAGTTAGGGGGAAATTTTTTAAACCATAGGAAGTTACTTTTGGCTTATGGTCTTTGCTAGAGAAAGTCTGGTGCTATAAATATGTCAAACTTTTTATGTAGTATGTAATTTTTTTAAATCAAGTGTTATTTTTTATAAAAGCTAAAATTAAAATGTGGATAAAGAATTTTTTTTAATTAAGCTATTACTATCTAAGAATCATGAGTTCTTGTTTGCTGAAAATCAAGTGTATGTAAGCATGTGTAACTATAACAATTCCTATGCTTATTGGCGTCTTAAGAATCAATCATAACCCTTCACCCTTTGATACTAGATGCCCTACAATAAAAAGAAAGAACGTTTTTATACGTTGTACTGTTCTTCCATAAAAAATGAGGTGCAGCAAAAAATAATTTACCGACTGTAAAAATGTTCCAAAAAATGTTGAACTTTTTTTACCAACAACAAGAGTTGCTACCACAGAGGGCTTGATTTAAAAGTAACTTCTCTTTCTTTTAATAATGTTCGCTCAAATGTATATGCTGTAAACAATAGCTTACATAGTAACCATACCAATTTTGGTGTATTACTAATGCTCCAATTANCAAATGTATATGCTGTAAACAATAGCTTACATAGTAACCATACCAATTTTGGTGTATTACTAATGCTCCAATTATACTAGGCAACTTTATGCGAAAGGTTTAATGAAATTTTGAAATTTTTGGTGTAATCGCACATGAAATCTTACAANCTCCAATTACACTAGGCAACTTTATGCGAAAGTTTTAATGAAATTTTGAAATTTTTGGTGTAATCGTACATGAAATCTTACAATTTCTCTTGCACAACGTCATCATACGCAAGAAAAATTTCAAGATCCGAAATTGCAATCGAATGCAATTTCGATCATGAAACTTTACAACTTTTGAATATTTTGGTTCAAATAGCCCCATCTCGTAAAAAACAAGTTAATGCGGGACAAGTTTTATTTTGAAAAAACATCAATTTGACAAAAATCCGAGGCGGGTTTTCAAATATAAATCATTTGAGGCAAGTTGAGCGGAAGTGATAATAGGTGAATTTCATAGGTTTGGTTACTAGTGTAATCAATAATGAAACAAAAGTTTCATACAACTTCTTGCACAAGAAATTGCATAAAACTTTTGAACAAAAGTTGCGCAACTTTTGCTCTCTGGTGTAATTGTAGCATAAGCTTCTCACTTCCGTGTTCTAATAGATGGGTATATTTTAGCACGACTGGAATGTTAATCAGTTGCACTAAAATACTTTTTAGATTTGAAAACCACAATCAATGAGGTTATATNAGCACGACTGGAATGTTAATCAGTTGCACTAAAATACTTTTTAGATTTGAAAACCACAATCAATGAGGTTATATAGAGGCGCCAAAGGTACGCAGTTTAGTCACACCGCCAATTTTGCAGAATACAACAATAGGTTGTTACCAAATTTGAATAACTCCAATTTCCTCGAATAGCACTAGCACCAAAATATCGCAGGTTTACACGGACAGACAGACCCAAGAAATGCAATATCCTCATATTCCTACTATAGTTTACACATTATGCAACCTAATTGTTATTCATCTTGATTCTAATACCATTTTTCTTATATATTTTTTGCAGAAGCCGCCAACTCAAAATCAATAGATATGCGGAATCACACTTTTAGTATCCTGATCTCTACATTTGGAATATTCTTACTTAACTTCACATCGGAGATATTTGGGCTAGCACTTCCAGATGGTAAGTTCCAACCATTTGATATTACCCTTTAGCATAAGAATAACTGCAAAATATATTAAAATAATACTCATTCACCATGAACTTCACAACACTTGTGCAGCAAATTGTTGTATTCGAATCTAACTGATTCAACCAACTTATTTAGGTAAAAATGGATAAACAAACTTTCTGATAGTTGTTGATTTTTGATTTTGGGAAATTATTTCTTGTGGTATTTGGGAGGATCAGACATGATTTCAGTATATAATTTTCTAAAGATTTGTTGATTGAGAATATATATAGTTTATAAAATGATTCATGAGTGGGTTTACNTACTGATTCAACCAACTTATTTAGGTAAAAATGGATAAACAAACTTTCTGATAGTTGTTGATTTTTGATTTTGGGAAATTATTTCTTGTGGTATTTGGGAGGATCAGACATGATTTCAGTATATAATTTTCTAAAGATTTGTTGATTGAGAATATATATAGTTTATAAAATGATTCATGAGTGGGTTTACTTATTCAATTTTATATATTCTAAAGAAGTTTGCATAAGTTGGGACTACTGGGGACATTGAGAATGTGGTTGGGGTCTTGAGTGACATGTCTGAAATGAGAAACTAGAATTGAGTCCGTAGTTGATTAGTTTCCTTCTTTGCATGAAATAAGATGGATTGTACATCGCTTCACACGACGCTAGCTATAGCATACACTCACTTCTCAAGAATAATAGTCTCTAGTGAATGTGATACAACATTGTACATATAAAAAACTATAACTTATTATTGTCCACACGATGAAAAGAAATTTTCATGCATGTATTATTGTAAATTTAGATATAACTAACTACCAGCATGCTATTAGATTAATCGTAAGGTGGTGAATAGGGATAATGATTTTTTATGTAAATAGGGTTAGTATTACAAGTACCAATAGAGACTTGATGGAAACTACATATTCTATAGACATATTTTTTTTGTCATTATACAATAAAAAATATATAAAACACTACAGTTTGATGAAAAGAAATGAAAGCTGTGAATTGAGCAGGGTTTCAGTTTGAAGACCTTGAGGTAGTACGAAGGAAAAAAGTAGTTGAGAAAAAGCATATGCTAAAAGTTAATAAAACAAGACCCAAATTAACTTTTACAGTCTGACACCTTATTGCAATCGCAATGGTANATATGCTAAAAGTTAATAAAACAAGACCCAAATTAACTTTTACAGTCTGACACCTTATTGCAATCGCAATGGTAATCCATGATGATTCTTCGCATTATATTGTTAGAAAATATATTTTAACAAACGGCTCTCTAGCACACATCTGGCTAATACCGCCAATCCCTGTAGACGTTGCGACAACTGTTTCACTATCGCCAATGCGAGTAAAGTCAAAGGAGAATCTGCCTCGGTAAATTANATATGCTAAAAGTTAATAAAACAAGACCCAAATTAACTTTTACAGTCTGACACCTTATTGCAATCGCAATGGTAGTCCATGATGATTCTTCGCATTATATTGTTAGAAAATATATTTTAACAAACGGCTCTCTAACACACATCTGGCTAATACCGCCAATCCCAGTAGACGTTGCGACAACTGTTTCACTATCGCCAATGCGAGTAAAGTCAAAGGAGAATCTGCCTCGGTAAATTATAGTTTAGGCTAAGTCTCACTTCCTTTCTCTGACAGTGAATTGAACCCGAGACCACCTGAGAGAAGCGTGACGCTTTAACCCCGTGGCAGAACAAAACTATATAAGTTGTTTCTGTATAACTTTTGTTTACCTTTATGCAAAACCAGCTATTTTATAATATCTCGTAAACTTACCTTGGAGTACAATAATTAATTTTTCTTAAAAATTGGGAGAGTTTTGGCTCATCGAGGTAAAATTTAAAATACTATAAATAAAATAATTTTCCATTATCTCAGTTGCTATTGTTATCAACTCGATTAGTATATTAAATCTGCCAATCTTAAGTTTGACAGCTCATGCTTGGCAAAACTGTCAAAATGTATATTGTTATATAAGTCAAAAGTATTAACTTAAAAATAAACTTTTCTCAAAACTTTTGAAACACGACTGTGTTTTATAATATTAAATTATTAGAATATTTATGTTTTAGGGGATTTTTCACAAACTTGTTGCCAATCTTTATTGCATTTTAGACAAAAGGAATACAATTTAATTTGAAAATTCCGTTGTATTCACTGAAATAGCCTATAATTTATGGAAGTAAAATAAAACTGTTGAAATGTTTAAAAAAAATTGGTGTTATAAACCGAAAAGGTCTACAAACTTTGTGTAGTTTCTAAAGAAAAGAAAATAAACATGTGCAAATATAAATTTTTAATGCAAAATGTGGTAATATGATTCTAATTGTAACTATTTAGATATAAATTCAAAATCTGCTAAATTACATCGTCGTCAAAGGGAAATACCTTTCTGTGTGAATCCAGTTCGAAGACATCATATTACCAAATTGTAATTTAATTGGTTCTGTAACTTAAGTAATCATACATATGTAGGATATCAATAAAAATCTAACCGCACTATAATTTATCACAAAATTCACTAAAGATGAAGGTAAATAATCGGTAATAATATTACAAATAAGACATTTATGTAGCTATCTCCTTTTTGATTTTGAATAAACGACAATATGAAAGGAGTAGTTGTAAAGTTCACTTTTATATTTGGTCGTATTGTGTATTCTAAGACTAAATTTACGTAAACAAGCCGCTTAGAGTGAAAATTCGTATAGTTAAATACAGCATGTTTGTTTTCTTAGTCTACTTTTCCTGATTACCCTTATCTTATACACTACTTTGAGTACGAACCGAAACTAAAGTAGGAAAATTTGAGTTTTGAGTGTCTAGGGCAATTAAGCTCATTATCTTAAAAGTTTCGTCTTTTGTCTTCTCCTCGCTTTTACTAATTTTCTCTTTCCCAGACACTTTCTCCAGTTCAAAAACCTTTTCCCGCCTCCCCTTTACTGCTTATATCACTTTTCAATGTAATTTGTCTACGTGTGGTCGACTGCATGTGTTTTATTCCCATAATGATTTATGGATACTAATCATTTTTAGATACATAAATTTAATACGCTTTTGAGTACAGTGCTGGACAAATTTATGCGACAGGGAGATTTTGCTTTTTTCCCCTGCGCTTTTTCTTTGATGAAATCCTGTTTTATAATTTGTACGACTTTTTTTGGATAACCAATAAAGGGTACCTTTGTTTCACTTCTAATCATATATTTTTTTAAAAGTACATTGAAAGTAAAGAGATTTTTTTTAAATAAAGTCACTAGGATGAAAGAACAACATAAAGTATACGATTTGTTGAATATCAACTTTTTGAAACTTAATTTTGAGATACNTAAAATAAAGCCACTAGGATGAAAGAACAACATAAAGTATACGATTTGTTGAATATCAACTTTTTGAAACTTAATTTTGAGATACTGCACATTATGCATTGGAAGTTTCAGATTTATCGTATTCGTGTCTATTCTGCGCATCCTTATATACTGCGCACCCAGGTACAACGAGCAGAATTCTCTGGTCAGTCTCATGACCTTGTTTACATAATAAATACAATAAATGCAAATAGATAAATAAATATATCACGCATCTCATGTTCACTGCGCGCACTTATTATTTTTCGACACTCTTTTTGGAAGTGGGAAATACGACACTGGATAATTGATGGAAGGTCAAAAAAGCAAAAATAAGTATACCAGAAGTATTAATTGACGCTTAAAACGCCAGCTGCAACAAACGGCGTTTCTAAATTCAAAATGTATCGCTACTTAAAGTTGAAATTGTTCAACTTCATTGCTTTAACTATTTAAAATATTTTTTCGTGCGCAAAAATAGGAATCTCAAAATAATAAAGTTATTCATGATATAACTACTTATCCTGAAGTAAATCAGCAGAAGAGTATAGAAAAAACAAAATATATTTGTTGATACTTAAGATTTCCAAGGAACCACTCTATTTATTTCTAACTTTTTCAAAATTATACTAATACAAAATGCCCTTAGATGTATATCTGTTAAACTCGTTTAAAACAGATCAAAAATATTTTTTGATCCTTTAAATATCGCGCACATCATTCTCAAACTAAAAAAAAACTTTTGCAAGCAAACGCCTGCTAAGCAAGTACAAATACAGTAAGATCAAAAAATATGATTTTCGATGAATCAAGATGGTTCTTCAAACTTCCATCCTAGTGACCAAATTAATAACAAATCCTTCTCTGGTTTCAATGAACCTTACATAAAAAATATCAATTGGCTGGAAAAAGATTTAAGTAGTGAAGAAAAATTATAAAAATCTATATTATGAAATTTTGTAGAAAAGAGCATGGGGGAAAATTGAGTTCTCGCATTTAATAATTTGTCCAGTACTGTACTAACCCTCTTGTAACTACATAATAACTAAGGACGTCGTTCCTATGCATTTGCATAATCGCAGTGATGCAACGCTAATTAGTGATAGTTAAGATCTTCACGAATAATGAAAAATGGAGCCGAATACAATAATAAAGTGCATAATCACAACGGAAATGCATAATTTTTCGTATCACTTCAAATTTTACCATATCTTATACCAGCATGAGAACAAATTGTACTACTAATGCCGACAATTAGATAATTTTAAATTTGTTTTTGAAATTTAAATTCGAAACTTTTGCTAAATTAAATAACCTTCAGACGTGTTTCTTTGCCGAAGCACCAAAATTTTTAAAATTCATCTTTCTAATTCAAATAATATTCTATATAGTGAACGTCCGTCGTACAATAAATTGTCTATTCTGAAGTACTTTTAAACGTATTATTACATTTAACGATGTTTTTCATTTTTTTCGGAACATATAGTAAAGTAACAAATCCTTATTTTTAATTATTTGAAGTTGACTTTTATAATACAGAAACACTTTCACAACTTTGAATATTCCTTCATAAGAATAAAAGTACCTATAACCTTATCAAGTTTGCAGAATTTTTATGAATGTCGTTTGTTTTTGTAAGCAGATTTGGAGAGATAACATCGAAAATGCATCCCCGCATTTCGAAAATTTGGGCGCCGCATAATCGGTGCAGTTAAAATTTTCTCTAAAACGTTATTTTCTTTTTATCAGATAGTTCTATAAAAAATTTCAGATCAAAATTTCAATTTCTGCTCTTACTCATGAAATGATCTTCAAATTTCAGAAATAAACGCTGACATAATTCGATTACAAAACCTGATAAAGTTTATTATTTTCATCAGACGGCGAACAAAATTTTTTAAACCACTTAGCATAATAACTCATAATTGTTTTGAAAATACTGCCTCATTTTTAAAATTTTAAGCATAAAAACGGCGCTCTTGATAATAACTTAATATTTTTAACGTATTCGTAATGATGTAGTGCGCTTTAATAACATATAGTACATTGTACTTTTTGTTGCAAGCACGGCTAAAAATTAAACCTGAAAAGTTTATAACTCAAAATTTGCTCAATAGACTATCAGAGATGTATCTATAGGCTATAAATGAGATAAAATTCTCTCTTTTCGTTGTTACTTAGTTTTGACCCAGTTTGATTTTCTGGCACTTGTCAGATGAAAGGAAATAGAATTAAATAGATTTTACAGAGAAGAATAGATTTGAGGTTGAACCTGATTTCGTATAGTCCAAGAAAATTCATTTCCTGTAAAGTCTAAGGCAAAGAGAAAAAGTTTTGTAAAAGTTGGAAGTGGTTGGTTGGACCGTAAACAAAAGTTTTTGTCTTCTGGGAGGTTTTTGTCAACTCCAGCAAAAGCAGAACTATACAAAAGACAAAGGAATTGGGGTGGTACTGGGAGAAGCTTATTAGCAAAAACTTTTGGGCTTTTTTTTTAATTCTATAAAACATTATTCAATTAAAAAGGATATATAGTTGAATAGTCATATCATTTAATTTTGATAAACAATAATAATTATTGTCTATTAGTGAGTAAACTTTTATAAATCTGCCACAAAATTTACAAAATTTATATTTTTTTTTAAATTTTGTAACAAGTCATTTATAAGTGCAAGGATAAGTTAGTAACCATAGGAATATCACTTTTTATAATTATTATTAACAATTATTAACCCTCGTTTTCCCCTTAGTGACAGTAAAAGTAAAATGCCAAAAGTAACAGCATATATACTCATATTCGTGCAAAATCTATACGAGTTGAATATAAATGAAAATTTTCTAATATTTCCGTGAGTTCAATGGATCTGAATAGAATAATCAATTTTTAAAAAGTTTAACTTAAAATAAATAAAGGTATATCTACAAAGAAAAATATTCAAAAGTGATATCTTTTGTGCAACAAAATGCTACGGAAGTCATTTTTGCTGATCATATAAAATTTTTTTAGATTTCTCTTAAGAAATCTTAGATGGAAGTAAAAGTTGACTATTTTTGTTTCCAAAGTTTCAAAATCATGTGGTAAAAAATAAAATTTTATTTGAAGTTGTATAGTAGAGAAGGAGTAGATTACATAATATAACATTAATGAAGTAAGAGAGGCGTAACGGAAGACGACAGAGGAAATTAACAAGTTCTCATTTTACACTTTTTCAATTGGCTGTCAGTTGGAAAGGGGAAAGCGGAAGAGAAATTCTTGAAAAGAACTTCCAGTGGAGAAAGTTCAGTCTGTCCAATTCCCTTTATTCTATATCTCTCATTTCATCTCTTACTTTGCCCCCTTCTCATGTTACTCTTGGAGATAGAAAGTGAGCGATAAAAACGAAAAAAGTCGTTTTTGGTTGTCAAAGCGAGACTAATGTCAATGCGTCGTCGTCGGGTGACATATAAAAGATAGGGAATGAAAATGAAACTCTTTCCTTGGAAAGGAGTGAAAAGAGGATTAAAACTTTCTCTGAGCTATGAACTCTGGGAGGGCAAAAGAATAGAGAACGACAGGAACAGGCAAACAATAGGGCGGGTTTCTTTTCTCCACTATTTTCCAACGATAATTAAATTACTCTACTGTTTAATTGAACGTTAACCCTTGAGGTGACAAAGAAAGAAAATATACACTATTTTTATTGCCTTTTACCATGGTAGGTTTTTCAATATATAGACCTTAGTATCTAACATAATTGAATATATTCAAATTATTATTATTATTTCTTGTCACTTCTTAAATATCGATTATAACTTAATAATTGTGCTAAACCTTAAAAAAAATTCTTCCTTAATGTTGTTTATTATATATTTCTACATGCTTAATACATTTATATATAATATACAGTATAGAGGAAATTTTAGGGTAAGTGAAAGACAATTTCGATCTATACTCTTTGCTAGANACACTATTTTTATTGCCTTTTACCATGGTAGGTTTTTCAATATATAGACCTTAGTATCTAACATAATTGAATATAGTTTCAAATTATTATTATTATTTGTTGTCACTTCTTAAATATCGATTATAACTTAATAATTATGCTAAACCTTAAAAAAAATTCTTCCTTAATGTTGTTTATTATATATTTCTACATGCTTAATACATTAATATATATATAATATACAGTATAGAGGAAATTTTAGGGTAAGTGAAAGACAATTTCGATCTATACTCTTTGCTAGAGAAAGCAGTGAGCGCATAATCAGGCTCGTTTAGTCTTATG
>NIPM01000131.1:0-157689 GCA_002738285.1 Holacanthella duospinosa | reverse complement strand
GGGGGGGGGGGGGGGGGGGGGGGGGGCTTAGTGTTAATATTTTGCAGAAAATATGCTGCAAAACTAATCAAGGCTCGACAATCACTGCAACTTAAGTTATGATTTTTTGAATGTTCAGATTTTGTAAACTAGTGTTGTCATGATGTAACTTTTGTATGAAAGTTTGAAAATACTAAAAAAAAATTGAATTTTTTAAACATCATAACTTCTGATGTAGTGCTAAAGAGGGTTGTATTTTAGACTTCATATTCTACTTTTCAACAGATTTTATTAAATCGTTAACATTCAATCCTAAACAAGTTTTACTTTATGAGACAATGTCCTCCTTATTTAAAGACGTTCTGTTTTCTCCAGCGATGAGGGTGTGCCAATAGAAATTTTTAAAGCGTCTAAATATATGTGGAGGATTGTACAGTGTACATTAGCTTACAGAGTGTGTTATCTATCAGTAATGTTTTACAACAATATGTATATCTTTCTTTATGTAATAGTGCAAAAGATTAGTGGAAAGTAGCGTATCTTACTTTACCCACAGATACCACTCTCCTTTCCCCTTTTTGGAGATACGATACCACAGCATGAGATACGGTGTGGAATCTTCTGTAAGAATCGATATGATACGGAGGGAATTGTTCCTCCACATCGTAACTCATTTCTTCCAATCCAGCTGCCAAAACAAGGATAGTATTTGGTTTTCTGCAACAAATCAACACGGAATTCAAAGTTTTATTTGAAATTTGTTTTGATTTGATTGGTTTGAGGGTTGATTGTTTATCTTAAAGTTAATTTGAATTCCAATTCTCCAAATGGTGTCAAGCATGACTAATTTTCTGTCTCATCTGATGTGGCCACTACATAGAAGGTAATCTTGCTGTTTTGACCAATTTGATTTTGTTAAATTTGGAATTAATTTAAAATTATGCAATGAGATACCACCGCTTCATTCCAAACTACAGACTGGTATCATATCTTTATGTCGTATCGAATTTCCCGTTATGTAACGGATGAGATACGATGATACTACCACTCATTTAAACTGTGTATCTTAATATTTATATATTGAGGCTATTCCCGACGTTTTCATAAGTGTTAAATTTTTTTTAAGATTTGTTAATGAGTGACATAAAGAGGAAATCTAGAAAAATAAATAACTCAAATGCGGTTACTTTGACAACTGTATTTGACTTTGTAATTCCATAAAATTTCCTTTACCTTTTTTATATGTTGTAGTTGAGGGAATGAGCTACGAGTGAGTCCACACAAGTAGTAGGTTTCATTTTTCTCATACATCTCTTCAACTACGACATGAAAAGGAAAAGTGTGAGTTTGATTCTTTTCTCTACTTCGGGACTCATTTGCATTTTAACAATAAAAACAAAAAGAAAAAAGATGCCTCTGAGCTTACTAAACTTTAACGGAGAGGAAAAAGAATCAGACCAATCACAAGACTCTAAAATGATGTCACATTATTATAAAATAAACATTTTTTTTAATTGAACAACTTTTTATCTTATAACCAAAATCGGGAATTGCTTCATTATTGTTATATCATATTATATATTTATTATATAATTATGATTGTATATATTATAAACAATTTATGAAGCATTTGTATTTGCTAGTTTTTAATCAAAGGCATTGGACTAAAAGTCTCTTCCCTTTGGTTTTAAGATATAATGTCAGTCTAAGTTATATGTTAAAACAAAAGAAAATTTAAAAACTTGAAAGAATTGTCGTCGAGTTTGATGATCACTAAGGAAAAACACGTATCTCAAAGTAACTGATTAAAATTTTGTTTTGAACTCCAAGTTCTACATCCTAAAATACTGTTTCACAAATGTTTAACATAGATTGATAATATTACTACATAACTAAGAAGATTGTTAACTGTTATTTATCAAAATAAAGTTCAAAGTATCAAATTTTAAACCATGTTTATACTGTTCCTAAAAGCAGGCACTACATGACGCAATTCCGGTTTGAAAGTTACGGAAGTATCGTTTAGACATTTATGTATACAAAGTTACACATGAGTAGTATCAGGATGGAATGGTTACTGAGCTTGCTATGTAGTGAGAAAAAAAATGCAGAATGCAGTTAGTTCTAAGTATATGCAGAATGATTTAAAATTTTCAATACTAACTTTCTCCAAATGAAATTAGAAATATAAACAAACATTTTCATATAATTTGTAATCCCTAGTAACAATAAGTTAAATTGCAATCACAATTTTAACACTTTGAGTAACTACTCGTCGACAAAAATAAAAACTAAATTAAATTAAATTTTACCGATATTGAAAAACTCTACACATCCTATCCTTGATGTCCATTATCGTTATCCTATCTGTTTCTGGCAGGTTGATTTCTACTTTTTTCTTCCATAGAATACGAATTGGCTACTGTTACAATACCCTAGGAGAAATAGAGTGAAAACGACGCATTGAGAATTTCCCCGGAAATACACGTACTAGAGATTCATAGATGGTTAGACTCGGAGTTAGTTTAGTATATGGGCATTTGGATGATGATAAATACCATCCGGTTGAGAACCATCGTTCCTCCTAGGTTCCAGAACTACGTCTAAGGTGTAGTCAGAAAGTGAAGAATAAGTTATAAAACCCAAATATATACATAGTAGTAGTGGTTCTTCCAAATCAACGGATGACTTGTTTAAATTCTGATTCAAAAGGCAAATATATCCATTCTAATAAACTCAAAACCAAAAAGGCCTCAAACTGTGTAAACGCAAGAACCACAAACGACTAGCTACTCTTTTCCTTCCGTTTTCACCAACTTAATAGATGTAGAGTGAAAGCTAAAGGCATATTCCCATCCAATGTTTTTTCTACCACGAATAAATGTTCCTTCAACCTCAGGATACAGAAATAGCTATAGTTTCGACCACAGACAGTAGTAAATTTGAATTAACGAGTTTTAAAACATGACTTTGTAGGTATAGTTATATATTTGTTGTTGGATATATTTATACATATAAACTATCCATTTTTCTTCAGTTTTTATTATATTTTGTCTTAGTTATCCAAGCAAAAAGAAACAATTATATGAAGTACGTCATTGGCTTATTGCTTGTCGGCAAATATAAGTAGTGTACATAGGTACACAGGAATGCAGTAGAGTTATATACAGAATATGTATGGATGTTTGTTTGTATTTTATCCAAAGACTTAGAGAAGAGATAGCTAGATACTTGGAAGATTAAGAATTGTCTAGAGAAATTTGTAGATGGAGAGAATATCTTAAATGAAATGCAACAATTAGACTCCTCATCAGGAAACAAATTTAGTGATTCAGATCTTGAGCACATTTGCATAACTCTATTGTTCTACTTTCTTATCTATTTCTACTTCTAAATTTCCATAAGATGGAGAAATTAACCTCTGGAGAGAAATAAGGAACAAAAGTTTCTTACGACTCTACGGGGTACCTACAAGTGATTGATTAGCATCTTCACATTAAAGAAAAGGATATCAGTGCATACAAATTGATCAATTTTAAACTCAACAGTTCAAGATGTGATCCAAATGCAAAGATAGTAAAAAATTTATAGTTAGAGCGTATATTACGAATATGAGTAGATAGCTTCTTAGTTCTTAAGTTTAATAATAGTTATCACCTATCATCAGCAATATTTTGATGACCTTAGAAACGACGTAATTAAATTTGACAGAAACCTTTAAAATTAATTCATAATATCGACAAACAGAACTTCTTCATTTACGTTGGTGCGCATTTTTGTTGACGAAATAAAAGTCAATATATTACGCACCAAGACATGAGTGTATCCATCTGGTTCTACCAACGTCAGAATACGGGAAAGTAACATCGCAGAATCATATTTATAGATTGTTGATAATATAGTAGTTATGAAAAATTGTTGACTTCTCCATCGATTATTTTGAAATGTGCATAATTTTTAACATTAATTCCATGCAATTATTAGTTTTTTGCAGAACCAAATGCTCCTGAGATTAAGGATTGATGTTTGTGCCTTCCCGCTCGTTTGGCATTAAATGTGGGCTAGCGGTGTAATTTTTTTTTAACCACTGGCAAGCGTTCACTCTCCATTTTCACCAATTTTTTCACAAATTTAATAACTAAAACTAATTAATTTACGCATAGTACCTCTGCTGATAAATTTGTGGCATAATCCGGTTTAGAGTTGAATTACTTACGAACTTGTCTCACAAGATAAAATGTAAAACAAATCGCATAGAGTTAGGCCTTCAACATTTGGAAAAGGGAACAGTGTTAGAGAATGTTTAATTACAAAATTTAATAGGTTTAAACTGTATTTAAAATTTGTTGCTTTAGATACAAATGTATACATTGGAATTAAACCTAAAAGTTTAAGCTCTCTTTGACCTCGTGGCATCTTATGTTTTGACTAATATGTGCTTTATGTGTGTCTCAGCTGGTCTTAGTTTTAACGTCCTTTTGGGTTAACGATAGCTCGTAAATCCGAAAAGAGAGAGAAAATTTTTGGTCAAAGTAGAAGACTTTACGACTTGAGTAAACAGTCTGTTTTCTATTTTTGGGGAGAAAAGTGGTGATGAGAGATAGGGACTTTCTCAAGGGAAACCACAGACTTGCCTCATTTTGAGCTAAATAGATTCATAGAAAATTCTCAAGTGCGGAGAGTGGGAAAGTTATGATGGTAAAATTTCTGTGTAAATTGTAATATAAATGCAGATGGAAGGCCTGAAGGGATCTTGAGTCCTATTCACTAATTTCCAAGGCTCACTCTCCGCTTCAAGCTCCACAGATTCTCATTTTCACTCAAGTCCTTTATTTCTCTTCAGGCTGTACAACTGCTGGTTTTGGGACCTCTCTATCCCGAAATATACTGACAATTTAGCAACTATAATCAAACCACATGTTGGTCTCGGGAAAATTTTTAGCAGGCCAAGGTTTAAAACAACAAAATTATGAAACTGTCTTTCCTGAGTCAATATTTATTTAAAAAAAAAATGTTTATAAACTAGTCGAGTACTTGGAATATTTCGTAGTTGAAATAATATTAAGTATTTCTAAATATTTATTTAAAAAATTTGCAAACCTGCAATTTTAAATAAAAATTTTCAGATGAAAAAGTTTTTTGTTGTCATAAGACTGTCATTGTGCAATTGTTTATATACCATGTACAGTGAAGCGGTAATATTAAATTTTAGAAATTCTACCTATAAACATGATTTTCAAATTTAGAATTTTGAATTTTCGGTCAATTACAGTTCAACCGACATGTTGAAAATACGGTGAATTTCAATCAGAGCTATTGAAGTGTGTATAACAAAGTATACAAATGAAAGATGTAATCGAAACTCTAAACCTAACTGGTTTAAATCATAAATTTCAGGTTAGGTTAAGGTTTTAAGTTAAATTTTAAGGTAATGTTTTTAATTTAATTTCAGTTGTTATTAGATTTGATAACGTTTACTACGTTAAGGAGAACAATATATTTTAAACAATATTGAAAATATTGATTCCTATTGAGTATGACTCCTCTTATTAATTTATAATATAAAATATTTCCAAATATGAAAATATGAATATTGTAATATGAAAATTTTTTAAATTCTCAATATAGCCTTACGCCTAATGTATGCTTTCTGTTTCGCTGGCGTTCTGCGAAGAATTCTTAGGAGAAAACGCAAAAAATTAATGTATGCTTCCTCTTTGCGCTATGATTGCGTTGTATTTGCGGTGTAAGGTAACTTTAAAAAAAAATTCTTTTTGCAAATAATCAATATATACTTTTTCTTTTTGTCATCTGTCTGCTCTCGTACCGTTTCGATTAAAAGTAGAACTGGTTCTACTTCTCGAAGCAAAATAGACAGCAAAAGTGGAGAATTCAACTAAATTTTCATTTGCAATTTTTAGAAAGTTTGAACGAAGAACAAACGCAGAAAGTATATATTCATTTCAAACAATGAAGTACGCAAAAAAAACGTTAAGGCAATGTAAAAGGTATGAAGTCAAAAAGCATATACCGGGCGTTAATGTTAAGTATTAATGTTCAGTTATCACTAAAAGTGTAAAACTGTTTTTCAATTTTAATTTTGTTTCTATCTTCATTTCTTGATCTTTAGTACTTTATTCGTCAATTTGTTTTATAATTTGAAGTTTTAAATAAAACTATATTTTGCGGAAAAATGATAATGTATGTTCAACACAGTTTACTCAGGTTGCTAAAATTTTAATAGCGGTATAACTTTTAATTAATCGGCTATATTTTTGTAAAAAAAAACCTATTTTATACACCGTATTTTTTTCTCCGGGTTATTTAATTTGTATTTCATTTACCGGGTATTTAATAAAAGGTCATAGAAAATTTGCAAATACACAAGTACCATTACACTACTACTGGAATATTAATTACACCTACGAGTAGTTACATACTTTAACATTAGGTCATACTTGACATAGCTTTGTAAGTGTTGCTCAAATATTTAACTTGCATATCGTAAAATTGCAAAAGTGAAGTTCATTCAAGTACTCTTGATTACTTAACTAATTTATTTGAATCTCAAATTGAGACTCGTTGGTTCCAATTAATTAAGCTTTTCTTAGGTTTCAATTTGAACTAGCTAAAAAAATTAAATTTTTTCTCTCAAGTCTATATAAATTGTATAGTCTCCTAGGTAAAATTTTTCAAAGTTGAAGAAGCTATGGAAAGCCAAATGCTTATTTTTGATTGTACCGCATTTGTTAGGTCTCTCCTGTACAGGGGTTAGGTCTGTGTGTCTCAACTCTACCAACTGAGTCTCGTAATAAGTGTGTTTCTGAGAATGTGTGGAGATGAAAGTCCTGATGCCGTGTCTAATTTTTGTAGTGCGTGAGAGAAAGTGCGTGGGAGTTGGGTATTGATTGCTTTCTGTTGGAGAAGAAAGAGATCTTTTACTTTTACATCTTCCTTAGCCTAATGTTAAGAGCATGGGGGAACAGGCTCTCATGAATTCCAATGTCTTATTAGTCCCATAGTAATGCATGTGAAAGATGTGATGGAAATAACAATGGAAGGAAACCGCTCCCTTTCTCAAACTTACAGGGTTTTATCTACAACGAATCCTTAGACTTTCACCCTAACTACCACATTTTTCCTTTCAGCCAAATGAGCAACGACTAATTTCACTACCATCATTCAACTGAACAACCACTTTTTTTCCCTTGTTTTACCTCCTTAAATACACTAATTTTCACAAATATTCTCAACATTTATAAACTTTTTCGAATAAAAGAGTTTGAGTGAAATTTGAGTCAAGTAACATGAACATGGACATTAATGGTAAGTTCTTTTAGAGAAAGAACATAAAAAGTTGTGTAACATAACTATGAATTTTAATTCATAAATTTGAATAGATTCTATTGTATGTTTCGTATTATTTGGGTAATTTATATATACATTTAGAAAGTAGTACAGTCTGACACAATATTTTAAGATCAATGGAGCAGTAGTTTTTTACTCGTAGCTTTTTGAAGTAATGTCTTTAAGATTGTGGTCGTACATCTCAGAAACTACTTATTTATTGAAGAAAGTGTTACAGTTTCGACAATACAATTTTTTTATATAGCAATACTAATAAATATTAAATATTAAGTAGCTAAGTGGAAAGTAAAAAAAAAAATGTAATTTTTTGAAATTTGTTGTTTTTTGTAAGGTCATTTTAAATAATTCTTTAATGGATAGATGTTTCTAAACAGCATTAAAAATCCCATTATGACTTTTCTAGTGATGGTAGAAATTTGATTTTGATATATGTATTACTCTACTTTTCAGTAAGTATTTGGAAACCATCTTTTAATTAAAAAAGAAGCTACTTTGTAAGACTGATGACATATCTTCAAAGGCACTGCTTTCCTAGCCAAAGAGTTTGAGGCTAAAAGTACCTTCCGTTAGGCTTAAGATATAGAGTCAAATTGTGTGAGGTGCATTCATGTATAAGATCCATTCGGTATAAGACACACTTGTGTATAAGCTGTACGTATATATAAGACTGATATACTCAAAAATCAAAATTTATTTATGCAATACTATTTGCATAACAATTTTGAATTTCCCACATTTATATATTAAAATATATGAACCAATGCTGTCACTGAAGATACTAGAATGTGATCTTCACTTCAATGCTAGCGCAACGGTTATGTTAACAATAACAGCTTTTGTTAGCGCCTAAGCTATAATGATACTAGATTGCATTAACAATAATCTCAATAGTAGCAGCTTATATAAACGGCTAAGTTAATTTTGATAGCTAAGTTAGACCTAGCAGCTTAGTTTGACGTTTAAGTTGGTTTATAAAACTTACTTGAATTGCAGTAGCATGCATTAAATGTATTTGTTGACGACTATGTTGATGTTGATGTTAGCATTCTACATTAACTGCTAAGTTTACATAAGTTTACATTAGCAGCTTAGGTCATAGCAAAATTTAATGTGAATGGTTTGCCACAATGGATAAGTTAATGTTAGTTATTTAGAAATCCCTTTGAGCCTATTGTACTAAATATCATAAGTCATAATAGTTTGGTTAAATATTTGAGTTTTACAATTACTTTCACTGATGACTCAACATGAAATATATTCCCACCCATTGAATTGAACTAGTCGGAAAGTCTAACCGTTGACATAACCAAGTAAATGGATTCGATTGTGGGAGTGAATTTGACACTTCATTAATCACTGAATTCTCCTTCTGACATTATTACTTGAGGTAATATTCTGTTTGTTACCATGGGATTGGTAGGGAGTCTGACAGTTGATTTCTAGACTTTGGATCCTTTGCCATGACTCTTGATTTTTTTCATGATTGACCTATGGAGAGACCCCCTGCGGTAGAACTCAATTGATCAAATTCATATAATCAAGAAAAGTTTCATTTCGAAAGAAGTACCCTTTAAATTACACACGTTGGACTGCAGTTTGAAGGATCACTCCTTCAAATACACATATAAATTGTTTAGGCGGTAAATATGAAATGAAGAAAAGTTCATGACTTGTTTACATGACATTTGTGGGTGTCGCCAGCTTAAACTTTAAAGGCTACAGACCCATGGTTCTTTTCAATTTTTTTCATAACAACAATTTCTAATCCCAGCATGGAATTTTCATTTTAAAAACTAACTCAAATTACGCGTATTTTATAAATATCCTCATCCACTAATACATAGTTTTTATAAAAATTGTACAAGTTCATAAAATATGACAACACTCCGCCTCTTTCAGCTTCCAGTAGGTACACAAACTCCCTTATGCTTGTCAATTGAAAATCATGACTCATATTATTTCATTTTCATATCTTCTAGTGTATCTCTGTATCCATATTTTCTGCTATTCAGTATTTCTGGTTAAAGTAATTTAATCCAATCAGAGCCTTGATGAAGAACTGCCTAAGGCAGGAAATAAATTAACAAATGAATTCATTTCATGTAAAACTCAACCACAATGTTTAGTTGTATCTTTGCCGACCCTGATGATTAAAACTTGTGTTACTTCTTATTACATCACTTCTATTACAACAACTATAGTTATTTTGAAAAATTTTCAATCTTTAGACCTAAATAAGATAGGTTTTTCAGGTACATGTGAAATTTTGTCAATATATAATCATAAGATACAAAAGAAATTATAAACAAAGTGTGAAAATTCACAAGAAATTAGAAAACAAGAAATTTTTTTTATTAAGTAAAATGAACCTATCGAGTATATGTTAAATTTGAGTCATTGTGAAATTTGGTTTGAGTATCAACTATGATTTTATATCTATTGAATATTAAATAATACTGTATCAGTACTTTGGTTATAAAATATATAATTTTCAACCAAAAATTATATACTTATGATTAAATTTTATGTGTTTGAAATATAGAATTTATATGTTGGGTTGAAATTTGTCTCTTAGAATTCAAGATTTCAAACTTGCCATTTTATCTTTTGATGGTTACTAAAAATACGTTGGTTGTTATTTTTCCATAATCGGAAACTCGTTGTCATTTCCTTTGAAATTGATTGAGTACCTTCCGACTCATAATTCATATTCATGCTGAGTAGTTTTATATTTATACCTCTTGACCTCTCTTGATGGATGTATGAAGATGATGAGTAATGAATTCTCATGTTATATTCCTATATGTTATCATATAAAACTCCTAGTTTCATCCCTGATTGGTAGATTTGAAACCTGTAATTTGAAACGGAGGTATTAGAGAATTAATCCTGATTTTCAAATAGTTGTAGCTCGACTCTATAGGTAGGGTCCGTTGACGCGTGAAAGCCAATAACCACAATGTGATGGTTTGAAAAATTGGTTTCATTCTAGAGGAAGTTGTTGGTTGACTAAGCGTGTAATAATGCTCTCTCTGTCCCTATTGGTCAATATTTACAGTTTCTAGGGGAATTGTGTAGTATTACTGACGGATGCATGCGGAAGTACTTTCTCCCCACAGTTGCTGTAATTATGTTTGTTTTCCACTTAATGTGGGTTCATTACTTTGGTCAGCGCCTACACACCGTCCGTCCGTTGGATACATTCGGAAGAGACTTACTCTCTTTCAATTCCCTTTGACCACTCGTCCGTGGTGAAGTGAACATTGGATTGTGGCCAATACCGAATAACGAAAAAAATACCCCATTTCATTCCTTCGTGTCACTTCCATTCTATTCTATCTACTTTAGATTTTTCATAGTGTCTTTTCTGCTGCAGGAAGGGGGAGGTATGAAAATAGAGTTTGATGTTACAACTAGGGTTCTCAATGGGTCATAGTAAGATTACTTTGACTCAAATATTTTATTGAGGCATTGGTTTCATATGAGTATGACTCATCAATGCGAAAATGAGTGAGTGAATGAGTCATTTGAGTTATATTGACTCTACATACCAACCATACGTCTTTGACTCTGAAAGAATTACTGAAAGTCACTGAATGAGTCATTTAATCATATGGTTTATAACCATTTGGAACGATCATTAGAGTTTACCTCACTGGAATAAATGAGTAATTGAGTCATGTATTTAGTGACTCAGATTTATAAACAAATTCCTTCGCCAATTATAATGTGTTAAAAAAAATACGATTTGTATATCAAAATTTCTTTCTGTCAACACCATTTTTGTGTTAAAAAATATTCTTTAGGTACTAGAAATTAATATATTATTATTTAAAAAAATATATACATATCTCATGTTCACTTTTGACAATTCAACAATTTCTGACTTGTGTACTCCTGTCACACAAAAAACTTTAACCAATTGGCACCTGCCACTTCTGTTTTTGCTCCATTTCTTCTGTTATACTTTGTAGACTAACTAAATGTTAACCCTTGATTGAGCACACATAATAGGAAAATTGTGCAGTGCGGAAGAGAAAATTAGAAGCTACACTAACCAATGATGATGATCCGTTCCATATCGTCAATTCTACTGTGAAAAAAGACAAATGGTTGTCCAACACCTGGAAAAGCAATTATCCAGCCTCTTCTGTCCCCTCAGAAGTAGTGGAATTAACATGGACAAAGTCTCTTCGAGAGAGTGCTAGCGTGCTAAGAACGTTGAAATACATTGGATGATGGGTTGAATAAAATATGTGAAGAGAGGAGACATTGAAAGCGAGTGTTGCGTGTTGGGAATGACCGTGTAGAAGTTATCTAGATAGAATCTAGTCAGATACATCCACATTTCATCCAGATGCTAATTGGATGAGGATCATTTCAACTAAGAGCCAAGTTTCTCCTGAGTACCTTGCTGAGTGGATTAATTAACATGCCAACTTTATTTCGCATCCAAAGAGATAATTTCTCAGTTAGTCTCTTAACCCCGGAGACTCAAAGTTGTTAAAAATCAATACTATATAGTCCCTACCACATATTTTTCAACTATTAATGCTAAATAACCATTTTTTCTGTCAAGAAATGACAAATAGATGTGAGTTGGCTTTAAATTTGTTGAATGTAAAATATATACTTTTATGTTTCATGCTGATGCAAAAGTTTAATTAAAATTTTTAGAGATGATGAATGGAAACTGAGCTATCTGATTACAGTTGATAGGGTTTGAACAGTTTCCAATGGAACGTGAAGAAAAGCGAGGGTTAATAAATAAAATCGGAGTTAATGAAAAGTTGAATTATACTAGTTGAAATGCGTGGGTTCATTTGAAATTAATTATGAATACATTAAGAGAGTAAAATTCTTGTTGATTGAAGAGTAGATGAATGATTCAATTTCATGGGAATCTGGTTTCACAAGGTGAAACAGGATATAAGACTTTCAAACCCTTTCATTTAAAAACACAATCAGAGGCGTTTTCAATTTTTTTTAATTTTTTTTCATTTAAAAAAAATTTGAAAAAGTGGTAGTTATGATAAGTTCGATAGAAAATGTATGGCGGATGAACCTATCAGTCATATTTGAATCATAATTACATCTTTTGTATTTGAAATTTTAGTATTAATTTTGTTGAGTCAAACATAGATTGATTGTTAGGCGTTAAGATTTGTGAACAGGTTGTATGTAGCATATAACTTGCCAAATTTCTAAGTTACAAAATTACAAGTTATATGTTCGGCCAATTCAATTTGCACCTGTGTAATTCACGTGGTAACTTTGAAAAATTTACAAAATACAAATTACAGTAATTGTATTACATTTTGTCCAAATTATATTACTTTTACCTGAAATTCACAATTATTTCAAAATTATAAACATTTTACATTTAATTTTACAGAAACCGATATCATCATCCGACAAATTTATTGTCAATTATCATAAAGTCAAGAATTCTCTGGAAGGGGCAAGAAAATCTAAACTGAAAACAAAAAAAAAAACCTGCTAGGTGTGTCTGGGGAATAACATCAATACAAAAAAGTAATTGAAAAACAGTAATTCAAAATGAACTTTTATTTTATTCAAATTAAATTTAGAAATTGGCAATTATTGGCAAAACTCTATCTGGAAAAGTAAATTTGATTATTGGCAAATTACTATCATTAAAAACTACTGGCTACGTACAATTGCGTGTATTCTAGCTACAAATAAATTACTTGCATTGGACGTATACATAATACAGTGGACGTGGGTTATAGTCAACATTAGCATATCCGTAGAATCATTCAGTGTTGCCAATTTTTAATATATAGACGAGGTTTTAACATAGTGTTTATTAATAATTTGATCAGATTTCGATGAATTTTAGGAAACTAGTATGCCGAACAATTTTTATACAACATGCCAAAATTCATCGACTAGTGTACAACCTCAAAAAATCCTCATTTTTTTATTTGTTTTGGTTCGATTTACTAGAATTGTGTATATTACATATTTACTAGAATTGTGTATATTACATATTTACTAGAATTGTGTATATTTACTAGAATAGCTTGGTATACTACCTCCCAAACAATGCTTACTTGGAATATAAAAAAAACCTACCAAGTATTTGACCTCTTAAGGTCATACTTAACAAGTAATTAACAAGTAGTTTTGTGTTCACCACAAATTGTCGTGAATATACTTGGTAAATATGCCAAGATTCGAATAAATCTAACGAAAACACATGTACATATCTTTGATGACCACTGGAGGTCAAACTGCTCGATAAATTTTGTTGCGCCTTAAACAAAACTTGCTCAGAATGTAAATATCTACCTTTGGGCCAAACCCCACAAAAATCTCAACAAAATACATTTGTCATGCCATTTGTACTAAGACCTTTGTTGAATACACATCTAAATAGTATATTTAAAAAGTGTTTCAATCAAAATCATTTTTAATTAATTTTTTTCTGTTTACTTGAAAACCAAACAGCATAACGAACTCTTTTGTCTCCACCTTAAAAAATATCCTTTCATGTTGTATTTTCGTTGTTGTTGTTTTTTTGAACAAAAATTCGTCCGTAATATATTGATTTCTACGCTTGTCTTAACAAGATCATATTTCAAAACATAAAATTCGTTGACTGGAACATTAGATTTTTCTTAAAAAATTTAACTTAAAAAAGGCACAATGAGCTTAGAATTTTTTCTTAAGAAGTGAGATAAGTACTTATGAAGGTGTTGTTTATACCCTTGTACATTCTCCGATGCATGGATGTAAAATATTAGTCATAGCACGGTTCTATGAATTTTAATATTTTTTGGCGGGTGATTATGTATGAGTTTTATTTCTATTGTTATCTTCTCTAATCCATTCGTGGCGAATGGGTGATTGATTTGAAAGTACCGAGATGATGAGACGTTCATTGGTTGAAGTATCTATTACCTGTCGAATTGGAAATTCTCATAGAACACTCGAGCTATCCCTAGGAGGGCTTTAATATACGGAAAATACATAAAGTGTTCCATTACGACTAATCTAAAGTCATCCAACTTTTGTTTTGTATTCGGTACTTTGGACAAGAGTATATCTACTATTTTCTACCAGGTAGGTGGTAAAATAGAAGGTTGGGACTATCTATATATACTGTCATATTCATAGAGTTTTTGCTCTTAAAAAAACTTATGTAATTTTTTCTCATAACTTGGTAATTTGGAACCAACACGAACATGTTAAAGGAAAACGACATGTAGGAAACCTATCCTGACTTTTTGATTGGCTCCTGGCATCTTCTTCTTTTTTTTTTGTTCTTGTCGTAATTTCATCAAGTGATGATTGGATTTTGGATCTTCCTTGAATATGGTCGAATGGCGTGATTTCTGCTCATCCCAAATATTTTCACTTGAAGCATGTCTAAAAGTAGTGAAAGTGTTATGTGAAAATAGGGTACTTCCGTTAGATTGGGTTAAGGATCTAGTTCCCAGAGGAATTTGGTGATTCGATTTGGATTTTTCTCAATTTTGTCAAGTTCAACAATTCGGATGTCTCAACTTAGTCCACCTTTTGGTACTCACTCTTAACTTGATTAGGTAGAAAACAGAAAGAAACGTAAAAAGGTAGACCCTTATGTGACAAAATTAATCACTTGCTGTATATTTTTGAAGAAAAAAAAACAAATTTCAGCACTGTACTTGCGTGCAAGTTCGAGTTGCAAGTAATTCTATTTTCCAAAGTTTATTTTTGAAAATAACATGTCGGCATAATGTCATTTATTGTAATTTTATTTCTACCGCATGCTTATATTCCTCATATAAAAATACTGAAAATTCAAGACTTGAAATTTTTGAAAAAATAAGGGTTAGCTAGAAACTTACCTGCGGAAAGCTAACTTTGAATACCTGCCATCATAGCCCTAACTATAATTAAATTTTCTAAGCTAACCGAGACACAAAAATTCTATTATCTCATTACTGTCGTTGCACGGTACAAAGTACAGTATCAGTAATAAATACGAATGACTCTAACCACTTGTATGTATGTTTTGAAATTTACGAAAACAAAAAATCTTCATGAATAGTTTTTTGGGAATTTAAATGCACCGCACAATATTTATTCCTATGCTGAAGGTGGTTTTTTCTGTTTGCGTAAAAAAAATTTTTTTTCATTTATGGAAATTTATTCCCAGCTTGGGTGAATCGCTTTTCCACATAGTTTTCTCGTTAGTATCTGCCTCTTCTATAAAACTTTGCTCACAATGACATTGAGTTAACATAAATCTAGACATTTTGTTTCTTGTTTGGAAAATTTATACCACAAATTAACTGTTCCGAATCGTGAATAGGGTAAAATAATTTCATCCAAATAAACATTTTCTTCTAGGCTTGTTAAATTTAAATTTAGATCCGTTTTCATAGCTACATAGGCTGACTCAATTTTTCCAATGTTGTGTTCGACCTTATCACCTGTTGGTACACCGAATATTTCTTTATATTATTTTATTTTTCAATTATTATCTTTAAATTATGACTCCAATTAGTTTCATTACCCTTAGGCTATTCTAGTTGTAGTAGAATATCGCAATCATAAAATTTGTGTGTCGTTTATGTCAGTCTGCTTTTGTCTTTATATTGTTTGGAATGAAGGTGCTATTCATAAAAATTAGTGCTGTTATAGCAACAGGTGTATTCATCAGATCTGANATAGGCTGACTCAATTTTTCCAATGTTGTGTTCGACCTTATCACCTGTTGGTACACCGAATATTTCTTTATATTATTTTATTTTTCAATTATTATCTTTAAATTATGACTCCAATTAGTTTCATTACCCTTAGGCTATTCTAGTTGTAGTAGAATATCGCAATCATAAAATTTGTATGTCGTTTATGTCAGTCTGCTTTTGTCTTTATATTGTTTGGAATGAAGGTGCTATTCATAAAAATTAGTGCTGTTATAGCAACAGGTGTATTCATCAGATCTGAAAATCCGGTTTTATTATCTATAATTATTTTCCGATATTGGTTATCTTTTGCATGCTACATATTACGTTTGCATTTTATGAAATTGGTGCGACCTATACATCTTTACTATATCCGTAGATTACTGTATAAGCTACTTCCATGATTTTTGTTTACAGGTCAGTTAATCTAATTTCTTTTTGTTCAATTTTTATACATATGTATATACGAATCCAAATGATTTCTACCTAATTATACGGATATAACTAAATTAGCTAAAAATATTATTTTATTATAGTTGCACCTCAGGTATCAGTGATATTTACATCATTCATATGCTAGCTTTTTAAGTTTTCAAGTTTTCGTTTAGCCGATGAGTGGCGAAACCACTCCCATCAAACCAGCTATCGCCATTCTGTACCAGCTTACTTACAGTTGATACCTCAGCTACAACCGGTTGATAACTCAGAAGCTTGTTTCATGATCGTATGCGTTACATATAGTTTCATGATATTGGATTAGCCTACGAGTAGTTTTGCCGATACTACAGTTTATAACTTTGGATTATATAGGTTTGTCATATATTTCTATCATACTTCTGTCATACTTTTCATATCAAGTACTATAGTATAGAAATGACAAAATTGCCAACAAATAGAAATGTAAATTCTGTGTGCATAGAGTGTGAATAGATATGCAAAATTGAAAGAGAAAAAGAGTGAAAGGGTCTCATTAGGAAGTGATTTGACATTTAACTATGTCACTATACACCTAAAATGGACGCAATTGGAAATATTTTGAAAAGAATGCCTACATCTCTAATTCATTATCTTTATTCAAAAGCATAAAGGCAACAGGACGCCAATTTATGCGAGTTCTCATCAAAAATGATAAAAGAAAAATCAAAGATGGCAAAAAAAAATAAGAATTCCTTGGCACGTGCTTGAGATTCGGAAAATGAGAGAGATTTGGTTAAATGAAACTGGGGCTATATAAGACTAGGAGAATTATATTGTTGGGTCGTAGGATTTATGTCAAATGATGAGAATTATTCTGAAGATATGATATGCTGGGTAGTAGTTGTGAATATGATTGAGCTCATTTTTACACTCCCATTGAATTTATTCAAAAGAGTTCCCATGTTTCATGTCAAATGAGTACTGACAGAATATTGACTACATTTGTCTGGATGAAGTTCCAGTCGAACATTTTTACGCTTCGGAGAGTCAAATGGCAGTGAGCCAAGGCGTCTTCCGATTGGCTCATTCAATACTTCTCTCACAGTTTCTAACTCAAAGTGAGGAGTTCTTATATATACTCGTATGAGAAAAGAACCTCTTATCAGAATGACACTAGTGACAGGAAACCTGACAAAGTGATATACCTTAGTTTCCATCTCATTACAGGATCACTGTCTCATGTGCACACTTTTCTCATATTTCTCATAACTTTTACAGACTATGATCAAATAAAACTTCAATTTATGATATTGCTTTTGGACCTCAGAGTCGCCAAATGTACATCTGCGTCGCTATTATAAGGACTATGTCAAGCTTACCTGGAAAATACATGTTCAATTTAAATAATGTCTATGTTAAAGAATGGTCACTAAATCCAAATAGCGTACCAACTCGCTTATATTAAAAAGTCATTATTTCTCAGTTGATATTTAGTTTCTATGTGTTTGTATTTGCGATTGACTAATTTGATATGATGGTCATTACAAATTTGTTCATTTACAAAGTATAACATTACTATTGACATATTTGCGCTATATACAATATTCACTTAGATGGGGAGCAGTCTAAACTTGGTTTTTTAAGTAATCACATTTATGGGATAGTTGAAGCAACGACCCAAGGGATAGTGAATATAGACTCCTAGAGCCTCTATAAAGTCTCCACGTCTCTGCCATGAGATGAGACGCACAGATGATGAATCTACCATGTCAAAAAGACTTGGTTTTGTACGATAGTGGATAATCACAATCCAGTCAAGGTTTGAAACACAATTTTTTCAATCGGCTCTGTAGCACAATTGGTAGCGCAGTAGGTTCGGTTAACCTAAAGAGGTGGGATTGTGCCCCATCAAAGATAAATTTTTTGGGTTAAGTCTTAGCGGTGAACTTGTTCTTCGTCATATTCTTCCAACTATTTTAGTGTGTTTAATTGTCAATATTCAATTTTTACCCTCAAATGGCCGAGCTATTTATCAATGAATCGTAGAAACGGTTCAACGATATGCTGACTTAATCACGAAGCAATACTGAAGTACTTAAGGGAGATAGACCAAAAATAACTGTGTTGTCTGCGGTTGTCATCTTAGGAAACTAGTTTGGCTCAAACGTAAACTGTACCCGTAATCATTATGATCATCTGGACTGACATGTAGCTTTTATAAAAGCAGTATCTATGAATACAGTGAGCCCAAAAGCAAATAATATTCAACAAGAAAAGCAAAATCGTGCAAAGTCCTTTAAGGTTTGCAGATAGTAGCTCAAGTTGTCAAGAGGAATTCTACGGAATAGTGCAAAGCCAGTTCGTTCCTGTGCCAATCCACTTTTTGCAAACTTGCGCACTCACTCCGGTTACACATGGCGACCATGCTATGTCCCCACATAGGGAAACGACCGGGAGCCCTCAGTGGAGTCTGTTGGGACGCTTTCCGAAGCGAAGGAGGTACAGGAAATATTGTAAGAATGAGAGCACAGCACAGAATTACCTGGACTTGATTTTCCAGAAATCCTTCGCTCATCAACATAAGAGGCACAAAAGATTCCTCCTCATAGCTCAAGAGATAGAAAAGTATAAATGAAAATTGTACGAGGCAGAATGCAAACAAAATCTCATACAGTTTGATAGCTCAAGTTGATAAGAGCAGCTAGCTGTTTGGAATAGAGTAATGCTAATTCTTAGTCGTCCCAACTAACTTTTTGGGAGCGTTCTCACTACCATTACAAGGATAACGAGAACGCTTAAGTTCGCGTTAGTGAATGCAACACTAAGAGTCTATTACTAATCTTCAATAATTTCTTATCTTGAAATTCAATTTATTTTATCTTTTACCTAACTTCAGTAGTTGGGAAACACATGTAGTGAATAATGATACTATTGGCATACTTTGTAATTCAGGAAACCAGTCTGTCTTGTAAGACTCTATGCAATCTGTACTTTTGCATAAGTAAATTTGGCAACTCAAACTCAACTTCTCCCATTAGCCTATTAGTGCATGTTAACAATAGTACTGGAAACTTTGCCAATTTTTTAAATAACTTTCACTAGAGATGATATCTAGCTGAATATAGATATATATTTTTCCATATAGGTTCTACACTTGTACTTCTTTCTATATTATATCACTGTAATTTGCGGTCAATTTTCTTCCTCTATATGATCACATTAGCCGAAATGAGGTTAGCTCTTGATATTTTTTACCCAAATATACAAGATATGAGAGTGATTTATGAACAATTTCCTGTAATTCCAAACTTAGTACAAGTAACAACTATAAATCAAGGGAGAAATCGAACTAAGGACTCTAACAATAGTCAGTGCCGTCACTTGTGTCTTGTGGGAGAAAAGATAACAAAAAAAATTTTCACCATAAGTTCCGTCTGAACAGTTTGGTTTCTGCTCGGATGAGCGGTAACCCTGGAATGATTCCTATTGGTCCTTGAGGAATGAGCGTTGGAGTGGAAGTTGATAGGACAGAATGCATAGAGAAAGTGATACATCCTTAGTCGAACTCTCTCTAATGTTTCCTTTTTGAAAATCCTCTAAAGATATTTTATGTATATTATAATTTTATTCAACACAGATGGATCTCGTCAGAAGCAAAAAGTTAACTTTTCCCTTCTCATTCTCCAAACTATTCCCGTATATTTATTCCAAATGGTGGAAAAAAACTCAAAAGTTTGAAAAAGTCCGGGTAGAAATAATAGTTTTAAGAGGATTTCTAAGAAATGAGTCAGAGTTAGTGATACAGGAGAGGAGAATAGTCATTGTCGTCTCTGAATGGTCGATATGACGTATTAGAGGAAGAATCACTTTGGCGGGAGAGCTAAACACGTCGTTGTCATGAGGAACTAGTGATGTCTGTTTTCCTGAGGAGGAATCCTGTGGCGGGAGTGAAAGCTTTTTCAAACTTCCGATGACAGTTAGGGGGACGAAGATAATGCTCAAAACCTTTCTCTTTTTCATTGTATTTTGTCTGAAAAGTCTCATCCGCTCTTTCTCTTTTGTCCCTAAAGTAAAGAGGTTTTGACTTTTTTCCCTGAATACTTCCGGCATTGAATGAGCTAAATGATTCAGAAAGGGTTTCCAACGGATTATATAACCTATTATGCCTCTCTACTCAACGACTCAAAATTCTCACTACTTCATACAATGCTTTAGGAAAATGAACTCTTATTTCTCAAAATGTGCATACTGTCGTATCATGTTTGTTACTACTACTCAGTTTAGTGTCTCTCAAATTCTCATGATTTTTGAATCCTATGAGTGTAAAGTAGATCTAGTGAAATTGTGAGCAGATAGTTACCAGCGGAGACACTTCCGAGAGAATACACTTGAAAGCGGATATTCACTACCGGACGTTTGCAAGCGGACAAATAATAGCACAAGTAGTTTTGGAAAAGTAATTTTGTGAACTACAAAATTTCAGAAAGAAAAGGCAAGTATGAGACTTAGTAGTATCAGTATTAACTTAGGGAAAGCTTTAGGTTGACTTAACTTAGCTGCTGAGCTTACAGCACGCAGTTTATATTCGAATACATAAAAAACCGGGACTTAACCTAAACTTAAAATAACGATAGCTCCAATCCATAATCCTGTCCACCTCTCTACTGCATGGGTGTATAGGCATTAAGACATACAGAATCACTAGAAAGAGTAGGCCAAAAAATATTCAAGCGCGTGCTAAAGTTACCAACACAAACACCTAGACACTTGTTTAGGGTTGAATTAAAAAATACATACATAGAAAATGAAGAACAGAAATTAGCTTATAACCAATATGCAAGAATATTAAACAGCAAAAACGAGTCAACAATTAGATGTGAGTACAACGAGCTCAGGCGTGTGTCGGCAAGGTACCCATTAGAAAAGTACCGTGGATGGCTCAAACTGAAAAAAAAATCGTTGAAGCAATGAATCGATCTCAGATTTATTTTAACTTTTCTTTTAATTTACTAACTAATACCAAACATGTCTTCTTAAGTAAAAATTTAAATACGGCGAAAAAACTTGAATTATACCTAGGAAAACAAGTGGAAAAACGTAGCTTCAAAAAAACTCACAGTATATACACAGCGTTCAGTATATTCCCCGCCAAAGAAAGCAAAAAATTAGTAGCAATAGTGTCAAAGGGTATTAGCAATAGTGGCAAAAAGCAGCAGCACTAGTCAAGAAGCATCGTTTTTGGCGGGGTTTTTAATGAGCGCACTGTACAGTCAACAGAATAATTCAACTACGCTTCACACTAAACACTTTTTACAAATTGGAGCTTGATTCATCTGGGAACCTGGGAATCCATTAGATAAAAATTCTACGGGGACGCACTATCACTTGAGCATGCGCTCCTAAGGTTCCGTAACCACTCGTGACATGCGGTGTCGCATACCTTTTTGCCCAGACCCAGATGACACCAGCTTCCGAATCTTTTTAAAAAGTTAAGCATAAGTGACTATAAAAATATACATATATTTATGTACAATGCAATCAAACTACATCAAGAAACATAAACCAATTGATACCTGTTGCTGATAAGTAAGTCAAATAATCAAATAATGATGATAAAAATAACCATAGTTTGACCTAACTATAATCAATGCTTACCTTAACTTTATAATACTAAATATATATTCAGATACATAACTAAGATGATTCTAATGAAAACTTTACCAAATACTGGAATATTTCTATAGTTAGCCTTAACCAAAACCAATTTTAAGAGACACCAACAGAAAAATATAAAAATCAACCGATAAACTTCAGTGCTCAGTGTACTTGAACAGAAAGCTCTAGTATTGAAATTGGGTTAACAATAGTCTAAATTAAATTGCAATTTTCGCTACAAAATTTCATAAAGTTAAACTCCCTCATAATCCTACAAATCACAAATAACAAAAACTACACAAACCATTATGATAGTTGATAGTTATTTAGTGAATTGTCAACTATGACTTACAGGTTACTGTAATGAGGATGGACTGGAGAACTTAAACAAGTTGCTTTTATAACCATCGACGAAGATGAGCCAGTAGTACAATTGATTCAAAATATTTTTAAATATTGCATGTTGTGACATGCAGGAATCAGAATAAATGTAAATAGAAATCCATTCAAATTTAAAAAAAAAAATTTTAGTATGAATTTCCTAAATTTCCAGTTAGGTGCACCAAATCAGATTTCTGACAAAAGGTGAAAATTTGTTTCACCATAGCTAAAAAATTCCGAATAACCTGCATGTACCCGTAGTAATATTTTTCTTGTTTCTACCTTTCTGTTCCCAAGTGTCCGTTTGCAAGACTGTCCGCAAGGAAGTGTCCGGAATTCGTGTAAAGTGATAGGAGAGTCTCATATTTCTCCCCTTGGTTCATTTCAATTCCACTTTCTCTTGTTCTCTGTATCTCTACGACTCCACTTTCTCTCTCTATCGTATTGCATTACAAAGAAGTTTTTTTTTGTCTTCTTTTATTATTGAATTCTTGAGTATAAGTTCAAACTTTCTCTCAAAAAATTTCTTCTTTCAATAATAGGAACATTGTTTTAAGTTATCCTCACTTCATGCTCCACCATACGAATGAACAATTTCGACTTTGAATTTAATGAGAAAGTTTTGAAGAGGGGAAAGTCGAAACTTTGTTTTAGTGAATCTGTCATGCGAAAAATAGCATTGAGACCCACACTGTTGCCTCGGACGAGAGAAAACAACAACGGGAAGAATGACTCACTTTCCTATTTAATGAGTTTCAGTTTCTCCTCAAACTAGGCTTATTTACTAATTGTCTTCTGCACTCCATTGTTTCGATGGAATGGTGGGTAATTTTGAAATAAAGTAGGAGAAGACCTAGGCAGATGAGTCGTTTGGATAGTGAGTCTATCAAACAAACAGAAATCTATGTTGGTTATGAGATTACTTGTACAATAATTAAAATAGTAGCAAGGTATTCGAATCAGTTTGTATGTCTGTCTGTCTGTCTGTTGGTTACATTCAATTGTTATAAATTTAACAGTTATTTATAATATTCCTAATCTAAAACTTGGTTGCTTTCAATAAATTAGTAAGACAAATTTTGCATTTATTATGCCACCATCACAAAGTGAAATTTCTTGTGCAAGATTTGGTAAAGTTGTTGTGTAAATGTAAGTGAATGAACACAGTTTTAATGGAAGTGGATTTTCTTTTAAAATTTTTAGTTTCTATAACGTATCCACTTTAGCATTAGTACATACTTAACTTAGTAATTAACATGATAATTCAAAATGCACCCATGTTCGAATGGAAGTATCTGACACTAGATCATCAAAATTGGATCCGATTCCAATTTCTCTCAAGGATTATAAAAGTTTTCAACAAAAATTCATCCAAATAACAGGGACATACAACATCCCTTCCACTCTAAAATTTCATCAAATCTTGTGGAAAAAAGTTACATGATGAAATTGTAGCATTAGTTATATGAAATATTTTCTTAAATTTTTTTAAATTTACTGTTATATCTAAAGTTTTGACTTAGTGACTAGGATTAGAATGGAATTACACAGCAGCATAATATTTAAAGACACAAGGAAGAGACTTTTGGCGTCATGCCATTTGCTGCTGAATACCTTATAAATTTGGTGTCAGAAATTATATTCTTTTTCTTTTTTAAATAAAAAATCAAAGAAATTTTGGTGTGAAATACAAAAATAATAGTCTCAAGGATTACTGTAAGTTATAATTTTATATAAATAAAAAAAGTGAGTGGCTCAGTGAGCGGCTCAGTGAGCGGAGCAAGCCCGTCTGCTAAAAATACAAAGTACCTATTAATTACTAATGTTGAGCAGATCTGTACGAAAAGGTTTAATTTATAAACTTTGGCTGCGGTCGGTAAAAAAAAAATTTTTTTTTTAAAGATTATAGTTTTATGTTTGCCTTTTTAAAAGTTTCTGGTTTGAGTTAGGATTGGTATGATTTGGTAATATAAAATGAAGTTTCTATTATGTTTTTGTCTACGGTTGGTTGTTCCGTAGTCATGGTTCTCTTGTACTGATACCTTGGGAGATGTCTCGTTACTGCTGAAAGTGAAAAGTATTCCTCTGAAGTTGGGAGTGGTGAAAAGAGAGAATAAACAATACAAAGGGAGACCAACTTTTTCCCTCTTTCTGTCATCCGAAGCTTAAAAAGTTTTTTGAAGAAATAAAAAGTATTCTCAAATCCCTGGATGGTGTTGATTCGTTTGGCTTTTTCAAAAACTTGACTTCCCCTTAATTCATTCAAATATCCTGGGTATTTGTTTGCCTAACTTCTTTTGTATTCCAAGGAGACGACCAACTGTGAAATAGAACTTAAATTCAAACCTTTTATTCTCACCCACTGTCTCCTTGGGACCAAAGTTCAAGACGAACTTTTTTTTTTATTTTTATACTCAATTCTTATAGTTAGTCAGAAATGAACGTGTGGCTTGGTCCTTATATTTTTTTCAGACATGTGTTCAAATTTTTAAAACTCTGATTCCAAGTTCTATTTCTTACTATGTATGTTTCTTTTCATTTTTTTTTAGAAACTGATCCATTCTATGGAAGCGGTTATGACCATTCTGACCATGGGCACTATGATACCTCCTATCACCAGCATGACGGACCATATGGAAACAGCAATCTCAACCAGGGTAAGTACAAGTACCCACTTTGCCAATATCTACTCAAAAACTCTCCATACTTTGTATCCATTTTAGGTTGAATCAACAGACATGTTGTAATAGAATCAAAAAAATGAAAATTTTGGTATAAACATATTATCTAAATCAGTTTTTATCATTAATATACAGGATGTTTCAAACTTAAAACTTTAGCAGAAAGTGGATTTTCTCTACCTATCAAACTTTTATGTTGTAGCTTCATAACTTTTTACAATTTTATTGTGATAATAGAAGGAATATTAAAAAAATTAACAAATTTTTTATAATTTTGAAAAAGAAATGTCTAGCGGCAACACTGGAGAAGAGTTTACGAACTCACCTTGTGGTTGCACTTTAGCAATAGTCATTGCTCATACAGAAACTCTGCTTAACATTATTTTGGCTTGTATTCGCACAAACAGAAATTTTTTATGTTAATTTTACAATTTAAAGGAGTGGTTACTCATGGGGCTTTGCTTTTTATGAATTGTGGTTTCGGCAATTGTATGCAGGGAATAAGTGGAAGGTTGCGTAAAAAAATTACCCATGGGTATTTTTTATATTTTATTTGCCTGACTGAATTCAAAACATATTTTTGAAAATATTTATTTCGTGCCTTTATATTCTACTCTATTCTAAGCCATAACATAATATGTGCATAGATGCGATGAAAACGGAGAAAAGTTGAGGTCTTAAATTTTGGAAACTCTGTATATTATGTGAAAATAGGTTTACAAACTCACTAGCTAGGNAAGTGGAAGGTTGCGTAAAAAAATTACCCATGGGTATTTTTTATATTTTATTTGCCTGACTGAATTCAAAACATAGTTTTGAAAATATTTATTTCGTGCCTTTATATTCTACTCTATTCTAAGCCATAACATAATATGTGCATAGATGCGATGAAAACGGAGAAAGGTTGAGGTCTTAAATTTTGGAAACTCTGTATATTATGTGAAAATAGGTTTATAAACTCACTAGCTAGTTGGCTCGCGAGGTGAGTTTGAGTTTGAGTTTAGCTTTTTTATGAACCAGCGATTTGAGACCTTAAATGTGGCAACAGTGGAAATAGTTGCGCCTAGGTATGACTTGTACTAGTTTGAATAAATGACAACAAATTTGATTCAATGTATCTCACACTACATACGATACTCTAATTTTTACAAAATATTATAGCATTCCATGGTTACTGGAACAAAAGTTGTATGGAGTAACTAAGGTAGAACAGCTAGTACAAGACTTTTCAACTTTTTTGATTCTTAGTAAGCTTGTCTAGCAAACCCATGTGAACATCAATACAAAAAATTTGTTTTATAAAAATTTTTTAGTACCCGTGACAGATATACCTTCGTCAAATCCGATACTGAAAACGAAACTAAATCGAATAACTCGGTTTCACTGAAGTTACATATGTGGTTATTGTAAAGGGTAAGCTATACTTTAGTATCATTTGTACCAAAAGTGGATGCACAACCTCTCGCTACTTGTAACCAAAACTATAATACCTACTTTTGGCATACTTGATGCTAAAGNTATCATTTGTACCAAAAGTGGATGCACAACCTCTCGCTACTTGTAACCAAAACTATAATACCTACTTTTGGCATAGATGCTAAATNCATTTGTACCAAAAGTGGATGCACAACCTCTCGCTACTTGTAACCAAAACTATAATACCTACTTTTGGCATACTTGATGCTAAAGATTGGCTATCCCTGTATATAATGGTGTTAATAAAAGCCCTATGGACAACCAAAATGGATGACCAAAGTACAAATTTAGAGTAATAGATGGGCATTTAATAAACGTAAAAGGAATCTACTACATCTTCCACTTTCCAATGAATATTATTATATGTTTTTACATCTTTTTATAAAAAATATAGCTTAGTTGAACACTGAGTGACTACATTAGTAATATATTCTAGACTGTATATACAGGTTGGTAGATAAGATTATGTAAAGTGGAGGAGAAGATGGTTTGAAGAGGTAGGAATTGGAATGAGGTGTACATTTCAATGTGCCTTTTCGGAGAGTATCGTTTATCTCTTCAAGTGAAGAACGTGCTGTACTTTTCCTATTTGACTATCCCGCCTATTTCACCGTCTCAAATTTCTCTTTTGAAGAAAACAGGCTAAACTTTAGTACTACTTGAAATACATACTTCCTTTGATCTACTAATTTTGCATTCACGGTTTCATTTCCGTGGTCAGAGAACGTGGCAATCAGAGGCACCACAAAAACTTAGCTATACACTTTCTATATTCATGCATACATACATACTATGAGTCACAAATCTATTCTAACCAAAAAATGACTCTTATGAGCGTAACAGAGAGACACCGGTGGGAAAAGTCAAATTTGCAAAAAGGGACAAATGAAACCCACTTATGGTTTGACGGGAGTTGACATTGGTCTGTGTTTTCTAAAAGTACAAGTTTTAGCCTGTCATCCTAAAAATTATAGATCGTGTCAACGTATTTTTCTTCTTTTTTTCAGACATTTGAACATTTCCGTAGTACATTTTCGTTTCTTTTTTCAAAATTTGTATTCAGACAATGTAAGGATTATTCCATCCATCTAAAAAACACAAGGACAGTGGATGTATTTCCCAACTTTTAAACAGGACCTGAATCTCTAAAACTGCAATGAAAGGGAATTCCCATTTACCACAAAATGTACAGAGAAAGTTATGAACCTCATTACTCAATGACGTTTTAGCTTGCCTTCTTGTAATTTAAAATACATGAGAAAATATCATGGATTTTAACCTTTAATGTATAAAAATCCTTATAAAATATACCTAACTCTTATGCAGGTATAAGACTACAAGAACAGAATATTATAAAACTAACTTATATTTTTTCTTCTTTTTTCCATCTCTCTCCCTTTTGTGTCTGTAAATCATGTAGATTCAAATGAGTTTTACAGAATTCTTGACAAGAGCATTCGTCTCAAAGTAAAATTTTGACATTTCAGTTAGCATAGGGTGTGTAGAATACTTTAAGTTCAAACTTTCAGTATACTAAAACTAAATTTTGGACTAAAAATCACAATATAACAAGTTGTCCACTTTTGAAACATACTTGTAACCTAATGTTCCTATATAACCAACTAAAACAATGGAACACTAACAAATTTTTAAAACAATATATATAAGTAATTTTAATATTGGTTGGAGTATTGAGCACTTTTCGTTGATAAGTAATTTTATAAAAAAAAAAGAAAAAANCTAAAACTAAATTTTGGACTAAAAATCACAATATAACAAGTTGTCCACTTTTGAAACATACTTGTAACCTAATGCTCCTATATAACCAACTAAAACAATGGAACACTAACAAATTTTTAAAACAATATATATAGTAATTTTAATATTGGTTGGAGTATTGAGCACTTTTCGTTGATAAGTAATTTTATAAAAAAAAAAGAAAAAAAATACTCTTAAATGATGAAGCATTACAAAATTTATTAAACTCTCCAAAAACAATAATAGAATAATGAAATATTTTATAAATATAATTCTTGCATATTCCCCCAAAAATAACAAAGCAAATCCTGCTTTTCCATAATCAATATTCTCTACAAATTTTTCTTATAAATACTACAAATTTGTTTGTATTACATGTTTGAATTAAATTTCCATTGAAATGCGTTAATACTTATGATTAGCTCATTTTTCAGGAAATGACATGATGATTAGTTGTTTTTGTTAAGAAATANAAATGCGTTAATACTTATGATTAGCTCATTTTTCAGGAAATGACATGATGATTAGTTGTTTTTGTTAAGAAATATATATATATAAGAATATATAATTCCTTTTGTCTCTTTTGAAAAAATATCTTGTAAGCGTTGAATATAATCGAGAGGATTAGTTTCTCCATAGTAGCGACTTAAACTTAAAAAAAAAAGTTCATATATTTTTTTTTCTACCCATCGTGCTATTTGTGTCTCTGTTGATCTCTCATGTGTATAGTTAAGATTTATATGCTCATGATTATTGTGTAGAGATTATTATTGTTGCCTTGGAGATAAGTCCGTTGGATCTTCTGCTTAGGGAGTTCCAAAAGTGCTTTTCATCTTTAAAATTCCCTCCTATGCTTTCTCTTTTTCTTGAAAAAACGGAAATGAAACTCCCTTGTTTCCTTTGCATGAGAACTAAGGATAAGAAACAGATTTTTGTTTTTCTACTTATCATATTTTATGTAATAGACGATGGGACTCGACTACTAACTCCTCCTTTCTCTTATCATATGTACACAGTGGTACAGAATCCTAAGAATTTTCTAACAACTTAGTTTTTTCCCTAAATCTTTGAGCCTCTTCACCCACTTTGCAGGCACGTTCTCAAAAAAACTTATCGGACAGAAACATCTTTCTAGCTTCCAAAATCTCAAAATACATTACCATCAGCATCAGGTCATTTGGGATTCAAAGACAGAGATATTTCACTCATCTAGACTCGTATTATCTCATACCTCTTCAAATTGATGACTAGAATGTAGGACACGCCTATTTACAAAACTCTTCTACCTAGTCTTTACTCGAATATATAGATATTTGGATTCATTTGGGATTGGTATTAAGTAGGTCTACAGTAAATTTAGTTGTATGACATAAAAAGAAAAAGTATATAAAATTGAAAAATTTTATTTAAAAAATTTAAAACTTCACAAGGTTAACAAGGTTTAAGGTTTTAAAACAAGATTGTTTGACTTCACAAAACTATTGTTAATAAGGTTATAACATAACTCGGTAATAAAATCGTTTTTTACTTATATTCAATTGGTGATCCTATTATCACTAGATGTATTCAACTTGTGTAGTTGCTACACAATAAAATTTATAAATTTATATGTAAAATTAAAATTAGAAGTGAGATATTTGAAATTTTTATTATTGAGATACTTTCGATGCCAGCATGTTTTGGAGCATTTGTCAAACCAAGCGTGTCAAAGTGTAGAAGCTTTAGGAATTCTATACAACTATGTCAATTTTCCTAACCTTTTATTCCTTATTGAATTATTTTTGCAAGTATAAACAAAACAAGTTGCCATTTTGACTTGAGATTTTAATATTTAAATCAAAAAAATTTAATTGAATTAGATTTCAATAAAAAGGATATTNTTCAATTGGTGATCCTATTATCACTAGATGTATTCAACTTGTGTAGTTGCTACACAATAAAATTTATAAATTTACATGTAAAATTAAAATTAGAAGTGAGATATTTGAAATTTTTATTATTGAGATACTTTCGATCCCAGCATGTTTTGGAGCATTTGTCAATTCAAGCGTGTCAAAGTGTAGAAGCTTTAGGAATTCTATACAACTATGTCAATTTACCTAACCTTTTATTCCTTTTAGAATTATTTTTGCAAGTATAAACAAAACAAGTTACCATTTTGACTTGAGATTTTAATATTTAAATCAAAAAAATTTAATTGAATTAGATTTCAATAAAAAGGATATTNACCATTTTGACTTGAGATTTTAATATTTAAATCAAAAAAATTTAATTGAATTAGATTTCAATAAAAAGGATATTATTTCGAAATAAATTTCAAAATTATTTTAGTTGTTTATTTGTTAAGTTTGTTGATACAAAAATTTGTGACTGGAAATATATTTATTTTTTCTATATTTATGAGGTATACGAAGTATATATGAGGTATTGTATATAACCTTATCAAGAGCCAATGTCTCTGTTGTCGAGCAACCTTGAATGATAATATGAAAACCTAAAGAAACATTTTGATTCAGAATTATTGAAATGTGTTTTCTGGAGCAACAATTTCTTCTTCCAATAGAGTAAAATATATAAACTAACACCTACACAAGGTCATATATTATAAATATAATTTATATTATTTATTTTATGCTACTGAATATATTTTATGTATTTTAAATACTGTATTGAAAATATGAGAGAAGCTACATCCCTACCTAGTCAGAATTATAAAATATAAGGAAGTTACTTTTGACCCTATAACTTTTCACTGAAGAAAGTTTCTGTTTCATTATTATTATATCCAATGAACTTTGTTAAGGAATTTTTTCCCCCGGTCATACCACTATATACTATATTTTTTATTAAATAATATTTAAAAGTTAGGTAACACAGATAAAGAAACAGGTCTCTAGGATCAAAGGGTCAAAAGTTATGATTTATTGAAAACCAAATTTTTTGGTTAACGTCTATCCTTTACTACTGTAGTGTCTCAGAATTATGTTCGAAAACACTTGATTTTCAATAAATCATAACTTTTTATCCTTTCATTCTGGATATCAGAATTTTTCCCCCTTTTCCTACTTTTGCACATTCTTCCATAAAATAACATCACTTGACCCGAAAATATGTTGAGACGTTATACTGGGCATAGTTATACTAAATCAGTTATTTTCTCCAGCACAGAGCACAATCAAAAACTACCTCCTTTCTAATTTATAATGTTTTTCAATACAGAATTATAAATATATTTTATGGAGATGCTAGCTAGTTGATTATATTCTAAGCAGAATGACATTAGGTTGAAAAATGTAAAGGAAGCTACATTTGAAACATGGGTATAAATGGAAGAAAGTAAGCTAGTTGTATAGTATTTTTTCTAATCGGTGGTAGTATGTAGAGCTTTAGTGGTAGACAACTCAGTAACTATGAAGTAGTCATAGAAACATAAGAGAAATGGAAATATTGTGTCTCTTTACATAAAATCCTTTGGACGTGTGTACTTTGTGCTCTAAAAAGAGTTACCCTCTCAAAAGTATTTCTTCTATAAAGTTTGAGTGTTCACCTTTTCTTCTTCTACTTTCACTCTTTGGACTCTTCTCAGCTGTCGCTCCGAATGTAGAGAATGGTGAAAGTTTTCTAAATGTATCTTATCAGGTTCTTCTTTCTCTTCTTTTCCCCTATTTTTTTATAGCTCAAATGTCAAAAAAAGGGGAGAGAGGGTTGAAATTTTCATAGATAAAACTCAGATGGACATCTCACATGTATCTAATCTTCTCCATTTCCCCAACACTCCTGATATCTCTAAATTCTAACAACTTTCGACTCAAACTCACCCAACATGCTATTAGAGTATGTAATATGCTTCTGTGCAACTTTACTCAACATCTTGTCTTAATTTTTATGATCTAAGAACCTTCGGATGTTATTATTAAACCCTAAACTATTTTAGTAGTAGGAATGTTTTGTAATCATTATGTCCGTCCATCGGGCACTAAGTTCCTGTTTTTGGTTACTTGTCAAAATTACTACTTTTTCTATAACTAAACCCAAAAATCGAAACTAGGTGAGTAAAACTATGTTGAAGAACCAAACTTTTTGCACCTATTTCATACATTACCGAAGTTGGGCTTTGCAAACTTTGCAACATCAATTTTTAACTTCATAGAGTCGAATCTTTGTTTTTGTTTTTTTGCAAAGTTTTCATCGTTTTTCTCATTATTTGAGATTTTTTATAACATAAATCAAATTGTAGTAGTGTAATAAAAATTTTGAACTTCCCATTCCTTAATATTCATACTGTATAATGTCTCAACTAATGGCTCATGGCTCAATTTTTAATATTCGCACTACACTACTATAGACCAGTAATATCTTGCTGCGAGTTAATTGGGACAGACTTTTAATTAAAAATATGAGATATAGCATTCGTAATAGTTATATGGCATTTTATACTAACTACGGTTTGGTGTCAAAGTACATATATAATAAGTATGAATATAAATAAGTTGGTAGCTATTAATAGTGAGTTTGAGAATTCAACAAGACTGGGCAAAATGTAGTAGAAAACAACAAATTGTTATTTAAAATACTGTATTTAAAATACAATTTGTAGTTTGGATTTTGGAAAACTAAGCAGGAAAGTATTTTGTAATTTGTCTTTTGTATTTTGTATTTTGTATTTAGGGTATTTTCACTGAGNTTGTAGTTTGGATTTTGGAAAACTAAGCAGGAAAGTATTTTGTAATTTGTCTTTTGTATTTTGTATTTTGTATTTTGTATTTAGGGTATTTTCACTGACTTTTTTTTTTACAAAATACAATTCATGCAGTTTTTTGCTCTTGGTTATTACAAATTGACAAAATTTTAAAATANCTTTTTTTTTTACAAAATACAATTCATGCAGTTTTTTGCTCTTGGTTATTACAAATTGACAAAATTTTAAAATAATTTTGATGGAAATGTGAAAGACAATAATTATATATTGTTTTTTCTTTCAATATTTCAACTTTTATAGCGTTAAGAATTTTTCTTCACCAAAGCAAATCTAAATTTGACTAATTCAGTATCAGTCTAAATAAACAATTTTTAAAATGTGTTTTGAATTTTGAAGGTTTGAATCTTTGGAATTTAGCAGTGAAGTATCTCAAATACTTGGTTTACTACTATGTTAACTAGAACCAATAGTTTTAGTATTTGTTACTACCGCTTGTTCACCGGCCATAGCTAAAGTTATATTATCACAAATACGTCAGTTAGACATGATTTGCTCATCACTGATGCCTCAAATATGCTTTTATCACAATGATACCTCAGTTAGCTATGCTTTTATCACTATTGATACCTCAGTTAGCTATGCTTTCATCGCTATTGATACCTCAGTTAGTTTTACTTTCATCACTATTGCTACNATTGATACCTCAGTTAGCTATGCTTTCATCGCTATTGATACCTCAGTTAGTTTTACTTTCATCACTATTGCTACCTCAGTTAGATATGATTTTGTCATTGTAATTTATTCAATTAGGTATAATTTTTTCAATTAATTTTATTCACTTAGATAGCAGTGTAAATATCTCACATCTATTTTAGGCATTACTGAAACTATAGTTACATATTATTTTATAACTTTTGTTACCGTAGTTACATAAAATTTTAAGATCANATTGATACCTCAGTTAGCTATGCTTTCATCGCTATTGATACCTCAGTTAGTTTTACTTTCATCACTATTGCTACGTCAGTTAGATATGATTTTGTCATTGTAATTTATTCAATTAGGTATAATTTTTTCAATTAATTTTATTCACTTAGATAGTAACTTATTCACTTAGCAGTGTAAATATCTCACACCTATTTTTGGCATTACTGAAACTATAGTTACATATTATTTTATAACTTTTGTTACCGTAGTTACATAAAATTTTAAGATCATAGATAATTCAGCTACTATACTTTCATGTTATGGNATAGATAATTCAGCTACTATACTTTCATGTTATGGTTTAGCCTACATGTGATACAACCGTTACTAGATATGATTTATGATTATTAAAATTACAGTAGACCTTAGGTAGATTGATTACCTAGAATGATCGAGAGAGTATAAAATTACTGTAATTTCGTTGATATGAAGAGAGTCTAATGTGGGAAGTGGTTGGTTTTGATTATGTCTCTTATGGATAATGATCCTATGGGATAGGCGGGGATAATTGAGTTTTTATGATGGACAGAGTGATAACCTAAGGATACAGGGATACAAAGGGTACTTCTAGTCTTATTATATTTCTCTTTTAAATCTCTAATTTTTAAGTGTAAAGGGATGTTACTGAGGAAACCATAATCAACTTCCGTTTGCTTTCAAAAGAACCTTCTTATACAATTTTTCATTTCTCAACTCTTCAAATTTCCCACACTTTATAATAATAAGGGAAAGAGGAAAGAGTAATTTAAACCAGGCGCTTAACATAACCAATGATACTTATTTTTACCAAANAATAATAAGGGAAAGAGGAAAGAGTAATTTAAACCAGGCGCTTAACATAACCAATGATACTTATTTTTACCAAACAAAACCAAAAAATTTTGTAACAAAATTACAATCTTTTATTTAATAAAAANGTGTAAAGGGATGTTACTGAGGAAACCATAATCAACTTCCGTTTGCTTTCAAAAGAACCTTCTTATACAATTTTTCATTTCTCAACTCTTCAAATTTCCCACACTTTATAATAATAAGGGAAAGAGGAAAGAGTAATTTAAACCAGGCGCTTAACATAACCAATGATACTTATTTTTACCAAAAAAAACCAAAAAATTTTGTAACAAAATTACAATCTTTTATTTAATAAAACAGGGCAAAATTTGTATTACTTTTTGGTTTGTTGCTAGAGATGAAAATGATGAATAAGACTAGTTGGAAGAGGGAATTGAAAAATTAAACAATGAGAAAAAATTTGTAAAAAGCTTTTATAAAAATGGAACCAAAAGTCCAATGAATTCGAACTAAATCCGGTTTTTCTCTCCCTCGCTGTTTTTCCATTTGATAGAAAAGGAAACATAAGAAAAATGTAACTTTTTCGTGCATCCATTCCATAATCAAGTGCATCAACCTTCGATATCCATCTTATGTTCTACTTCCACTCTCTTCCCCCCTTTTTTCCACAAATTTCAAACGCGATACAATGTTGAGTCAAAGTAAATGACGAGGGAGTTGGAGCTCCTTTGAAGATATGGTTCATGTTTTCATATAACAAAAAAAACATAAAAGCAAAATGTACTAAAAGAATATATAAACATAAGAAATTGATGAAATGGTGAAATCATGAAATCATGAAATCATGTAATGATGAAATGAATATTCAAAATTTATCACCTAGGTCCTAAGTACTTGATTATGTTACACACATCTTTATGAAAACTATATCATTTTATCAAAATTGAATGGAACAATTTGAAGTTAGAAAAAGTGTCAAAGAAATTTAAAATTATGAACCTATTTTTACTCATTTCTATAAAAAAATTTCATTATTTTCATGTAATTTTGTGTAAAATGAAGCATAAGGAACATACGGTGTATGAAATATGGTATGTTTGTGAAGACTTCTACTTGTCTTTTACACTTTTACTCTTGAAAGGGTCGTTTCTGCCAACTCTGATTTTCTGTTCTTTCTCTTCTGACTAGTGAAAGTGGTTCTGGTGGGTATAAACTGAACTTTATGATGTCTGGCTGTCTAAAGTGGGCTTTATGCCTCATGTCCTGATATCTTTCTCTTGTTGCTATGCTGTGGTTTCTCCTACTTTAAAAAAAAAACCAGCACCCAAAGGTAAACTATGGGTATTTTGACTGACAGCCTAATGCAGTCCGGATGGCTTGGATTTTGTAGGTTTTTTTTTCCTTTTTTTTTCAAAAAAAAATCATCCTGACTGAAGTTAAATAGGAAAGAGACATGAAGGGAATCTTTTTTTTTTGAAAGACCACATCACTTTTGCACATTTATTCTCAAAAATCAGTTTCTTAGAAACTCCCTTTAGATGTATCAACGTGACCCTGGAGATAGGTACTCACTAAGGTAGTAAAAGCTTCAAGTTTTCGGGAAAAAAAGGTAGCAGAAACGGTCTGTAAAGAGATGAAAACCGTTGTCAAAATATGAAACAAAACGGCGACTATTACATGAGGATATTATTGTTTTAAACTGCATAACGTAGATTATTTGATACTTATAAAAATATCTTACTAAATATTTTTAGTTAGTTATAATTTTTTATATAACTTATGATATATATTATATATAATAAAATTTTGGACTCAAGTGTGAATAGTTAATATTGTAACTATAAATTAACTAAAACATATTAAAACACTGTAGAACCTATAAAATCAATAATAGTTAAACAATTTTTTCTTGCTCCTAGTCTTAAGTCATATGTATCCAAAAAGTTTGACTCACCCTGTGCAATGAAACTATAAGATATATAAAAAAGGTCGTTAAAACTCAACTTCAATACCATAAAAATTGAAAACAATGGTAAAAATGTATGTAATGTAGAGTTGTTATTTCGTGTAAACAGGAAAACGGAGTGTATTTTAGGAAAATGTTAAAACGGAACAAAATATTTCATTTCTAATGATGGAAAAGATTTAATCTTTTTGACTGAGNTTTTAGGAAAATGTTAAAACGGAACAAAATATTTCATTTCTAATGATGGAAAAGATTTAATCTTTTTGACTGAGCGGATATTTTCCTAAGGTGTGTCATACCATTTGGTTTACCCTCTGGTAGAGGAATTGGAGCCACCTTCTGCGAAATGATGAAATGCACAGTTTCTGATGTTTATTTCCTTCTGAGGAAGGCTCCATGGTTGTTATAAAGCACTTTGTTATGTTTTTTTTTTAATTTAGAAGAAAAAAAAATGATACGACTAGGTAGGAAGGGGATGGTTTGAATGTGTGTTAAATTGGGCGAGGTAGATGTGCTTCACAGGAGGTCGGAGGCAGTTGGTTTGGTATATATATAAAAAATACTCCGAATTCTATTCAACATCTCCCTTCTGAACAAGTCGGATGAAAAGTAAAAATTTACTTCGGGTCTATTGTAAAGGCTGGTCAGGAATTTCCATTGTCTGGAATATAAAAATGCTTATTTCTTGAGTCCCTTTTCTAGACTTTTTGTCCCTTATTTCTGTCTGGTTGTGTATAAACTTTGAAATTTGTCTTCTTTGGAAACAATTTTTTAGCAGAAAAAATTTTTTGAGAGCGGAGCGGAGCGCAGTTGCCGACTTATGACTCACAACAAAAAAATTATTTTTTTCAAATCTGTAGAAAAATTTTTTTAATTAGACCTACAGTTGTTCTAAAAATTTTTACCACAACTGTAAGAGGAGAATGAAATGGATAGGGTTGGTTACAGATTCTTTTTTTTTGTTTAGAAACTATGAAGGCATTTGAGGTTTTTTTTTTGTATGAGGTTCAGGAAAAGCATATGTTGAGTCGTGAGTCGAGGGAAAGAACCAATTTGTACTTTCTAACGAGATGTTTGACAGTTTCCTTTTTGAAAATAATGGAATGATAATGAAAAAGGCGTTGTTGAAGTGAGTGAAAAAAGTCCGTCATCCCTGACATTCATCACAGAAAACGAAAATGAGCCTGTCAGAAGTTTTATGAAGAGAAAATATTAGACTAGTTTAATTTCTCGTAAGTTGTTTAGTACATTTTTTTTNCCTGTCAGAAGTTTTATGAAGAGAAAATATTAGACTAGTTTAATTTCTCGTAAGTTGTTTAGTACATTTTTTTTCAAGTAGTCTAGCTTTTTCAGTAATTAGTATACTAACGATAATTATAACTAGTCGTAAATTCAAACTGGTAATAATCTAAATAATTTTAGACTTCTACATCNCCTGTCAGAAGTTTTATGAAGAGAAAATATTAGACTAGTTTAATTTCTCGTAAGTTGTTTAGTACATTTTTTTTTCAAGTAGTCTAGCTTTTTCAGTAATTAATATACTAACGATAATTATAACTAGTCGTAAATTCAAACTGGTAATAATCTAAATAATTTTAGACTTCTACATCTGCAAGATTTTTATCAAACAGGAAATTTGTCATGTTCTAGTTGATAAAGTAATGAAAACTTCAAAGTGCATGAAATTAGTTTTCTTATCTGATAGTTAAAGATGGGAGGTTTATATATGTGAATCATCAAAGGTGTCAACAAATTAATAATTATTTGAAATTCTTGATAAAAAAAAATAGCAATTTTCCATGCATTGCGCTGATTGGCTGATGCTAGAAATTGATATATATCCGACCACTACCATACCACCATTCCTGACAAAAATAAAAGTAAATGAAACGAACAGACGGACAGACGGACATATGAATCTTACAAACATCGGCATAAACACCGCTCTTTCAGATCACTTCATTAAAAATAAAATTTAAAATTATTTCTACTAAATAATATCTTTACCAAACTATTATATGGTTTGTGAACAACGCATTGGAACAAATTGGAACAAATTTCACTCACTATGTATAGGAAAATTTTCATTGTAAAGTTACCAAATATTTTTGATAAGAATTNTATAATCTTCTATTGGAACAAATTTCACTCACTATGTATAGGAAAATTTTCATTGTAAAGTTACCAAATATTTTTGATAAGAATTGGTATAACTCTCAATGTCACATTTCTACACCCTTCCCTTCTCTAGGGATTAGAATTTTGGTTTTATTTGGAGAAGTCGAAACAAAGCCATTTCTGAAGGGTAAGAAGTAGATAGAACATTTAAACTTTCTCCATAATTCTTCACCCTCTCGTAGTTTGAGACGTGTGGAAATTTGTTCCCAGAAGGCGAGGGAGAAAGCCTGATTTCAAATTGAATAGGTTGAAAAAGGTTTCGAATACGGAAAAACGTAAAGAAAAAGTGAATTTCTAGTTTTCTTGAATTATTCCATGGAACTGAGGAGGAATGGGTTGTCGTTGGTATCATTTGACAGTAGAGAATTGAATTGAAAAGGTTCCATGTATTTTTTCAACTTTCCCTCTTCAGTAGTATGTCACACCTGCTAAAACCAGTATGTGGAAAGTGAGATTTTTATGGTACCATCTGTGAAAATTCATTCAGTAAATTTTTGCATTCATAACAAAAGAAATCCAACCATTCGATTGTTGATCTAGAGTCAAAATTTTGTTTATTTAAATTGAAATCAATTATATTTTATAGTTATACTGTTGTGTCTAATGTGTAAGGTTAAGATAGCTAACCAAAAATTATAATAACTGGCGACATAAGTTATTCAACATTTGAGAGTTTATACTAATAAAGTTGAATATTCCCATATTATATAATCAGAATAGTACACACAGACATACGGATTGACAAACTGAAAGCACACACACAGACAAAGAAATTTTTTATAACCCACTCCAGTGTATCTGTCCGTATTAATGTAATATCACATAAATTTATTTATGTAGAATATTAAAATTTTGAATCAGGTTTAAAATTATTCAAAAGTCGGCATTTTTTTTCACTCAATAATTCTCTCCATACTTCCGTTTTCATTTCAATTGCTCGAGGGTGTTTTGAGGATTTGATTTCTCCTTCGGAGACATCCTTATCAAATGAATAGGAAATTGTGTGAAAGTTCTTTTCCACATATTCCCATATTTCCTTATCTCTCTCGTCTGTTTACGGATGTGAAGATATTCCGGTATCCTGAGACTTCTGATGATGATTTCCATTGACTCTTTTTCGAGTGGATGGAAATGAGTTTGAGTGACAGGAGTGGATTGGTGAGGGAAGCTGATGTAATTACATGGGGAGAATTCGTGCGTCCTTCTGGACGTGTTTTGTTCTCTGTATGTGACTCGGTTTGGAATGAGTTTCAAGAGACAGTTTCAAATAAGAGACATTTTCAGGGGACAACTCAACGCAGGAACTACAAAGATTGAGTGCCCTTATCTGTAACAGAGTTAGAAAAAAATAAAGTTTTTTAAATAGACAAAAATGAAGTATTCATATATGTATACTCAATTTTTACACTCTGCCAATGTTTATAAGCAAAATAAAACAAATAAAATTAAGATATCAACACTTGTAATTGTTTTTCCGACTAGAGTACTAAAATAAAGTATCAAAGTTCATAAGAAACCTATTATAAGACTGATAGTTATTAAAGTTGCAAATAGTATTAAATTTATATATTTAAACAGTGTTGTAGACATAGTTGTAGTTTTATAAAGAACTAGATACTAAAACTCGATTGCCTTATAAAACTCAAGGTAAATAGGTGTATGAACGACAAGAGATATTGTCAACTATGCAAGATTAAATAGAATATAATTCCATATCATTATAAATTGGAATATACAAGAATATAAGAAAATATTAAAAAAAAATTTTATATTCAAATAATTGAATACATAAGAATGTACTGGGATATAGAATAGAAAATTAGAGTATGTAATAGTACATTAAAATAAGCTTGAATATACTAGAGTATTAGAATACTTAGAAAGGTATTAGAATATACTCGACTGAATTAGAGTATATTTTTTTAGAGTATAATAGTATAATATACTTATTGGAATATACAAAAATACGTTGGAGTATATCAGGATATATTAGAATAAATATATATCAAAAGTCTGAAAATTTACTAGAAAGTATTAGGCTAAATTGAAATAAGTTTGAATATATTAGCACATACTAGCATATATTATAATATACAAGCACAAATTAGGANTAGAGTATAATAGTATAATATACTTATTGGAATATACAAAAATACGTTGGAGTATATAAGGATATATTAGAATAAATATATATCAAAAGTCTGAAAATTTACTAGAAAGTATAAGGCTAAATTGAAATAAGTTTGAATATATTAGCACATACTAGCATATATTATAATATACAAGCACAAATTAGGATATAAAAAAATACTAGCGTAAATTTTAATATATTGTATNGATATAAAAAAATAATAGCGTAAATTTTAATATATTGTATCTTGTAAGAATATACTAAAAGATATTAGAATATACTAAAAAGCATCAGAATATACCAAAAAATATTAGGATAAATTTGAATATATTATAATATACTATAATATGCCAAAGAGGATACTATAACAAGCTATAGAAAATACTATAATGCATTTATAAATATTGAATCATAGTCAACAAATTTAAAATATACTAAAAATTTTTTAGAATATATTAGAAGATACACGGAATATACATTATTGTAGTTATGAAATATGATATTATCCATGATATTATACCAACCTGAATTATTTCGAACCCTGATTTGTAGTATTTTGTAAAGCAAGTATAATATAGATGTAACATCAAATTTGAAGAAAGTCTCATTTCCTCTTGGTTTGATGGATGAGCCAATAATAAAAATAAAATCAGCCAAAGTAAGCTATAGGTGGTGGAGAGAAGGGGGGTTTAATAGGTAGTTCCCTTTGTAAGGATTTAAATGAGAGTAAATGAAATGTAGGGAATTGTATTGTTTTTTTGTCTCACCTCATGTGTAGACTGGGTTTTTCGTAAATCCATGTACATCACCTGTCAGACTGGATCAGAAGTAAAGAAATTACCCGGATTTTCTACTCTTCCATTCCATTAACTTCACTTTCCTTTCCTCACAACCCTAATCCCTACTTTTTCAATACATTTTGCATGCGGAAGAATTGAGATTGAATTTTTTTCTTATAAAATCCCGCACTTTTGAACATAATGTTCCTATATCTGTTATTATATCTGAATACATCTGAATTTTAAAACGACAGAAATTTATTTAAAAAGTACTTCCGCACTTGCAAAGTTATTTGCAAAATACTTGCAAAATACTTGCAACTTCATTTATTAACAAAACAAATATTTAATATGTAATATGTGTAATATTTTTATAAAATGTTCTGAAGAAATCTTGTTTAAAAAATCCATTACATTAGAAATTTCATTCCCATTGTGGACAAAATTAATTAAATGTTTCATATTTTAATAAAAAGATCTATAAATCATTTTATTTAAATTGCTTTTCTATACAAAAAAAATGATAACATAATAGTTACAAATACTCAATAGCTTATCTCAAGCTTATGTAGAAATGAAAAATAAAATTTGCAAAGTATGTTTTAAATAATAATTTATACATTAATACTCAAAAAATAAGTGTTTACAACAAATTGATTCGATAAAGCTTTCCGTCTTGCATAATTCATACGAAATTATCATACATTTTCTACGTTTATTGTATACCCTGAAATGTTTCTAACATAGTGTAGAATCAAATTATATCAATTTTTAATACCTCATAGACAGTAAAAGGAAGCGACATACTTTGTTGAATGTGCTGAATTGAAAGCGCTTTTCAGTAGAGTAAATTTGTAAAGTTGACTCAATGTATTTGTATTTACTTAATTTGTATTCTACTGGTATAGGGTTACTATTCTTTATATTCCTAGGAAAGTCAATTTTAATCAATTTGCTCTTGCACTATTATAAGGCGGTAGGATTTAATTTTCTCCAATTTGGTCCCTAGTTGACACTAAATCAGACGAAGAGGTTCTCAATGTGACACACATGCTCTTCTTGGTACATTTACCAGACCATGTTGAGTCTTCTTTGGATTTTACGCTACTTCGCCAAAACCTACTAGTCTAATGATACCAGCGGAATACTACCCGTAAACCCCACTTAACAGCAGTGACCATCCAACTAGAGAGAATGTAGATTCTCTGACAACTAATTCCAATTTTTTTATTACACTCCTACAAAGTGAACCTGTATATAATTATAATTTTCTATAACAAATTTGGACATATAATACCCTGATTTGTGATTGGGCAAGCAATTTATATAACTTAGTTATGAATCGCTTGTCCAAACACANTGGTACATTTACCAGACCATGTTGAGTCTTCTTTGGATTTTACGCTACTTCGCCAAAACCTACTAGTCTAATGATACCAGCGGAATATTACCCGTAAACCCCACTTAACAGCAGTGACCATCCAACTAGAGAGAATGTAGATTCTCTGACAACTAATTCCAATTTTTTTATTACACTCCTACAAAGTGAACCTGTATATAATTATAATTTTCTATAACAAATTTGGACATATAATACCCTGATTTGTGATTGGGCAAGCAATTTATATAACTTAGTTATGAATCGCTTGTCCAAACACATGTCATCTATAATTTATTCTTATATAAGTTATATGGATTGCTTGCCCAAATATATACTACTTATATATCATATAACTCATATATCCAGCTATGACATAAAGTCATGATATAAGACATAAGTTATGACATATGACTTTTGTCATATACTCATATAGTATTAAGGGTCTTTAATGTAAACATTATGTATAGAAATATGCTATACACTTCCTTTTTCGTTGTGTATATCATAGTGGGAAATTTAGATTCAATTTCGTATCTCAAAATTTCACCAGGTTCATAAGCCGCTTTACATTCTATAAACTACATTTTTGAAACATTCCATATACAGTGCGCCTCAGATTCTTAAGAACGCTGGAAGCTACTTTTGTCCTATGTTTTTATATTGTAAAGCAGCGTGTCATTAGAATACAAGGCATGAGCCTTGACAAAAACTTTTTTTTTTCTAGAGAAAGTCTTAAAGTTTTCTATTAGAAAGTAGTGTTTCACATCTAAAAATCCAGTCTCTACGATAATTGGATGAGAAGTTATGATTTTTTGAAAATATCAATTTTTGAATAATATGCTTTTGAAAGAATATATTTGAACATAGTGGCAAAAGAATATAAAAAAATTACAATTTTCAAAAATTCATAATTTCTCATCCGATGATGGTTTAGACTTGATTTTTTTTACATGAAACACTAACTTTCCAAAGCAAGCCATGTTTCTGATGCCGTTAAGACTTTCTGCAGAAGAAAAAAATTTTTTACTTAAGATAAACGGCCCATATTCTTAAGAAAAACTACTTTTGCCAGCAAAGAAATTGCGACAAAAGTACCTTCCAGCGTACTTAAAAATCTGATGCTCATTGTACGATAATTGGAGCAAATTAAAGTGTTCATAAGCATACAACCATATGTATGCATACGTAATATATGCTCATCTTTTTCATATTATTAATATCTTATGAACATATTACTTATATAATAGGTGTAAACATTCAATGCGTGTCATATTCATAATATATAATATATATTAAATATGATATTACTATTTATATATTATTTTGGGCAAAGAAATTGTCCGAATTCTTTGGTTTGAAGCTAATGCTTTCCTTTTAGCTCGGTAAAGAATTTCTTCTACTTTTTGGCAAAATGCTAAAACACTTCATAATAGATGTTAGACGGAACATGGCATATCTTGTCAGAATACACGTACTTGTATATACGAAATATGTTTCTGTACATTAGAAATACTAGATGTGTGAACAAATTCAAACAAGTTAAACTTAATGTATTATAAAAATAAACTAATATCAACAATAACCAAACACAATAAAAACAAACTGGTGTAAAAAATGATACTCCTTATATAAGAGAATTTACTGTAATTTGGTGAAAGCTGGACAGCAGAAGTCCATTGCCATTACGAAGTTGTGAAAGCGGAAAAGTGTCACATTTCAGGAAACTGAGACACGTCTTCACATCATTAGTTTTTTTTCTTCGTCCTTTGTTAATAGCCTTCAACACATTGATCTCTGTAAAGATAGTAGGGAAAGATAAAGAAAAAAAAGAATTCTTGGCATAAGTTCCAACATCTTAACAAGTCGGCAAACAACAAAAACTATATAGCATTATTACAGTATCTGGCGTTCATTAGACTCTGGTTCCTCATTCCAGTTGAAATATAAAATACACAACTAACATATGCTTTAAGTTATGTATAATAATATATCAACTAGCTATAGTTTGAGTAGGTACTATCATCAAAAAGAAGCTAACAAGAGATGATTCTTTGAAAATGTAAAGTTTTATCTGATTCCTCTGACAAGCCGTTGACATTTCCTAAGAGGCTGGATTGAAATATTGCTAATTTCTTATACCTTGAGTCGAATACGTTGTAAATCTTTCTCTATTCTGTAGATTCTAAAGTTTATGTGATTTCTATTCAGATAGTTACACAAGTTTTTTAATTTTCATCTACCCCATATTGCTCAAAAGACGTAGGACATTTGAATAACTTCACTTTTTCCATTTCTTTAGACATGTTTTTAAATCTACCAACTCATATCAAAATGGATGGGTTTCGATTACATTTCTTATAATCTTAATCCGCTCTTGTGATTATCATATTACATATGATATGACTAGTTTACTCATCCCAAAATCTGGTTTGACCAGATAGGTTGAAAATCAAAGTTTAATACAAATAACTATATGAAGTACTTGAAGTAATATATGCTATTTGAAATGAAATTTTCCATTATTTTACATAAATCAAGATGGTAGGGATGTAGTTTGACAAAGATTAGACAACATATGTATACCTTGTTGTCGGGGTGTGTTGAGCTCAAGCTGAGGGTAGTTTTGATGAACTTGCGTGAAAACATAAGATGTCAACACCCATGTGTTTTGTATATGATTACAGTGGTCACAAATCACCTTTAAGTGAAATCTCGACAAAAAAGAATTTTAAAATTTTTATGAAATTTTTTTCCGCGTCAATGAATTTGAAATTTATGTTCAAATTTATGCTCAACCCACAGGCGAGAACTGTAGTTTAAAATTTTTACTGTACTATTATGATATTTTATGACAATCATAATAATCCAGCATATTTGGTTTTTATTATGGGTAGCTTAAGAATTGTGAGCGTGCTCAAATTTGTACAATGTTTAGAAATTTAACAAATATTGTATAAATTTTTGTACATACAATATAATTACTTTGTAAAAATATAGTGAAATTCTACTATAATGACGCCGGCTGTGATGTTATCTATGATATAATGAACTCAAAAATATCTGTCATTAGGCATGGAGAATAGCAAATTCAATGTTAAAAGCCTCGATTATAATGAACATCGGCTTTAATAAACCAGTTTTCACTCTAACTTTATTTNAGCGTGCTCAAATTTGTACAATGTTTAGAAATTTAACAAATATTGTATAAATTTTTGTACATACAATATAATTAATTTGTAAAAATATAGTGAAATACTACTATAATGACGCCGGCTGTGATGTAATCTATGATATAATGAACTCAAAAATATCTGTCATTAGGCATGGAGAATAGTAAATTCAATGTTAAAAGCCTCGATTATAATGAACATCGGCTTTAATAAACCAGTTTTCACTCTAACTTTATTTNCAAATTCAATGTTAAAAGCCTCGATTATAATGAACATCGGCTTTAATAAACCAGTTTTCACTCTAACTTTATTTTTTATGGTTGAAATTAATGTATAAGCAGATTTATACTGTGCTACACAAAAATAAATATTGTGCTGTAAATATGTAGTATAAAATTACGCATGTGTAACAGAGGTGTCCAGAATGCACCCTGTTAAGACTGTTTATCCCGGTGTCTTATAATTGATACTATGAAGAAATTTTTTTAATTTTATTCACGCCATGTGTGTTGAATATTAAAATTTTATGCGAACCTGATTGAGTGAATACATAGCAGAGTTGTGATATCAACCAAAATATTTGTTGAGGTACAATCTGTCATTGATGTTACAATCCGTTAGATAAGTTACAACATAAGTGAGTTACAATCCGTTGGTTGAAATCTTTGTTACCAACATTGGTAACAAAGGTTTCAACCATTGATACACAATGCACCAACTGTTAGTACGTATCAATTGTAGTGTAGCAGTTGAATCAACAATAGGAGATATCTAAGGTAACAACCGTTGGTAACTAAAACACCAACCTTTAGAAACAAATGTATCAACGTTTGGTAGATGAGGTTCAAACCGTTTTTTTGCTGTGGAATCACCAATTGGTATCAAAAGCGTCAATCGTTTGCAGATTAGTATTTGAAGTAAAAATCGCAGTTCTCTTAGGTTTTACTACCTGTAGATATTTCTACCCTATAGGTTACATAGAAGTATAAGCCGAATGCCGTATATTCGTGGTAATAGAAACAGGGCGCATGAGCCGTTTGTACAAAGTCATTTATATTAACTGAACGAAAGCGGATTTACGTTTGCAAGCACAAAAATAATTCAAGACAAAACCGAGGTATTGATTGTAGCGTGCAGATAGACTATATAAACCGAAATAATAAATTCACATCTATTACGTTACGAACAGTCCGTGGTGATGTCTATAAAAATTAGGATTATATGTATATTTTGTGTTTGAAAATTATTAAATTTAACATCTGCACTGAAGAGCAACCAAACCGTACCAATCGCAAAATTATAATTTTTCATGAAATTAACAAAATACTTAATGACTACCACAGACATTCGCTACAATAAATAGATAAAAGATTGAAGATAGATAAAGGCATGGATAACCGAAATGGAATTTAATTAACATGAAATACATGAAGATTTGTCGATTTTCCAAAAAAAATTGACTTCCTTGCTGAAGCGGTTTCGTTTGTCTATAATGCGTATTTCAACTTGAGAAAAGAAATTTTTTAATTCAAACGCCACATTTTTTATTTAAAAAATGAATATTTTTTAATCATTAACCTAGTTGAATGGAATAAAAATGTAATTCCCTTAGGTCTATCTAGTTTATTATTAAACTTAAATTGCTTTTACAAAGGTTATATACTGCTTTGATGCCTTATGATGATGAGTATGAAAGTTTGGATTTGAAACTTTTCGTTTTAATTTAATGTTTTTGAGGTTAACAGTTAGTCCCTTGTATCACTCAACTCCAAAAAGAGGCAAAAGTTGGTTCATCACTGTTCTAGTTGAACTTCAACCTTTTGTTCTTTACAAGACTTAACCTTCTGAGAAGGAAGACATTAATTTCCATCCAAAATTACAATTCATTAACAGCTATAGCTCTCTAAAGTCCTGTCCTGCTAGTCCCGTTCCTTTTCAACATGTAATTGGCTAAGACGTTTATTAGCCTTCACAGTCTATAAATTCCCTTCATGCCTTCCACTAAAAACTATATACATGTACATTTTCAAACTAATTCACAATTCTACTTGTTCTATCTCTCAACTCAAGAAGTATAATTGTTTTAAGGCAGTAGTGATCTCAGTTCTATGTCACATCCTTATTTAGACTTATGTTACATACGGTATTCATACTCCTCTGTTTTAAAAACTATACCTAGTGGTTACTGTTTGAGTAGATATATCTGCCTATTATTATCCACTTATTGTAACTCATTAACAATTTTATTCATCATAATACCAAATCTGGTGGAGCTGGGTAAAGTTATATACATTATGATTATGTGACGCTATTAGGAATGGATGATAAAAGTTTCAGTTAAAGTAGTATGTTCGGGTATGATTACAAACCAAAGTTTATTTTGTGTCAATTTNTGGATGATAAAAGTTTCAGTTAAAGTAGTATGTTCGGGTATGATTACAAACCAAAGTTTATTTTGTGTCAATTTCATCCTAAATTTGACCTTACTCTACTCGCATCTTTCAGACCAATAAATCTAACACCAGATTTATACTTAATGTCATTCGTCCTTCATTCGAATCAAATGCAGTATGGTTGTTGAATTTTTTGCAATAAAATTTCCAATCTAATTTATCCGTGACAATTAAGATTTTTGTAAAACAATAATACTGCATTTCTTTTGAATGAAGGATGAATGACATTAAGTATAAAGNATTTCTTTTGAATGAAGGATGAATGACATTAAGTATAAAGCGGGTGTAACTCTGCTTACAGACCTCTGATCTAAGAACCGATCTAAATAATTTTGTTCTAAAATATTTCCACCAACCATATCATATAGTGAATTTTGTTTGTAGTACTCTGACTCCGGAGTCATGACGATGACTCGCTTGATTCTAACTCCCAGGATTTTTAGGAGTCGGGAGTCATTTAATGACTCTGATTCCTTTGCGATTGGGAGTCCACTTTCAGACTTTGAATTCATGACTCTTTTCCAACATGCGCAAATGAGTATATCGGACTTATTTTTTCTCAGCTACTTTCATCATTAAATNTTCATGACTCTTTTCCAACATGCGCAAATGAGTATATCGGACTTATTTTTTCTCAGCTACTTTCATCATTAAATAAATAAATTTTAATTTCAGATTGTCCTACCCAATTTTTCATATTTTGTATTACGTAACTCCTGAGTCAGAGTCAGAGGCATGACTCAGAGTCATGACTTCCAAAAATCAAAGAGTCAGAGTCATGACTCCAAGAGTCGATTCCCAAAGTTTTCAGTCATAGTCATGACTCCCAGAGTCATTGACTCTGACTCTGGTCAAGTTTGGAGTCATGGAGAACAAAAGACAAAAGTATATCATGGGTCGTAATCATTCTCCAACATACTACTACTCTTCTTTCTGGGACATGGGTTCAATCCCTGATCCTGCGAATCTACTACTTGTGCTTTTTCCAATGAAGATGTTCTATCCACACCAATAATGTCCAACCCAAGAGGGAATACATGATACAAATAAAATAATAAACAAAATATGCTTGGCACATACTCATCGCAAATAATGCTGGAGGTTGAATGGTCTAGTTCTTTATATGGTATTTTGAAACTGGGTTCAGTGATAATATAAAATATCACTACTAGATGTGAAAATGAATTTAAAAAAGTTATGGTTATACAAATTAACCTTAAACCCATTGCACTGATATTTTAAATGTGTCTTGTAATAAATGTTAATGATTTTTAGATAACCAAATGTAAAGTAATTGTAGAAGTATTTTAACCAAAATCCGGAAGTAAGTCTTAGATTGTGCTGTGAGAAGCATTTAGTAACTACTATTCCTATTGTCATCAGTTTTTTAGGAAACTATAGTTAAATTTAGTGTTGGCCTTAACTGCGATTTATATGGCTTGTGGAGAGGTTGAGTCTCTAAAATGTCTGTCTTCATGATTATTTTAAAGCGTCTTGTCATCAGTGGAAACTCACTAGAGATTAGACCTGTCTCCTTAGATTTCTTGCCTCTGTTGAAAGATTTATCAGACNAGTATTTTAACCAAAATCCGGAAGTAAGTCTTAGATTGTGCTGTGAGAAGCATTTAGTAACTACTATTCCTATTTTCATCAGTTTTTTAGGAAACTATAGTTAAATTTAGTGTTGGCCTTAACTGTGATTTATATGGCTTGTGGAGAGGTTGAGTCTCTAAAATGTCTGTCTTCATGATTATTTTAAAGCGTCTTGCNGTCTGTCTTCATGATTATTTTAAAGCGTCTTGCCATCAGTGGAAACTCACTAGAGATTAGACCTGTCTCCTTAGATTTCTTGCCTCTGTTGAAAGATTTATCAGACTTATTGCATTGTTCTCAACTCTTGACATGAGATTTGGATCTATTCTTGTCTTTTTTCGAAATTCCCTCTACTAGACTCCATGTCAACGAGATCTTTGACACTTAGGTTGAAAGTGGGTGACATGTTGACAGTTGGTTAATCCGCCTCTCACCACACACGACATGTATAATTGAAGGCTCCTCAAACCAGTTGAAAAGTAGATGACAACCACTTCTCACGTCACTCCCGACAGATCAAAATTTACAATTGATGTAGTCCACTACAATAATAATAGTTTTTCACTACTGATTATAATAACTCCTCTGTCAGAAAATGATATATTACATTATTTAAAACAAAAGTTTACTAAAGATTTGAATAAATTTTAATATTATTGAGTAGGTTTCCTCGCGCAAACGTTAAATTCATCTTCAAGCTAAGCTGCAAATTATATTGCGCCTGGGGTTATGCAAAATGATTCCTGAATCATATCAACAGTCAAAAGTTATAAGTGAAATTTATATTTCAAATATAACTTTCAATTACAAACAAATACTACCCTATTCTCTTATGTAAAAGTCGCGGTTGCATATAGCTTAGAAAAATAATAGTAAATGCGAGAATTTTAAACAAAATTGTGTTATTAATGTAAAATTAAAGTAATATATTTCTCGAAGATTGCATGTATGCGTCATAGAAAGACAAAACAAGAATCATTTTGACTGCGAATGAGTTCTGCTTCAAACTTTGAATCAGCGATTTACTCAAAAATTTGGTCTCTGGTAGGTCACGATCCCACGTCTTTAGATTAACTGGACCTAAAATACTACCAATTGTGCTACAGAGCAAATTTGGCGAAATGCTGTTCAATCCTGGACTACATAATGAACGTTGATCCACCAGTTATCACCAGCAAGTCATTTTACGAAATAAATCATCTGTACTTCTTCTCATCTTTTGACAGAGAAGGGTGTCGGAGCTATATGCTTCAACTATCCCATAACTTTTTTGCAAATTCGAACAACTCTAAATAATTACTTGTATATGCCACCTATCGAGCTCGATTCAGCACCAAAGTCAAATTTATCTGTGGTTCAATATTAAAAATTTTTTCTTTTTGGTCTACCGAACTTACAAAATCACTTCAAATTTTAACAACCCTTGGGTATATCTGTCACAATTCATTTAAGGGGTAACTATTCTTCTCTGAAAAGAACCATGTCCTTTTTAATCACCCTCACACCCTAGCCTCCTTCAATTCATACTTTGTATTGGTAGAGCAGAATGTATACAGATAACCAACTCACCATTTGAATTAAACCTACAACTGGGATTGAAGCCTATGTTGTTCAGACTAGTCTGGAATTGGATTCTAGTTTCTAAAGCTTAAGAGAACAAACTAATCAATAAGTACCTACAGGGTCCAAACCCGATACCCTCCAGAAATGGATTTTAATGCGGTCACCATATTTGAGCTACAGAACCCGAGTTAGAGCCTTGTTTCTCAAATCATACCAAATTTTTCCATTACCTCTGAATATAAGGGCCTATGGTCCATTTATTGACAAAAAAATTTTTTGGTTCATATCATCAACTTTACAACGTGAATGAAGTAAATGCAGCTAGAAGCAACAAAATGTGTCATCCATTGATGGTTTGGAAACAATGAAAAATATAAAAATTAACATTGATTGAACACAAAAATTGAAGACTAGGACAAATATTGTCAACATTTAGATATCATTTTTCAACATTAGAATGGATTTGAAGAATACTCTAGCGGCAGACTTTAACAGCTTTTTGCACTCTATTCTCATCTGAAAATAAATTAGTTTTATTTGATTGTAATTTAAACTCAATTTTTGTCAGATACACAGAGGTCTTCTGTGTAATTCGGAGAGTGACCGTCACAATACATAAAGTGGTTAAATAATCTGCAGTTTCCATACATGGAGATTAGGGTATTCTTCACTTTTTTGAGTATTTTTATTGGGTTTGTTAAGGGCGAATGAGAATTTTTACTTACAAGCGATTTCAATTGTTGCCTTAATTTTGGTTTCTAACGTCATTCTAAGAAAAAGCTCTCATCTAAAATTTAGTTTTGACAAGTTGTAATCGAATAGATAAAAAAAAGGAAGGAGTTGGGAGTGGGGCGACGTTGCTATGTTGCTATTTAAATAATTTTTTTAAACATACCTTAAAATTAAGGGTTTTAAGTTATAATTGTTAGAATATTCTTCCCCTAAACATCAACTTGGGTATAAATCTTGTTAATTATAAGTATTGCTAATGATTTCTAGGTGAAGGAATAGTTGATGAGGATAAATTTTGATAAGTGGATAGAAACATAAGGATTATAGACTAATGGACCTTAAGCCCTTGATGGATTCAGTACCCTTTAGAGTTGGAAATCGGATTAGAATTTCCATGGAAATCAAAAAGCTCCCTGTCCTGATTTAGATTTAACTTGTTTCAGCAAAAGTCAGTCAACAAGAGTTTCTATTCAATTTCTCTAATCTTTCATGACTTTATCTCTTCCCGCACTTTCCCTTCCGTTTCTGTTAGTGAAAGCTACAAAACCTACTTTTCACTAATTCCTATTCAACATTTTCCTCTTTGTATGTTTTTCCAACATATCAACATTAGTGGAAATCATACAAATTTAGACACAGACGAACTGTTTTTTATGTGTTAAAAACACTAAATATAGACACCAATGGCTGAAAAGTTTACTGCTATTGATTGTCAACTACTTCTAAAATTTTAAACAGTTCACTTTGTCTATAAGTGTTTCGTNGAAAAGTTTACTGCTATTGATTGTCAACTACTTCTAAAATTTTAAACAGTTCACTTTGTCTATAAGTGTTTCGTCTATAAGATTACATTATTCGATTACAGATACTAAACCTACATACTTTTTGTCTGTATGAACTGAGCATAATGTATTTTAGCATCTGAGTATGACATATTACAAAACCTGTAAATTTAAAAAAAAACTTGTAAAAATCGGATATTGTATACTCAATGCACTATGAAATATANATTACAAAACCTGTAAATTTAAAAAAAAACTTGTAAAAATCGGATATTGTATACTCAATGCACTATGAAATATAGTGAAGTTACTTTCGGTCCAACTTTTTTTTAGACCAACCCGTGGTTTTCCACAGTACGAAAAAAATTAGACATTTTTTTGATAAATAGTATACTTTTCACAACATGAAAAAATGTGTTGGTTGAAGTAAATTTAACACAAAAAAAATTTTTTTTTTAAACTTTTTATACCTATGACGTTGTCGCAACTTGTATCCTATATGATATGAAATTTCAAAAGTATATCATTCTTTTAAATAATACTCCCGAGTTTAAAAAAAANACTTGTATCCTATATGATATGAAATTTCAAAAGTATATCATTCTTTTAAATAATACTCCCGAGTTTAAAAAAAATTTCATTAAACATACATAAAGTGTATATTAGAAACATGACGTCAAAAATTATAAAGTAAGTACTTTNAAAAAAAATTTCATTAAACATACATAAAGTGTATATTAGAAACATGACGTCAAAAATTATAAAGTAAGTACTTTGTTGGAGTAAGAGAGTAAAGTACAACTGTACCATAATAAACTTCCTTGTAATCTTTAATTTTTATGTTAGCACTACGTTCTGCAGCTATTATACAACTTTCTCGCTGTATAAATGTTTCTTTCAACATAGAACATATCATAGTTACGAATACGAGCTTATTTTCTCAAAGAAGATTATTCTTTTTGAAGAATCTAAGACATTTTTTTTTNATCATAGTTACGAATACGAGCTTATTTTCTCAAAGAAGATTATTCTTTTTGAAGAATCTAAGACATTTTTTTTTTACTTTCACTCCTTTTTTTCTTTATCCTTGATGAGTATAGCCAATAGAAAGCTTTTTATTTGAATNATTTTTTTTTACTTTCACTCCTTTTTTTCTTTATCCTTGATGAGTATAGCCAATAGAAAGCTTTTTATTTGAATCAGGTATAATTCTTTTCATGTTTTCTCTCATCTCTCCTCTCTTAGTTGAGTATCTTTTCATACTTTCTAAATTATTTTCAATAGGAGTCCTTTAGAAAACGGATCATTTGATTACATTTTCTTATATAGTATATATATATAAAAAAACGGCTTATTATTACTAAAGAAGAAAATGTACTAGAATACTCTTGTAGACTATATATAGCTCTTTCCTCAGTTTTCTCATATAATACAAAAAGTGGTTTAGCTTAGCTCAGTAGATTAATATTTTAAGAATTCCGCCCTCATTCCGTTTCCATAACTTTGGAGTATGTGAGAAGATTTTATAGATAAAAAAAAAGTTCAAGTTGGTCGAATTCATTTCTTGTTCTCCGTTGGTGAAAGAAGGNACTTGGTCGAATTCATTTCTTGTTCTCCGTTGGTGAAAGAAGGCGTGGTTAATTTTTCTCTATTTTTTTTTCATATATACTTGGACGTATTTTTCATTAGAACTACAATATAAAGTCTTACTCAACNTTTTTTTTTACTTTCACTCCTTTTTTTCTTTATCCTTGATGAGTATAGCCAATAGAAAGCTTTTTATTTGAATCAGGTATAATTCTTTTCATGTTTTCTCTCATCTCTCCTCTCTTAGTTGAGTATCTTTTCATACTTTCTAAATTATTTTCAATAGGAGTCCTTTAGAAAACGGATCATTTGATTACATTTTCTTATATAGTATATATATATAAAAAAACGGCTTATTATTACTAAAGAAGAAAATGTACTAGAATACTCTTGTAGACTATATATAGCTCTTTCCTCAGTTTTCTCATATAATACAAAAAGTGGTTTAGCTTAGCTCAGTAGATTAATATTTTAANTATAATACAAAAAGTGGTTTAGCTTAGCTCAGTAGATTAATATTTTAAGAATTCCGCCCTCATTCCGTTTCCATAACTTTGGAGTATGTGAGAAGATTTTATAGATAAAAAAAAAGTTCAAGTTGGTCGAATTCATTTCTTGTTCTCCGTTGGTGAAAGAAGGCGTGGTTAATTTTTCTCTATTTTTTTTTCATATATACTTGGACGTATTTTTCATTAGAACTACAATATAAAGTCTTACTCAACTAATCCTCTCCACTTGTACCCTCAACCTAAACGGATAAAAAACCGCGTAAAGTTTTCAAACATTTCACATCACACTGTATATATGAGCTCTAAGATTGGTTTTGTTTTAGTATTCTCTCCATGTATTTGAGTTTGATATCGAGATTCCTTCAGCCTTTGGCTTTTCTCTCCCATTTCCCGTTCTCTGAGAGTTAATTTTCTTTTGAGTTTTTATTATTTTCGTGGATGAGAAGAAGTATAGTGAGAGACGAGTATACAACTTTAGGCTAGAGAAAACAATGTTCAACTTGAATTATATCTATAGACCTTGTCTTTCTATATGGAGAAAGTAAGGGGAAACGTTTCCTACCACAACTACCTACAATTTATATCCCAATCTCAAAAAACAATATTTTACAAGTTATAATCTATGGTTATTTTCTGTTGAGAACAGTCTGTAGGGGAAAGTAAATTTTTTAAACTTTTTTTTCTTCTTTTTTTTTCTTTCTTCTTTCTCTCTGCTCGTAACAACCCTGGTCATTTTTTTGAGGAGGAGTCGTTAGGTAAGTTTATTTTCTTCCTGCCTCAAGCCTACCGTCTGTCTATGGTTCCTTGTTAAATTTTTAAGTAGTTGGCGTCCTATTATACGAAAAAGAGTCCTTGTTCTTTTGTCCCTCAATTACATTAATAGCCTCTCTCTCTCTTGTTTTCTCCAATGGACTCTTATATTTTATTCAACGGTGAAATGACAACAGCCGTTCTGCGATCATTAGAAACTTTTCACCACTCCGTTATTTTTGGATACAAATATTACCACAAGAGAGTTTCAACATGAGACAGTTCTTTTCGAAAATAACATGGAGCTTTTTGTAACAGTAATTAAGTCGTAGACATCAAAATATATCTATAATGTACAAGTGTATCTTAGGGATCAACAATCCAAATATTCACATGACAACCTTGTAGTCAAAATAATTTAAGGGTATTCTTAAGATTTTTTTTCTACTGTTGATATATTGATTAGTGGAGATTTTTGGTATAGATTATATTAATTGAGTTTAATGGTATAACAACCGCGAACAAAAAAAAATGAGGGATTATGTTATCAATTTGATAGAATCTAGCTAGAACTTTGTTTTTTAATAAGTAGCTTACATTCAGAATTATCTGCAAAGTATATAGAATTTAAAACTAAATTAATAAAATATGTTATACTTTGGGGGGATATTTTGGAATGAAAACATTTGATGTTATTACTGACAAAAATTTGTGGAATTAGAATGTGTTTTTTTTCTTGAAGAAGCTGTTTATAAACATTTTACTGATTTAGTAGTAACGTTGGCTACTTTGGTGTATGTTTTTTTTTACGAATTTTTCAAACATTCTTTTGAATTACAAAAGTTTTGAAGAATAGGCTGATAGGAGCTTGTATTGTAGGTTGTTCTTAGTATATGGTGCTACAAATAATATGTTGTTGTCGGTGATTATTTTGTATAACATTCTTTATTATAACATTCTAGATAACATTTTGAATTCAACATTATGTATTTTATGAAAATTTTTTGTCATCTTATCTAATTTCCATTTGTACCCAGAGAGAAATTTATAATACACATTTTTTTGGTTTGATTGTTAGATAAGTTTAGTATCGAATGCTCGAATTGGTCTTTGCTCAGTTGGCGACAATTGATCATCAAAATAAGTTTTTTTTTATATGAACCGTGACAACGGTAACACCACTCTTAACTTTATTATAAATGATTTAGAGACAGTTGCTTTGCCAATATCATTTCAAACTAAAATAACTATTGTGGTTGTACTGTGAAAAGTTTAGTAATCCGTAATCAAATCACTATTCAGTGAAATGTGGTGAAGCGTTTGTACAACTTACTATTAGTGTGCATACCAAAAAATTTTTTAGTGAAAATTCTCCTCTATCTACGAATAACAAGCAAACTCAAACATTTTTTGGATATACAGACAGACGTAGAAACAGTCCACAGTGCTGCTTCTACATACTGAATAGCATAAACCGAATCATAATCGGTAAATTTATTCATCATGGAAATTNTCCACAGTGCTGCTTCTACATACTGAATAGCATAAACCGAATCATAATCGGTAAATTTATTCATCATGGAAATTGTACCAATTAGAAGTGAAAGATTATACGATTTATAAAATATCTGGTTCTGGATATATATATACAGAGGGTAATTTATATAGCACAATTTACTTGATTCTGTCCTCCAATTTTTTTCTTTTTTAAACTTATTATGAGAAAACCAGTAACCGTTCGATTTGTTAGCCGCGCAAATTCTGTGCGAAAAATTTNTCCACAGTGCTGCTTCTACATACTGAATAGCATAAACCGAATCATAATCGGTAAATTTATTCATCATGGAAATTTTACCAATTAGAAGTGAAAGATTATACGATTTATAAAATATCTGGTTCTGGATATATATATATACAGAGGGTAATTTATATAGCACAATTTACTTGATTCTGTCCTCCAATTTTTTTTTTTTAAACTTATTATGAGAAAACCAGTAACCGTTCGATTTGTTAGCCGCGCAAATTCTGTGCGAAAAATTTAGTTCTAAAATAATATGCTTGATGGCAGCACCACCAACCCATCTTGTGTCACTCTTATGCCCTAACAACAACACTCAAATAACACTCTGTAAATACTTTAGTTTATGAAATGCTTAAACATAACAATATGAATTAATATTTCTAGGTATGGTTGAAGTAAAGCACCATCCGATGATTTTATCAGCACAATGTATCAGCACTACGTATTAGCACTATGTATCAGCACTATGTATTAGCATTATGTATCAGCACTATGTATCAGCCCATTGTCTCCTAACAAATCAACCTAACCTAACAACCTAACTAAAAATTTTATCACTAGTGCCATGGGCTGACAGTTAGAGCTCATACAATCAACAGACGGTGCTTTACTCCTACCCTAAATATTTCATAAATATCTCTAAATATCATCATGCTACAAACTTATAGTGACAGACAGACACAATAATCACAGTACAGACAGACAGACATGAAAACCACACAATTCCCTTCAGCTCCCTTATTCGTGGCTAATAATCTACTCTGTCAGGATTTCCTTAATTTCCAGTAGTTTCTGTCCATTATTTAGCTCAAGGCTATTTGAGAATAGTATCATTTCATCATTTGAAAATATTACAGAAGGATGGATTTCACTGAACATGAGAAAAGCTACATATGGTGAATGGAACTAATGGAAACGGTTTTCTTTCTCCAAGGGTAAAATTTACCTGAGTCATTTCTAACAAACGAAAGTAAATAATAATATTGTGATATGTAATGTAAGCAAGGACTGACGTGATAGGATGAGAGATGTTATTCAATGGTTTCTTTCCAGAGGCAATTTTTTGGTTAGAAAGCTAATATGATTAATAATGGGTCCATTCTCAACTGTCATGTCACGGTCTGCCAATCTCATTTTTGAGCAGTAAGCCTCAGGCATAGGAAATCCGATTGGTTTATTATTTAATCAAAATTGACAGGGGATGTGTGTCGAGACTCGAGCTTTTTGTACTCTGTCTCTAATTAATTTTCCCTTTTGTTTCTCAAAAGAGGAGAAAATGAGCTAATTAATTTAACCCTCTGAACTCCCTATGATTGACACTTATGGTTTCCGTTTTTACTAAAAGAGTTGATACACCCTCTTTGCTCCTGTCGTACCAATCAGTCACAATGTTCCTCATGATCCTGGGATTAATATCCTTAGTGATGGAGAGTATTATTTTTTATAATTTTTACAAATCTTTATATAATGGGATTATAAAATGTATAAAGTACAGTCCTACTATGATTAATATCACCTATTGTAGTTTTTATAAAGTTAAACTCAAGATATTTCCATTATACTATATAAAAGCAAAATACTTTTCTAGCTCAATTTTTATAAACTTGATGGTTGAGTAGTAGAATTGTAGAGGAATTCATTGGGTCACAAAAATTGATGTTTTGCACCAGGTGAGTGAGCCGTGAAAGGTTTATAGTAGGTGTAGATAGCATGAGACTTATTTCTCTATGAATAAGTATGAGGCGGTGAAAACTTGACATAAAATTGTTCTGCGATTCACCTAATGGTAATTGTCAGACAAAAGGGGAAAGTTTTCCTATAAATTTTTCCCTGGTTTTAACCTTTCGTCTTTGAAAAAGTGGTTAGTAGAAAGTCCTTAATATGGAAATGAATGTAGGCTGTTTTACTTTCTCCCATAGAAACTCTTTTCATTATGTTTTTCACTCACTTTCTTTCCCTTATGTTTAAAAACCTTGGCGCCATTTCAACCGCAGCAGCCGGTAGCATATGAATAGGTTTTATGCGTTTATTACTTTAGGTGGATTTTATGAGGAGGTTATTAAACGATCCCATATTCACAAACCTTCATTTAGACAACCCTAAACACTCAAAAGTTTTTAGAATTTAAAATTTACGTTTGTCATCTTCAAAGCTTAGAGTGAAAATTTTTTTTTCATTTCAGTGAGCACATGCGTCTTAAGTATAATGTTACTTGTTTTATCTACAGTGAAACAAATGGTTATTAAAATTTGTGTTATTAGAATAGTACCTGTATATACTTAGCAGAAGAGTAGTTACTATCAAGTATTACAGGAACTTTTCAATGTTTTATGTATACTACATAATAATATACATTTTATATATACGGATTTATAAGAATAATACCAAAATACACATGTATACATACAAGTATATTTCTTATATAAAAATTTAAGTTTCATCATTTTCTGTGATACAGGAACATGATTTCAATTATAAGTGTTACGATAGTAACACGGCAACTCTAATACTTTACTAAAANTCTGTGATACAGGAACATGATTTCAATTATAAGTGTTACGATAGTAACACGGCAACTCTAATACTTTACTAAAAATTGTTATTTTTAAAGCTGGAACGAAAATAATTAAATTTCCACTTTTATCTAAAAAAAAATTATCCACTCAGGGTCGAAACTGTCAGAAAATGCAACCCGCCGAACTTATGTTTTTTTTTCGTTNTCTGTGATACAGGAACATGATTTCAATTATAAGTGTTACGATAGTAACACGGCAACTCTAATACTTTACTAAAACTTGTTATTTTTAAAGCTGGAACGAAAATAATTAAATTTCCACTTTTATCTAAAAAAAAAATTATCCACTCAGGGTCGAAACTGTCAGAAAATGCAACCCGCCGAACTTATGTTTTTTTTTCGTTNAAAAAAAAAATTATCCACTCAGGGTCGAAACTGTCAGAAAATGCAACCCGCCGAACTTATGTTTTTTTTTCGTTTATATTTTATAATTTAATTCAAACCACACAGTTCAGAAATTTTATTTAAAATTCTACAAAAGATTTTTATTTTCTATATTTGAACACTTNGGACAATTATTCTCACCTTTGTCTAACCTAAAAGTTAACTACTTACCTACCTGTTTTAGATTTAAAACATTTTTCGATGCAGTTGATGTTTGATTATTAAGAACATTCAAAAGTAGTGGAACCCATGAAAAAAATCACCATCACTAGCATTAAAGGGATAAAAATTATAATGTATTTAAATTCAAATTTTTGTAACATAATTTTTAAATTTCCATACTTCACTCTACCATTTCCGACCTAAGTTATTGAAACTTTAATTTCAATAGATCATGACACTTAACCCTTTAATTCTAGTGACTTAATTTTTTAATGCATCCTATAACTTTTCAATGTTCCTTTATAATAAAATATCAACTGCACCTCAAAAAATTGATCAACCCTCTTAAAAACGGGTAAATTATTACTCCAGAACTTTTTCTAGCAAAGAGCAAGGGACAAAAGTAACTTCTTACTCGAGTAAAATATTTTTTCGCAGTGTATAAACCTATTGTCAAATGAAATAGCCGAGTACCGCACGCGGGCCCGCCGTGAGATTTGTGCACCACGTGACTAAACCAGTGAATTTGCCTCCTGAGCTTTATAATTTGCAACTCCAAGAATATACTTTTTAGCCAAAATCTCATCTAGATATGAGACGAGATTGTATTGAATGGTATGAAGTATTTGGTGCCTTTAATTGATTACTTACACGATCAGTTAGATGGTGTAATTGCTGCAAAAACAACTCTAATTAAGCAAATTGGACTAAAGAACTTGACTATTTCCAGAGCTTTAGTATCTTACAGAATGCTATGCTTCTAACCACACTGCTAGACATCTTTTACTCCAAATTTTCTCAAAAATTTGGCAAACATAATTTTTCTAAATTTTTCACAGCCTTGTTCTAGTGAAAATGAACTGTCATTAAAGATGGGAAAGAATTTGCAATATGGCGTGCACGAGTCTAATTTAAAAAAAAATTGACTAATTTTTGAATTTCATAACCCCACTAAGGTTGAAACCCGAATGGTTCGACAATACTTACTCTTCAGTAACTTTCAAACGCAACAGGGGAATGCTAAAATTTTTTGCACAGCTGTATCATAATTTAATTTTTTTTTCACGACAAATTTTAATTCACTTGTTCTTACACCTCCTTACAAAATACATTCCAAGACAAATAACAAAATGAAAAAAAAATCATAATTTAATTTAGATAGTTTCTTGAGAAGTTGTTTACGGTTGGTTTCCAACTCCAGCCGGAAAGAAATTTAATACCGTTTTACTCATGAAGATGACATATAACCTATTTAATTCTTAAAAGTCTGGGGGAAGAATAAGATACGGGAGTTTAAATTATCCACGTCCTTTCTTATAAGAGCACTTGAGAAATTGGAGATTCCTAATTGAAGTCTTTTGAGAATAATGTCTAAAATTGAGTTGTTAGCTGGGGGGGAATGCGGGAACAATCCCGCATTCCCTCTTCCCCCTCAAGAGATCTTTTTTCTTAAGATTTTCAGAATGAGACTCCAGCCAGACAATAGGTCGAGTTGAGTTGACATGGTGGTACTTACAACCAATCCATGTTATCCAGGTGCACTTTAAACTATTCCCAAAGTCCCTGGAGTACTCAGGATGTGGTAGGAGTCTATTTGAGATACCTATTCACTTCAAATTGTCACGCAAATCCTTTGTACCGTGAGTTAGGAGACTATCTCATCCAAATCATGATGAGAATCGTCTCGTTTTTCTTCCTCGTGGTTTTTGGGACGTTTTGAGTTGAGGGATTCCGACATGAATTGGTGCACTGGAGACATGAAACAAGACGCGTCTAATGGTCTATCGATGAATTTGATAAAAACCCATGTTACAACAATGAACTGTCTGACTAGTTTTTTTTTTCAAATACAATTTGAGAGCGACGGTCTAAAATTTAATAAGAGAGACAGAGTCTTTTGGGGCAGTCTGTCGTAATTCGATCTCATCATCTCATACAATAAAGGATAGATCAGTTTCATCTTTTGTCTACACAGTTTCTCTCTTCTACAAGTCATGGGTTTTGGGTTTTGTTCTCTGGGCCAAACCATGAAACGAGAATAATGGTACTATCATTTAATTTCATTCTTTTTTGGTCGTTTGTCTGATGGAAGTTTTTTTTTTCTTGTTAAATTACCAGCTTAAATTGATAAATTTTTGATTGAGTTCCAAAAATAATATTAAAAATGAGTAGAGATTTTTATTTCAAATATAAGAATCAGGAATATATAGACGTGAGGGCATGCAAGAAGAAGTAATATATACTATGAATTTCTAAATATACAGTATAAATCAAACTTTTAGTATCATTTGTACCAGAAATGACATTTGGGGGTTTGATTTAAGTGGTTTGAGGTTAGATACTTACTTTTGGTACAGGTGATACTCAAGTTTGGCTAACCATTACAGCTAATATCATTTATTTAAAATTTGTGTGTAACAAGAACACATAACAATAAGTGGTTTTGTGCTTTGTTAGGGTCTTTGGTTAGCAAAGTTTGTTTGACAGAATTGTTCTTACATTTAGCTACAGAATTTTAACAATAATTTGTGATTAAGGTTTGGTAATATTTTGTTTTAATTAAAAAAAATTTTTTTTTTTGAGTCAATAAGCTATTGTTCTAAAAATTATTTGAGACAATAGACACATTAATGTCTGAAAATAATATCTTACTACACAATCTTTTCAAAAATATTATCCTTATTTAAACCCTATAATTTTATATATAAAAGGTTAGTTGAACACATTTTTTGTTACAAATTATGAATTTGTTGCACATTAAATAAAAAATTATGCTAATAAAAAAATGCTAGACTGTATATAGTAGCATATAAATTATTTCAGATACAAAAAAGAACATGCTGAATTTAATATGAATAAGTATATGAAATAATAAGTAATTATGTAGATAATTATCTTAAAAATTTTAAACTAGTTGACAAAAATTAATAAAAATTATGCTCAATACTATGCTCAGTAAGTAGCATTTAGTTATAAAACAATTTCATATTNAGATAATTATCTTAAAAATTTTAAACTAGTTGACAAAAATTAATAAAAATTATGCTCAATACTATGCTCAGTAAGTAGCATTTAGTTATAAAACAATTTCATATTACTAAAAATTTAGAATTGACTAAGCANAATACTATGCTCAGTAAGTAGCATTTAGTTATAAAACAATTTCATATTACTAAAAATTTAGAATTGACTAAGCATTATCATAAAGAATTATTTCAGTTAACAAACATACAAAAATTTTTTTTGGAAAAGTCTTAAATAAATGATTGTACAACTACAAATTGATTTAAAATTAAATTGAATTTATAGTTTTAAAAAATTAATAAAAACGATTATACCATAAAACAAAAAATTTTAATTTTAGATATTAAAATCATATTTTATCTCAACTATTTAAAACTTTATTTTTAAATATTAACACTAACTATTAAATTTTCTTCCAAATTAGCCCGTTTAATGCTGTAGGTAGGACATGTGTGATACCTTAATATTCCTCTTAACTCTCTTAGGATTGTAGATTGTAATTCCTCTCCTAGTTTCCATTAGTATGCATCTCCTCACTTCAACACAATTAACTACTCAGAGAATAGAGCAGCTGCTAGATATATATTTTCGGGTATTTGGTTCTATTCATTTTACCAGATGAGATCAAGTCTATTGAGTTAATTGCCCTTTGATTGATACCGTTTGTGATTAGGTCGAGACTACTTCATTGAAACCTGATAACCCTCTACTCTTCTTACCTGTTTTCCTATCCATTGACATGGGGTTAGTTGAGAATGCCTCCTGCTCAGTATGGTTCCTAGAGATCACAACAATACAGGAGGGTTAAAGAACAGAGATGGAAATGAAGAGGATTAAATTGGCTCCTTGGTGGGTGCCTTATTATTCCATTGAATTCAAAACTTAGGGTTCCAAAATATGTATTTTCTATTTCACTCTCTCACCATGGAGTCTCAAATCTTGTTTAATACCACCAGTTTTCTATTAAAGTCCTCTAGACTTCAGACTTATTCTCCAATTGACTCAATTCAGCTCAAATTTAACGACTCTTTTGGGTCTCACATCATGCTAGAGGTATGAACCATGTAAATTATATATATTCGTAAAGTTCGGTCTAAAAGAGTTAATATAAGAAAAAGATAAGCGAAATTTTTCAACCTTATATGTCGTAGCTTCAGGATTTTCAAATGTTTACTTAACAGGCTGTTAGATTCTGTAAACAAAAATTAATTGTTCATTTTCTATCATAAACCATTTTTATAAACACGATCACATCACTGTTTGTTTGCTATTTTGCAACTACAAAAAGATTCAAAATTGTATGTACCCTTGTACTTAGCCATGCTTGTCTGCCCTTTGAATTTACAAATTTCGTCTATTTTTAAATTTTAATTATTCTATTTTTTTCTTCTTTTTATGTGAAATATTAAACAAAAATTTTATGTACAGTATGTCTAGTCTTTTTTTTTGACCAGTTAAAAGACGGCTTACATTTCAACCAGAAATTGTGTGTCATGGCTTAATCCTACTACCCTAAGAAATAAAATGTTCTATGAAAATATGGCGCACGAAAATACGGCGCGGAAAATACGGAGCGGAAATTACGGTGCCGAAATTACGGCTCCTGAAAAATACGGCGCATGAAACATGGATTATACAGATCTCGAGCTAACATGAAAAACACATGAAATCAGTATTCATATGTTATTGCATTCCTCACTAACTATGTCGCGAGGGTTATGGCTTCCCGGGTTCTTCGGACCCGGTCTGCGGGGGGAAGATAACATACTCGTTGCTTGCGCAATGACGAAAACATTATGCTAAAACGTTTTTGCTACGTTTTTGAATGATATATATATACATATAACATATAACATATGTTATACAACTCATCTGGTAGATAGACAATGAAAAAGCTCTCAACTGTTTGATATTTCAAAAATTCGTAACTTTTTTTCTATACAATTCCTGTGAAATATTTTTGCATATTCATAATCAGCAACCTTCTATTACATTTCTATTTTCCAGGCGCCGTATTTTCTAGGCGCCGTATTTTCCAAGCGCCGTATTTTCCATCCATCGTATTTTTTATGCGCTGTATTTTCCAAGTACCGTATTTTTGGTGCCGTAATTTTGACACCGTATCTTGGGCCCCGCAATTTCGATGCCGTATTTTCCGCACCGTATCTTCGTGCGCCGTATCTTCGTGGAATGGTAATTTTTAATTTAAAAAAAAAATCTTAAATTTGTACCCTAATTTCCCTCTTATTACTATTGATAAGCCTAGACACCAAATAGAAAGAGTTACGATGAAAACAGTAGTCACAAACTTACGTACTCTTTGTTCAAAATACAAAACTTCAAAACTACAAAATTGCAAAATACTAAAATACATTTNCAAATAGAAAGAGTTACGATGAAAACAGTAGTCACAAACTTACGTACTCTTTGTTCAAAATACAAAACTTCAAAAGTACAAAATTGCAAAATACTAAAATACATTTAAAAAAATAAAGAAAAAATATGAAATTAATTATTTTTCAATATAACAAAACAAAATATTACACAAAATGAACGACTTCAACCTACTACCAACCTACTTGTACAATGTAGCAAGCAACTTAAATTCAAGTTTAAAGTATGTAATTAGTTACAAAAAAAAATTTTTAGTCTAGGTATATAAAATAAAATAATCAAAAGATCATTATTAAACACAGTTTAATATTATACTTTCAAAACTACCAAGTGTACAAAATGTATATCTTATTTAAATAAATTAAAAAAAAATTTTCTTCCCCTCATTGCAATGACTTAAGTATACACAATAGATTAGAAATGCCGGCACACAAGTTGAAATTAGACAATTTTTTTTTATGTACAGTATATACAAAATATAAATTTTATTTGATTATACTGAATTAATGAACTGCCTTTAGTAATATGATGAACATGATGTATTATATGAGTATATATATATATATTCTAAATATATCCAGAGGGCTACACAAAAGCCACATTTTACTACAAAATATTACTACCATAACAGCCACTAAAAAGGGTATTTACTCTCAGTTGCTGTCAAAATTAAATTGCCGTAACCACTTCTCTGGATGCTTTCTTTTAATTAAAACTTCAACTCCATATTCCATAGTTGTTTAACTCTGGTTTCAAAAAATAAAAATAAAAAAAAAATAATAATTTTACCGTAATAATAGATTTTTAGGAGTGTAACAGCATATGGTTGGTGAGTTTGTTTTGTTTTTGGAAGGAATTATGAGAGAAAGGGAAAGTAATCTCAACTAAAGGGTTGTTTCGACCTAGTAGTTGTAGAATGACTAACCAGAGGGAAAGTTTACGAGACGTCGAGAACTCTGCATATGGGAAAAAGTAATTGAAAAAATATCCGTAAGTAGTTGTAGTAATAAAGATGTAAATGGAAAAAAGGAAGGGAGGCTGGAGAGTGTTTTATCCCATTAAATCCGTCCGTAGGAGACAATAGAGACGAATTTTTAGACTAAAATTCTACCCATGGTAACCCTAACACCCCTTCTTTTTTTATTATAACTTCCCTCCAACTCCTTTTGTAGTTATAGCTTGTCTGTTGAGCTTAATCTCAGGGAAATGGAATCTGTTATGGAGGGAATAGTGCCTTGTGGATTTTGTGGTGCTAATGTCCAATTTTTCATAGTAATCCTAAGGGGCGTTAATATCTTCTCTTGTAGAACGGTAAAATAGAAAATTCAACAGTAGTATATATAATATGGTTTAATATTCTACAGTTAGCTCCCTGTCTGGATTTCCATACTTTATATTTTACCGGCTTTTCGTCTTAGCTTAACAGCTATAACTTTCGTCTCATAGACGATAGAAAGAGACACAATGCTCTAATCGCTTAACCCATCAACTCCCGACCCAACATTTTCTCTTTTTAAACATACTTTTTAGGCTTTTTTTTAAATATATATATAATATTTATATATTGCTTCCTTTGCGGGTACCAAAATTGATTCTTTTCGTATTATAATCGTTGTATTTTATAATAAAATTGATGTAGAATTAGCATAAGGTGACGCCGCACTAGACGAGTTGTTACAACTTTTGTGACGCGGCAGGCAAAAAACTGCGGGTTGCGCATTCACACATAGAGACAACTCCCTGCTACAACTCCCTGTGACAACTCTCCACACGTTGCTACAACTTTTTTGAGGCGGCAGCATCAGAAAACTGCACATTCACACTAGGGAGCTGCTTCTCTGTCGGCAGTAAAAAAACATGATGCGCATCACTTTTTTTCCAGCTTCGTCTGACCAAGCTGTTTTTCGAAACAGAAAATGTTGCTTCTTTTTGATTGGTTGATTTTTGGAAGGAGGGAGCTTAGCCGCATCAAAAAGTTGGTTGTGTTTGCAAAGGCAACTTTCTCTCAAAATTACTTATGTGTGTGAACTCACAACACTTTATGTGTGAACACACAACAAAAAAGTTGTCTTTGTGCTGCGAAAAAACGTTAACTCAACACGCAGCAAAAAGTTGCCTGCAAGTGTGGCGTCACCTTTAACTGGTAGAAATTTTATAAGTCATGGTAAATATTTTAAATAATTTAAAAATTAGCACAGAAATAGTTCCAACCGTTTTAGTAGTTTGAGCCAAACGTATACGACTTGTTTATATGAATGTATAAATTGGTAAATTTTGTCTCATATAGTGGCTTTAATGATTATAATATAGAATGTAATTAGGTTAGTTGGAGTGTATGATTTGTTGTATGATCGAATTATAAATTTCAAATCTACAGCATGTCTCAAAAATCTTATGTTCTTTCAATTTTCTTCAAAAATTATAAAATTATAAAGTTGAGCCTAATATTTATTTATTAATATTTCAGTCACTCAAAGTTTGACTTTTTCAAAAGTTTATTGAGAATATATTTATATATAATTTTCTTATATGTTAAGATTTTGTNCCTAATATTTATTTATTAATATTTCAGTCACTCAAAGTTTGACTTTTTCAAAAGTTTATTGAGAATATATTTATACATATAATTTTCTTATATGTTAAGATTTTGAGCTAAAAACTGTAATTGTTATATATGTATGTCCTCCTAGCCTTTTTCAGCGTAGATGCAGTGACTTAATAAATNTGCTAAAAACTGTAATTGTTATATATGTATGTCCTCCTAGCCTTTTTCAGCGTAGATGCAGTGACTTAATAAATTTTTGATCAAATTTTTGTTTATTGTTATAGAGAGAAAAATAGAATTATTGGTTGTTTAATTATCTGTAAAGGATTCATACTGTGTTGGTACTAGAGTACAGTAGGAGAACATGGACTATAAAATGAATGATAGATTGGAAAAAATAATCCTGAGATGGTACTAAAAGTTTGAGAGATCAATCGGATTGGTTGAAAATAAGTAAAAAAAAAATAAAAAGCACTCTGGTTATGATGATGCTTCGGGTTGATAAAATCCAAAGAGAAATTTCTTATTTTCTACCTCCAACAACAAAACCATGTAAATTTCTACTGAATGCGTCAATAGAATGTATCTATAGAATGAAGTGTGGAGACAGACCGCTGTGCTATTAGAATCAGACTCAAAGGTCTGGTTTCCATTGGTTCATTTCTTGAGTCGCTCAAAGAGCCTAACAAAAGAAGCAAGCTGTGATTCAGAGACATTTGACTGCCGAAGGATTTTTTGGTTTATTGTTGAGTTTGACAGAAAGGAAGAGGAAGTGAGAGAAATCTGTCTTCTATTTGAGCCTTTCCCTTCATCTGCTAAGGAAAAGAGAAAAGTATAGGAAATTCAGTTTCACCACTCATGCAGAAGGAGAGAGAGAGAGAGTATAAGACTGGTTTTNAAGAGAAAAGTATAGGAAATTCAGTTTCACCACTCATGCAGAAGGAGAGAGAGAGAGAGTATAAGACTGGTTTTAGAAAAAAGGGGGAATTTCAAAAAAGAACCTTATTTTCTTCAACAAATGGGAGTCGGAATTTGAATTGACTCGACCAGTTGAACTTTTTGAACTCCGACAGTCTCGACGAGGTTTTTCTTTTGGAGAAAGTTAAGTGTGTGGGAGGATTTGGTTAAAATCCAGAGGCAGATTGGTTTNGTCTCGACGAGGTTTTTCTTTTGGAGAAAGTTAAGTGTGTGGGAGGATTTGGTTAAAATCCAGAGGCAGATTGGTTTTATGTTTTTTGGCAAGAGTTGGGTTCTTCCGCTTGACCTACTTCCATCTACTATGCTGACTCCTCACTATACTATTACTATTATTATTATCATTCTCAGTAGACTGGGGACAAATTGTTTGGGGAATTTAATTTTACTAAACTTTAGCTCGTCCTCACACCCAGGAACATGGCCACGGTGTCTGGCGTATAAATTTTATCTCACCAACTATATCCCACATCGTCTCTTTGGTATTCACTCACATTTTCCTTGGATTAGGAGAAAACCTCCTTGAGAATGAAATTGAGTCTGATAGAATAATAACACCATGCTATCTTGTTTTTAAGGTACTCAAAGCCTCTGACTCAACTCTGACACANGAGTCTGATAGAATAATAACACCATGCTATCTTGTTTTTAAGGTACTCAAAGCCTCTGACTCAACTCTGACACACAGTTTGTATTTTGAGTCATATGACTCCGACATTGACTCAATATAATTTTGAGTCACTATGTTGTTGTGANCACACAGTTTGTATTTTGAGTCATATGACTCCGACATTGACTCAATATAATTTTGAGTCACTATGTTGTTGTGACTGACTCAATTGGAAAACGAGTCACATGGAAAGTAGAATGACTCATGAGTCATATGACTCACAACTTTGAGTTAATTTTATTATGACTCAAAATGTGTTTATTATATTACTTGTTATATATTTCTACTGAAGTTGAAGGCGTTTTGTCCATATTCAAGTCACTAAAGAGTTAAGACTTACTTAGTCACTTGAAGTCATGAGTCAGGACTCAAGAGTCATTTCAATTTACTTGACAAGTAAGATCGAAAATATTACTAAATGAAAGTATTACATGAAGAATCTGAATAGGCTTCTCAATGAGTATATTTTCCCCTGAATCTAAATCGTATGACTCAGAGTCACTCTGAGGAATGATTGATTCTTGACTAAGTGATTACTATAATTACCTCTTATTCAGTGGTATCGATTTTTAGGTAGTAAAATACAGAGTCGTAATTCAGGGAATCCCTTCACATGACTCATTAAACTTCCGTCAATCAAATGACTTAAACAGAAATAGTTCATTTGTCTTGACTCAGTAACTANCACATGACTCATTAAACTTCCGTCAATCAAATGACTTAAACAGAAATAGTTCATTTGTCTTGACTCAGTAACTACAAGTCACTAACTAAGACTCACTAACTCCAAATGCAATAAAAGTCTTTTAAATTTGATCATGTAACGCCTCATGTACATGTTTGAATTCACCGATCAAATCATGATTTAGAGTCACAACTACAAAACATNCACATGACTCATTAAACTTCCGTCAATCAAATGACTTAAACAGAAATAGTTCATTTGTCTTGACTCAGTAACTAGAAGTCACTAACTAAGACTCACTAACTCCAAATGCAATAAAAGTCTTTTAAATTTTNTCACTAACTCCAAATGCAATAAAAGTCTTTTAAATTTTATCATGTAACGCCTCATGTACATGTTTGAATTCACCGATCAAATCATGATTTAGAGTCACAACTACAAAACATTGAGTCACAAGGACAAGATGTAGAGTCACATGTTGCCTGATCCAGAGTTATGACTTAGTATCTCACACTTCCTCATTGAGCTAAAATTATAAAAACAAACCTGGTCTCTGGGAAAATAAAGTTGCATAAGATTCACATGACTCCGAATCATGACTCGTGAACCTGTGTCATTGAGTCATGGATACATAGAACATTGTATTAAAATTACTTCAAAATTTACTTCTGACTTGACTAAGACTGACTCATTGAGTCATTGTGACTCACTGAATCATTATTGTGACTCACTGAGTCATTATTATAACACACGTGACTCTTTCTTTTTCCCAAAAATCACCGTCATTGAGAACCCTACTCTCTTTAACTTAGCTTTGGGTTCTCGCTCTCTGATTACGTCAAGGGAATTGATTAGCTAAATTAAGTATGACAAAAGTGGACACTTTAGTATATCTCTCTTTCATAATGATAAAGTATGAAAGTGGGGAAACCTAATATTGATATGATCCCTAACTATAGAGTTGATGGATGACCCTTCAGAGGGATAGAAAATTGACATAAGGGCCAAATCATTTCGTTTCAGTTGTTATGTCAATAAAGATTTTTGACCGATTATTAACAAAAACACTAGATATGGAGTATCTCACCAACAACACACTATGTATGTATTAGTAAGAAAAAAAAACCACCTTAAAAAATCCAAACTTTATTGAAATTTGAAAAGTTTATTTTCTCTTTCTACATAATCTTTGACTACTTTTTACTCTCTGAATTCTCAAAAGTTGATTGGACTGGAGCTTATTTTACTCACACCAACAAATCCTCTGGGTGAAAAAGTTTAAGGGTGTGTGTAGGAGAAAAAGTGACAGACATTTGTCAATTCCAATTTGATTTTATAGAAAATGGATATAGAGGATGTCACCGTTTGGGTTCTTGCGTAGAAAATCAAAATATCTTGTGGTCTAGGTCGTCTTTTTAGAGTTTTTGAAACAAGCTCAAGGAATTTGAGTCTAGTTTTAAAATGAAGTGAGGGAAATTGTTGAGTAGATTTTTTTTATTTTTTTTTTGGTGAAACTTGGTTGACTTTCTCTGTTGACGACATAGGAGAGAGGCTGTTTCTGTTCGTATGTTGGTTGAAGGCAGATGCTGATGACAGATATTGATGGGATTTCTTCTACCACTGCTTTCTCTTTGTATTCTACGACAGCATTCCTATAGACATCTGAAATACGAGATCTTCCACCAATGAGTAAATGTCTTCTGGATGTTCCTCCACCAAAAAATACTTATATTCTAAAAGATGTTGGGAGGATGAGACTAGGAGCTACTGCGAGGAACCATCTTTTCAGACCGTTTTATTAATACTAAACTTCACTTCCTCTCAATAGGTAAATAGACGTGGAGTCTTGAAAGTTGGTGGTGTTGACTGACAACTCAACGAAATCACAACTTCTTTAGTTATATAGGAGTTAAATTTAAGCAACTCACGTGGCCGGATGGTTTCCACATCATACTCTTTTCAAAAAAATATATAATAAAATTCGACTTTTTTCTCACTAAAGGTATATCACACTTGACGCTCAAGGGTAAGCTATAACCAGGCAGCGTATAGCCTACAATGTCTTTTAAGATACATGCTCATGTTTGATTACAAGTCGAGACTTATATAAGTTTTTTTAATTAAACTTCGGATTTTAATCAAATTTGATAGATTTTTTGGGAATTTTTGTATCATCGTGTAAGTAACATCAAATGGTTTCTAAAAATAGTAAACATTGTGTAAATAACTTTATATATTCACTTCAGAAGATTAAGAAATTACGAAAATTTGTTGTTGCTCATTTGTAATTCCAGAGTTAATACTAGTATATTAAGGAGGTCAACTTAATAGACTCGAAGTTCGGATTTTTTGTCGAATTTTGTGTTGATATTAACGACGACCAATTAGAAACTAAAAATTTGTAGCTATATTTATGTCATTGGTCAGCTTGGCTTTGTTGCCTCATTATGTGCTATTTTAGTTTTTATGTGGTTTTCTTCAGGTTTTTAAGGTTTTCTTTAGGTTATTATTAAGAAAGCAATACAAATTTAAAGAAAATCTAAAGCAACTTAAATGAAATAATAAAATCCTGATGAACATTTAAAGAAAACCTAAATAAATCCTATCAAAAATCTGAGNTTTCTTTAGGTTATTATTAAGAAAGCAATACAAATTTAAAGAAAATCTAAAGCAACTTAAATGAAATAATAAAATTCTAATGAACATTTAAAGAAAACCTAAATAAATCCTATCAAAAATCTGAGAAAAAAAAAACACAATTAAGAAAAACACAAAAGAAGTGAAGGAGACATAATGAAGCAATAGGTTGTAAATAGCTAAGGATAATATTCGTTTCCGATTGGTTTAAAAAAAAGTAGTTGATGACCGTATAATAAGTCAGTAGCAGAATACACAATACACTATTCAAACTATTCAAACTCGCTTGTAATGACTTGGAACAGTACAAGTGTTTTAGTTGCTTTTGTTTACAAAGTGTCATATCCTAGTTTAAAAAAAAACATGGAAATAGCAACTATATGATGGTATAACTATATAGTAATCTTATTTATTTATAATTTTTTTTTTCTTCTACATTTTAGGTAACTGTAGACTACCAGAAGCATGGATTGGTAAATGGTTTTTATCTGGAAATAATTTGCAACCAGTGACAATCGACAACAAATCAATCGGTACAAAAGGTGTTTGTTTGGAAAATTCTGATGACCAATTCCTCTTTTATGATGCGTAAGTACTACTTTTTTTCTCAGATGTGTCTAAGACATCACAGAATCAAAAATTTGATAATTTTAACTACAATTAGTATCAACTACTTACTTGGAGTCTAAAAGTTAAAAAAATTTTGCAAATAGAAAATAAAATTTTGAACAGGATACTTTACCGGTTTTTTGATTTATGTAAATGTTAGGGAAGAAACCAGAGATGTTGGCTTGTTTTGATAACCTCCTGCCTCCCAGTCGGAATGATGGACTCGTTCTGAACACTACTTTTTTTTTAACTTAATTTTGTTTGATTTGTAAGAAAGTAAAGAAAAAAGTTACGGGACTCATCTGGCTAGGACGACCGTTCTTGGTGAATTTGGTGAATTTATAGTATTTGTCCTCAACCTTAGTAGATGAGAAAATGTCAGAGTGAACCAAAATGGAGTGTCATTAATTGCACAAGATTCCTTCTGTTGACTTATTCCAAAGATTTTTTGAAAAATTACTAAAGCAATGAGAACATTTTCTTTTCTTCTTTCCCTTGATTTCTCCACAATTTTGATCTTTGTAGAGACCTGAGGCTCTCAAACTAGTTAAGTTTCCCCATATATCTTTCACACTTCCGTTCATTTTGACTTTTTTTTTCTTCTATTCAACAAAGTTAAGGAGAAGTAGGTTGGAGCTTTAGTTTAAGAGTTAGACTTCACTTCGTTAACCAATGGAGGTCAAACTGTGCACAATAAGTGTCATAACGATAAGTGCAAAAATCAGTCTTACTGTGGTAAACCGCAAGGGTCTTTTTTTGTTAAGGCCCAGTCACACCAAATGAATTTTTACTTTTTCGCCGCTCGTTTTTCTGTGACGCCGTCTACGCAATATTGTCTTTTAATCTACCGTATGTAACCAAAAAGAGTTAGAATAATTTTTTATAGAACAACTTTTTGAAAAAGAAGTTTTGTTTTACTTTCTAATTTTTTTGATATATGACATTAAAAAAGTGAAACGATCAACTTTCTGCAAAATTTCATATACTTTACTCTAGTTTTTACTCGGACATATCTAAAGCAGAGCGTTCGCGCCATTTCTTTTGAAGAAAATATGCAAAAGTTCAAATCTTTGCTGTAAAATATATTTTGTTAACAATAGTAGAAAAACTTTTCTTTCAGCTTTTGGTTTGGTGTGAAATGATTAACGAAGAACTGGCGCAGAGAGAACTTTTTTTTTACTCTTTTCTGCGCCATTTACTTTTTTTTATTCAATTGTTTTTAAAGTGTCTTAGCGAAAGAATGGTGCAGGAATTTTTTGATCGCTTCTCCACAGTTCATTCTGTGATGATTTTTTGACCTGATATAACCAAAGTAGGACGATTTTTATACTCCTATAAGATTGGTGTCCAACATGATTGGTGTAACTAATGCTTTAGTGTTGATAATGATTTCCCCTTTTGCATGAGTCATATATGACTCATTCAGTCATGACTCAATGACTTCAACGTTTCTTCGGATGATTCAGTCATCCTCAAGCTCTCTAAAAACAGTCAGAATCATTTGACTCAAACTCATGAGACATCATGATCATTGAGTCACTGAATTTGAGTCATTAAGATCCCTAGTTGCTAAAAATTTTAGACACAAATTCTCAATAACAAAGTATTTTAAATTTAAAACACAAAGAGCATAGTTCACAATAGCTTTCTTCAAAACAATAGCTATTGACTAATACAACACATGAGAACTGTTTTATTGCTTTTACCTGTTTTTTCGATCTTGAGAAATTAGATGATGTTAAAGAAAAAAAAACTCCTACCATTTTAATGTATTTTTCTACTGGCGTGTTTTATGAGCCTTTGCTTTCTCTCCTCCTCCCAATCACTTTCACTCTCTTCTTATGAGATACAACATGGCGCTTTTCTATTTTTTTTTCTCCTCTTTTCTCTAATGAAATTGACTTTCTTTTCTTAGAAATCGTAAAAGCGCCGACCATCATGATTTAAGAGACGTCCTAGTCATCCTACCCTATAAAATATTGTAAAACTTGTAGATTCTACTTAAACTTTAGTTCGGATTGGTCAGTTTTCATCTAACATCTAATTTCTTTGATTTTCATTACTATTTTGTCGCCACTTCACTCCAATCTAACCGTTCCTTAACTCAGAATCAAACATATTTATTTACTACCTAAATTTTGTATTTTCATCCTTAACCCTATGGTTGCCGAAGGTTAAGTTTTTGAAAAGAGTTGACATAAATTTCCTTTGAAAATTTTATACAAATGTTGAGAATGTTGACTCATATAAGACTCACCAGGATCAAAAATTGAGTCATCGTCATCGTCAAATTCGATAAAAATGGGATGGACAAAAAGTCAGGATGTAGTTTTCACACTTAAGTTGAATTTGAAAAAATGACATTTTACCCTCCTTTTTTTTGCTTTCAAAAACTTTTACTTCCACTACATACGGATTTATGTCTCCGGTTAAATCCGAATGTGTTGAGAAAATATTCCATTAGTAAATTTCAATTTAGAGAAGAGGGAAAGAGGCGTTTTCGTTTCCTACTCTCCCGCTGTGTCATGTAATTGAAACCATTTTTGGTTTGTGGGCCAAATTTTAGGTTTGAGGGAATGAGGAAAATATAATGATGAGACTATTTGTGTTGGGAAGTGGGCCATAGTGATTCGGTGAAAGTTGACATGTCCTTAATTACTTTTATGTTAATCAGTCACAAAACCCCTCTTCATCTCAATCTTGTTTTTCTCAATGAAATTTTGTTCCTACTGGGATTAATGAGTTGGTATTCATACTCAAAGGGAAGAGAATTATGGACTCTGTGGGTTCTTTCAGAAAATACACAAACATTTAATATCCTCTGGTCAACAGATGTGACCTGTCAACTATACAATAACACTGGGTCATTGACACGTGGAACTAATTGACTCAAACTTTAATTTCATTCCACACCCTAATCGGCAGCATCAGGGTTAATTTGGAGAATTCTGCGACAAATCAATCCCGGCAATTCCTCCCCCTGACATACAGCCCCTGTAGGGCTAATATTTCTTTATATATCAATTTCCTCACTTTCCACAACAATTAACCTATTTTACAAAAATTTCCCTTACGTTGGAACCTCATTCACCCTCCCCCCCCCTCCCCCCTTTTAGTAATCTAGTTAATTAAAACTACAAGTTTTAATTTTCAAAAATTGGCAACTGGTTTAATGTTTTATTATATTTTTGTATTTTTTAAGCCAAATTTATGATATTATACAAACTTGGCAGAAAATAAATTAACCCCAAATTGCTACTTCTAAACCGAGTACTTATAAATCCACCGGTTTTACAGAGTTAACTGGATATCATAACTTTCATACATTGTAGATTAAATCTGTTGGTGTTAGAGATATTTTTTTATTCTCATAACAATTGATAACATGTCAGTAAGCAAGAAGAAAAATAAATAAATTTGATCATATCGTATATGAAAAAGTTAGTATTTCTGTAGCCAGGATTGAAAAAAGTTATTATTTTTTTATAAATGTTATTATGTTTATAATAAAAATTGTGAGAAAAAAAAATTTTTTTTTTCGTGACCATCAACTTTCGTGTTTCTAGCTCATAATTCTCATTTTTGTTCAAAAGTGTTGGAGAACTATGGACGTGTTGGAGATTTAGTTCCTGTTCGATGCGGTACTCCAACAGTCGTCCCCCTTTGGTAACAAATGGGTAGAGAGGTTTTGTAATTTGAGTTTTACTAAATTAACATGTATGACGACACTGTAGTGATAATTTATACTTCCCGGGTGCCATATAAGTACACAGTTCTCTAGTTGTATTAATAACATAATCAAAAAAAAAATACTTTGTTATTCAAAACACATCGAAATGTAAAACCTCTTTCCAATAACATGACTTTGGCGGTGAGTATATATAGGAGAAAGAAAATTTTATTTCATTTTTGGAAGGTTTTCAAATTGTTAGTTGACAATAATAATTGAAGATACTTCAAACAGTTTTAATAATTTTTGATACAATTTTATAAACAAATACAATGGAAAGGTAAAAACCCATTCGTAGATTAAACCATGACATGAAACCAAATAAATAGCTTTAGATATCCATATAGACAAAACAAGGTACTTAAGGTAGAGTAGTGGTGAAATCATATCTAACTGTAGTATGAGTACATTAATAAATAAACTATAGAAACGGTAGAACCATCCGTAGACTAAACTAAAAAAATAACGTTGAGATATTTGAAATAGTTAACCCTTTTGATGCTAGTAGTATGTGCCATTAAAACCATTGTACGAATGTTGTTAACCACTTTATTTGGAAAAAAAAAACGTTTATGATTCATGGTGCATCACAACATGGTACAAATATACTTAGAAACAAAATTGCAATTTAATTATTCAACAACAGCAATGCTTCCTAACATAAGTATCCAGTTAGCATTCTAAACAGCATTTACGTGGTCATCAAAACTTGACAAATTGCAACTAATAATTTTAATTTTTTTTTGTTACAAAACCTCTTCTCATGATGTTCTTGAATAAGTGTGAATTGGCGTCCTCTCTAGCCTTTTTGAGTAATATTTTGTTTATGAGGTGTTACTTTTTTTTTCCTTCTCCTTCGTGTTTTGAATCGGAATAGAAAGAAAGAGGCGTAAAAAATATCCCCGAAAAATGTTGGTCGTGTTTCTCTCTTTATTGGTTTCGAAAATATCATTTTTATGATCTTTCCACACGAACCATGCAGACAGATAACACTTTTGTTGGTTTCAATAATAATCCTATGTTGTTCCAAATTTCACACTTTTCTATTGGGTCGAAAATTCTTACAAAAAAATTTCGTGTTTTTACCTCAACTCGACGTTTACATTTACATGTTAAACTTGTGCTTTTGTATTTTGCAATATCTGCACTATAACAGTTATTATTGGCACTCATTCTATCGGTATAGAATTGTAGGTGTAGAATAATATCCCACTTTATCACTCTGTGGGTATCCGAGTGTCAATTTTATACGAACACCTCATGTGCAAATACACTTATGTATAAGGTTACACTCCTTTTTCATGTACAGAATTCTTTAGTACTATTGATACATACTAGAGAACTGCAAAATTTTAGTTTCAAAACCAGTAGTGGGAGTGGTAGTTCTTGATTGGTTTTCAAATTTTATAACTAATTTACCATAAATGACTAACCTATAGCGTTGAATGTGAAAATGAAAAAAAGGAATATTTACCAATTGTAGGATATAATATACCATAGATACTGTAGAAGTAACCGTATACTAAACAACATTGGAAAAGAGTGTACTAGAGATATCTAGAATACTAAAACTTGTAGTATTTACCGTTGGTAGCTGAAGTATCAAACGTTTGTAATTGAAATATTATGAGTTTGTAACTTATGTTATCTATGTTGGTTGCCGGCGTACCAACCTTTAAGTAGTTGTGCCATCAAGCGATTGTAGCAGAAGTATCAGCAACTGGTAGTTGAGGTATTCAACCAGCAGTAGCTGGTGTGTGTGGTATCTACCGTTGATAGTTGCTATATTAACCTGTGACACGTAAACTAACCTCAAAACAATTAACCCCAAAACATTTGCCCCTATAGAATTATATCCGATGTAATTAGTCCCAAAAAAGTTAGCGCCAAACTCGAAAATGGCCCCAAAGATAATTAGCCGCAAATATAAACATCCCAGAATGTAATTAGCTCCAATGTACTTAGCCCTAAACTATAACATATTTATCTATGAATGAAATTATACTAATCTGTCGAAAAGCACTTCATTTTTTCTAATTTGACCTAAAAATTGAAAATTATTGTCTATGTCAGGCTAACGGTTCAGGCCAGTCAACAAATTGTTGTCTATGACACCCAGTATGGATTGAGTCATTCACTGACTGACTCTTACAACTTTAGGAGCAGATTTTCGGGTTCATAACTCAATGACTCTTAGTCTGAAAACATTTTAAATGATTAGCTCGTTGGCCACACTTGTCTTTTGCACACTCCCAAAATTACTTAACGAAGATAGAAATTTAACTAATTTTTTGCAATGAAGCTAAACATAAGGTTTTCGCTATCCGTTCTCTTTCCTCTGAGTCAGTCATTTGGAGCCCTTGTCATGACTTAAACTGCTGAATTATTAGGAGTATTAGGACTCTGAGTCAGATTCACGACTCTGTCTTTTGAGGCTCGTTATGCAAAATCTAGGAAATTGTATAGAGCAATCTTAAATTGAAAAATTTTTTTAATTATTAAGTCTATTTAGATCTTATATATTACAAATTGAGCTAGCAAACATATTAAACAAAGCACACATTCCAGCGCGTTTTACGTTTCATATTTTAAACAGTTTTTTCAAGTGATTGTGTATTTGGAGGTATAATTCAAAATAGCGTAAACTTGTATTTGGAACAAATGATGGTTGTGAATAATTCCTTTGACGAATAAAATATTTGTGAATCATTATTTCGGACTTATTTTATTATTTTGTTGGGGGTATTTACACTGGAGCCCCAAGAGGGGCTAATTACATGTAATCACAGTATACTAAACGCTAAAATAAGAATCTGAGGTATTATTAGTTATAGTTGTAGCAGCGCTACTAGTTTCATAGATTGCAACACCATTGGGTGGTTACAAATAATGAAAATCACCTATTATGAGTTGTATCCGTAGGTACAACCAGTGTTTCGCAGATATACTTGAAAATTTAATTAGAAAAAGTTCATTATCCTACTGTTACTACACCGTATCCTACAGGTAATACCTCACGGAAGGGAACAACCTAAGGGATATTCTTATTTTTAGTTTTAATTTTTCGTCTATTTTCTGCACTCAGGAACTAATTTTTGATATGTTTTTAACAATCTAGAGTTGGCGGCCTCACTACTTAAAAAATTTTTTTTTATTGTGCACATTTTCGCATGAAGGAAAGGAGCTAATTCCCATATTTACTGGCTCATAAAATTGTGTATCCTAAACATGTATTTTGTCTGTGGAGTTGTAAGAATTTCTCGTTTCCTTTCTGGGTTTTTTTGTTCGAAAAGGCACACAAAAAAATTTATGCGAACTAAATCTGGTTGGCGGAATATTTGTGCTGACTTTGATGAGTCTTAGGGGAGACATAATGCGTGATGATTTGCGGGAATTTGAAAATAGGAGCTATAAACAAAGAATAAAATGGGAATTCGAGAATTATAAGTTTCTACTTAATGACATGAAATTATCTGTTAAATTTCTGGGGATAAAGGGCATAAAATGAAAATTAGACAGCCATTTCTATTGTTTTTTTTTACTTTATTGCTGAATATTATACACTTTTTCTTAATCATTTCCTCTCCAGAGGTAATTCCAGAAATTTTCTTTCATATTTAAACTGGATTTTAATACATAAGTAGACAGTAAACGCTAATCTGAGAATAGTTTTTTGAGAAAGGAATGATATAAAATAGGTTTCATACCATTGTGTTCAAGTTTACAATAAACTTTATAGCTTAAGTTCTACCGTAGATTATGTTATAAATTACAGTATTAATAACGTAACGTAAATATAAAGCTAAAGTAGATTTACCGCCCTTGGACTAAGCAACCAACCAGACTATTGAAAACATCTTGTCTGTCTGTCCATTTCTATAATTTTAGAATGAAGAGCTCAAATTGTTTCAGTTTATACAATAGTTTTGTTATGGTTGCTAGGAAAAAATAAACCTTTAAAGTAGTTAAGCCAAACTCTTGTTTGGCTTAACTTTAGTTTATGAAAACTTGAGTTTTTGAAAACTAACAAACTAGGTAAAGTGTAAACAAAATTTTATTATTAAAAATAAAATAACAACACTGATCTTACTGAAGTTTGAAATCACTTAGAAGTCACCCACTTTGGAATAATTGTACGGTAGGTACAACATGCGGACGCATGTAAATGGTTTGAATCACCCAAAGTGGGGGCAAGCTAAATTTTTTTTTCGATTTTTCGTATAGAAATCCGTTTTAGGAAATTTTGAAGCGATTCTGAAAAATTTTTGAAAAAATAATTTTCTTTTAGAAATTGAAATATCAATCAATAACAAATATTGTCGTGATTACGGATATCACATTCAATGATGACGCTTAACTGCAATTTTTTAAACAAATTACAAATTTCACTGATTTTAATATTTTAATACCTCAACAGAAATTTACATTATTTGCATCTAGTTGTAACGTTCTGTTATGTAAACATAATTCATATTGAATCCAAACAAATTTCAGTGAAATTTACAAATTTTTTGCAAAATTCTAGTTGAGCAATTGATGAGCCAATGGATATAGTATGGAATAAAAATTCTTAAAAAAAAATTTCTGGTTTATTTTTCTATAATTTTTTACTATAGTTACAAGTGCAAAAAGGGAGTCGTATGTCACTCGACATCTGAGTCGGAGATTTCAAATTAAAAAAAAAAGTGGAGTATGCCTTCAACTGTTTAAAGATTTTTTCCTAGTAACCTTGAGTTTCATCAAATCAAGATTCTTCATGGTCGCTCAAATAGTTTCCAAGGTAATTTTCAAAAAAAAAACTAGCGACCATGATGAGATAGAAGGCACAAATAAAGTATCCTTTTTTCAAACGAAGAAGATTGATTAATTTCTTACATAAATCTAATAAAAGAATTCCTTCTATTTAATGGTGTCCACGTAAGATTAATTAAATACCTTAGCTACCCCCACATGGTTTTTATTGATTTTGATTGATTTTTGAAAAATTATTTTATAGTTGAGGCATTTTGGGAAAGACTTACTGTATAATGGTTTCCACAAATGGCAATTTGTTTTGACTACCATCCCACATGATGCTTACAATTGAGCTATTTACAGTTGTTCAACAATAAAAGTTACCTAAGTTACCTACAGTTGTACCAACAAATACATCAGCTATTTACCCTTTAACCGTTCCATGTATCTCAATATATATTTATAGTTAAGTCTACAGAAGAAGGAAGAGGGGGGGGGGCTGTTACGGATCACAAAATGAAAGATCACAATCAACTTTATATGTGTAAAAACATATAAAAATCGAGACTTTTTATCATGATCATGGTCACCTTATATAAGATTACTGCCAGACGTACGTAAAGACTATTCCCTCTAGTAAAAAGAATGATTCGAGCAGGAATATGGTTTCCGAGTAAAAAAGGATGAAAGTAACTAAAGTCATTTTGAATTTGGTGTGGTGTGGAGAGGAAGTGGGTTTCTTGGGAATCCTTAGTAAGGCGGGAGATTCGATGAAGAAAAGGAAGTCGTAAGTGTTAGTGGGGTCGAGCCAGAGACTTAAGAACATCAAGTTCGAACATGAACGCATAGACGCTTCCGTCGACCTTTTATAGTGATAGATACCCATTTCATATGACGAGTTCCTTTATGTTCTAGCTGAACTTTCACTTTCGACCACAAATGGTCCAGAACGACGGATTTCAAATGTTCCCGCTTCCCTTCTTTGTAGAACCAAGAAGGAGATCCCTTTTTCATTGTCCTCCTGTCTCTCTCAAACTTTCTACCAACGAGAATTCAAATAACAATTCCCTATTTACCATTCCCTTCAGAATAGAATCAATTTTAACACTTCTTCGGCTTAACCATACTTCTGGTGAGNCCCTATTTACCATTCCCTTCAGAATAGAATCAATTTTAACACTTCTTCGGCTTAACCATACTTCTGGTGAGTCAATCTCATCTTCTCAAACATATAAGTACCATATTTGTTCGGATATAACACATACTCCTTTATAAATACATTAGAAATTGCTACCACACGCTTGACTGATAAGGTGCATGGACATNAGTCAATCTCATCTTCTCAAACATATAAGTACCATATTTGTTCGGATATAACACATACTCCTTTATAAATACATTTGAAATTGCTACCACACGCTTGACTGATAAGGTGCATGGACATAATGTATACGTGTTTCTGGATTGATGAGTTAAGTTTTGGTACTATGACGACTCAACTAAAAATTTGTACTGATATATCCCATTAGTAAATCTGGCAAATTAAAAAACCCATTGATTGAAAATTTTGGACAATTTTAAACCCGACAGATTGAAAATTCGACTAATTAAGAGTTTTAACATCTAAAAATTACTGGACAAGAGTCAAAGTTTTTTATTCCATAGAATACGTTTTATGCAACCAAGTATTTGGAAATGCATTAGTACAAACCAAAGCCCAAAATTTTTGTATATGGTTACTCTTGACAGTAGATTTAATAAGGGAAGTGCACAGTAATAATAGTAATAAGCTGACCCAAACAACCTAACATAACCTAGGTATTTAATAAAGTTTGGTACAACTTTTCCTTATTTATATTCTCGTGCATTATATTAGCTTTTTCAATAAGCTGGTTTTTTGATAGGTTGGATTTTTAATTAACTATATTTTTGAAATCAGATTTTGCAAACCGATTTAGAACCAAATTTTCGTAAGGTGCATTTGGACATCATAATATATTATACGATATAAAATTGAAGTCAGGATTTGTTCTAAATGATCCGGTTTATATACGAGCAAATACAGCAGCTATTGGGTAAAGTGAAGAAGCGAATGAAATGAAAACGACTGTTGGAGGCAATAGAGACATTTTATATCCAGTTCCATTGAATGAGGATGAGGTTTTTCGTAGAATTTATGCCCGATTGGACTGAAAGTAAACCCAAACGCAAAAAATATACACTTTTTTCATAGTTTCTTGAATGTGCTGAGTTGATGATCTGGATCTTTTATTATTGGAATCCGAATCGAACTCATTGAATTATTTCATATTTATAAGGAACAATAGGAATATCACATATTCCTAAGATACAAGGTTTCTAGTCTGTTTACATTGGCTCTCATAATAGACATAATGACGAATGGCGGGAGGGTTCAAATCGACATTTTATGCAGAGTTAATGATAGTAGAGAACTCAGTTTCGGATCTATCCTTCTATATTTTTACTTTAGGGAACTGGGGAATTATGATTATTATGAGTGTTGCTTTTTGTGGACGCATCAATTTCTGACATCTCATTTATATCATTCAGTTTCTAGCACAGTAGGGAGTTCCTTTTATACTATGAATTTTATCTAACCAATCACAAAGTAGGTTTCAAATTTATGTGGTTAGGATATACAGTTTTATACATTTTTTATATCAATTTTCCTCTATTGTAATTATCATATCAAATGAGAGTGACTTAAGCTGATTAGGAACCGTAACAAAACAATTTTATACCTAAGATGTAGAATCTATTTACACAAATTTCGTTTTTTTTTCTTGAACAACCACTTTTAAGCTTGCTGCTTTCGAAGTACCATTGTTGAACGAAAGTACTCACGTTATCTTTAGTGGGTTACTGTTGAACACCTTGTATTCTTATAAAATATTAACTTTTTTGTTTGTTTCTGTTGTAAAGCCGGTGTTGTAGTCAACTATGCAGTATATATAATTGAGTTGTCACTTGTGTAAATGTTCGTAGTAGACAGATGACACCACAGGATGTCCAAAGGGACGCCTGACCCCTAGTCAGAGTGTCACCAGTTACAAAACCGAAAAGAACAATAGTGATAAAACCCATTGTCATGTCTCCGCTGATCAGTTCAAGATAAGAAACAAAAACACTACTCCACTCTCTCCTTAGACTACGAATCATCCGTTTTCTGATAACAAATATATATATATATATATCTTTGATGGTTTTCAGTGCTACAAGTCTCTATCATCATATGAAAAAGACGGTTGTACAATACAGTGGTTTTAGCTTAATGTCACCTCCGAGGGAGCCAAAAAAGCGGTTGACAGTAGANTTCTGATAACAAATATATATATATATATATCTTTGATGGTTTTCAGTGCTACAAGTCTCTATCATCATATGAAAAGGACGGTTGTACAATACAGTGGTTTTAGCTTAATGTCACCTCCGAGGGAGCCAAAAAAGCGGTTGACAGTAGGCGGAGTTGACAATAGCCGATAATGGCAACTGCCTGATAATTCAAAGATTAGGTGACATAAACCGAAGTTCCTGGTTTTAAAGGTGTATTTTATAATACCGTATCTGTTTCGATTTATTTTACAGCTTTTGAAGTTATTACCTGAATTAGAAATACTCTAAAAGCAAATTACTTCTTAAAGTAATCAGGAAGCTTTTTTGCAATATGCCAAAGAAATGGCGTTGAGATATTATCTTGTCAGAAACTTCCAAACTATCGTTACTTGTTTGCAAAGTTCTTCACTTCAATGTTGCTTATTATTTTAAACTTTAAGTTTCACAATCCTAACAATGTGCCCATCTAAGGTTGGTATACTCGNCAATGTTGCTTATTATTTTAAACTTTAAGTTTCACAATCCTAACAATGTGCCCATCTAAGGTTGGTATACTCGCATTTGGAATAAGCCTGCGACTGCGGGTGAACTCTTTAAAAACATAAACTTTCACGATCGAGTGTCGCATACAGTAAAACCTGTGTTTGTACAACTAAATCTGATTCGTCAGATATAATGATAGACACTCCCAATACCATAAAGATGCAGTTAAAGGTTCCGTTGTATTTCAAATCTAAGTTTTATTCTATTTTTCCAGTCTTAGCGAAAACAATTAACTATAGTCGTTAATTTAACTTCTGCCCACGATTGTAGCAATGGTAATGAAAAAAAAAACCCTTCACTTCACTTAACTTTACTTTGAAAAACTAAAACTTTTAGCCAAAGTTGAAAAAGTGCCCTCCAATTATTTGAGTTTTACGTTTGGGAAAAGTGAGAAGAGGCGGAGCAATGTTGTTGCACAAACACAGGTTTTACTGTATTAGAATACAACAAATAGGTTAATGAAACAGTTCCTCCAAAGGTCTCTGATCGCCCACACCATTTAAACAAACACGAGTATATTTTGGGCCTGAGAACCGAAAGTTGCCATTAAAGTGTGGTTATGTGCCATGCATGCTCTTCAAATGGGATGGCAATAGGCGAAGGTTGCCATTAGGAGGTGTGACAATAGGCAGAGTATTTAGTACATGAGAGCATGGGGTTTAGCTGGGGGAAAGCCAACAGGGTGACAATAAGCGAAGTGTGACTCTAAGGGGTAGTGACATTAAGCTAAAACCACTGTATAAGCAAAATAACTTGACTTTTTGTTAGAAATTTTTTTTATATATCCTTACTTTCCGTTTTCAACTCGTTTTGTAGAAAATATTCTGTGCGATTACAATATTTAAAAACAATTTTTCATTCCTTAGCAACTGGTTTACAGTTGTACAAAATTTTACAATTATAGTCAAACTGAAGCTAAAAAGAAATGCTTAAAAAGTCTAAATCCCGCTTAAAAGGTTTCACAGGTTCGCTTATTATTAGTACAAAATTTTAATATAAGGGGGTATAGTTTTTGTCCGAACTAGCGGTTATTAAATAAGATATTAATAACACTATATCATATACTGTATACCGAAAAATTATCACCCAGTATTGTGTTATAAAAATGTTGCTAACATGCAGTCACAGCATAATAATTGTTGCTTGTTACAGTTACAGCATATACTATACAGGGTTAGCCAAACTTTAGTTTCATATATTCCAAAATTGACTTCTGTAGTTTTGGCTGCAGGTAGCAAAAGGCTCTGCAATTACTTTTGGTACTAAAGTTTGACTAAACACTAAAGTTTGGCTAACCCATTATATAGCTTAACCTCACAGCTTAACAATGTATAACTGTACANTTATTAAATAAGATATTAATAACACTATATCATATACTGTATACCGAAAAATTATCACCCAGTATTGTGTTATAAAAGTGTTGCTAACATGCAGTTACAGCATAATAATTGTTGCTTGTTACAGTTACAGCATATACTATACAGGGTTAGCCAAACTTTAGTTTCATATATGCCAAAATTGACTTCTGTAGTTTTGGCTGCAGGTAGCAAAAGGCTCTGACCTTACTTTTGGTACTAAAATTTGACTAAACACTAAAGTTTGGCTAACCCATTATATAGCTTAACCTCACAGCTTAACAATGTATAACTGTACAAAATTAAGTATTGTTATTTTTATATGAAGCAGATAACATGTTGGTATTAATATCGTATATCACAACAGATTGCTATAATGAAAAAATTTGACAACTCCAACGCGTTGTTGTGACGACCTTTGACTGTTCTACAAAATGCTTTGAACAGTTTTGTATCTAGTTTAGTAACTTATATAAGTGAAATACATGGATGAAGACTTGAGTATAAATTGGACGTATAGTAGTACCTTTTTTTTTAATTAGACGTAAGCTTTGAACATTTATGTCTCCCTGGATATTGAGAGGCCCTTGAGTTGTCTACAGACATGGATGACCCCATACGGAATGTAATGAAAAGTAATGTATCTCCGCAGGCGGGAAAACCCAACAATGTTTGTCTATAGGTCGTCACAATAATCATAGAGAGAGAAATTTATAAGTTTTTATATCCTGTGGCTTTTCTCTCCAGGTGCTTTCCTTTAGACCAAGAGATTTCTATTTGCGTTTTACTCCCTAGCAGGAGCAAAATGAAATCATCTATATTGAAATAAATATACAAATACAAACATTACTGTCCAAGGATCATAAACTCTTATTTTTTATATTATGGTTGAGGTAGTTTTTTAGAATATGGCAGAAAATAATGGGTGAAGCTAAGAATTTTTTACTGACTGTATAATTTAAAAAATTTTCATTTTTATATACCCTTTCATTCCATTGGTCAAAATTGGGTAAACATACAAATTTAACTCAAATAAAATGATTGGAGACAAGTATTATAGTTATTTCACCTTTTAAAACAATAGTTGTCAATTTTGTTTTTATACCAAACAATAGCTTTTGATGAAATTTGATAAATTTTCACCAAAACTAACTAAAAAATTCTTTTTCATTTTTTTTGACGAATTTTTGCATTCAAACTAATAATTTGCTTTTTAGTTTGCTAAAATATATAAAAACTATGAATAATTTTAATCTTAAGATTATTCGTATTTACAAAAAATTAGTCATAAATCTTTGTGTATGAATCCTTTATATTAGTACACTCACTTGATCATTCTTTTCTCTCTAACTTTTGTACCATTTGAGAATTCTGTCATCTAAAGTTTATACTTTTTGGGTTGTTGCATGAAACAGATTAGTTGGTACAAAAGGACTCAAAATTTATATTGTTGTTTTCCCAAAATCTTACACAAATCTTTAAAAACACTTGCCATGTTCATATGCAAATGAAGATGATAGGCTNCTTGTTTTCCCAAAATCTTACACAAATCTTTAAAAACACTTGCCATGTTCATATGCAAATGAAGATGATAGGCTCATCAATAACTAGTACTCTGTCTCATTTTTCTTGTCAACACGATTTCACATGTCTTATTTAAAAACTATTTGAAAAATTTTTTGTTAGAAATAAAATAAGAATTTGTAATATCAAAGTCAAAATTTGGATAGGAAAAAACAAAGTCTAAACTATCAGAACTATCTAAAGTTTACAGACGGACTTTGTATCAAAGAAAGTTAATCTTCTTGGAAAATAGCATAATCTCATTTGAGTTTTTTAAATCTTGGCTCTCAGTGGTATAATGTATAGTTTTAGAAACCGCAAGGAGCAAGTGTGGGTATGAAATAACGTATAGTCAAATGAGCCAAAAGAAGATAAGTGGAGTGTCAAAATGTATTAAGTTCTTTGGTTTCTCGGTAAAAGATGTTAATCAGGATGATTTTGAATTTGGCGGTGATTAATCATTTATAATTGACACTTTCCCTTCGTCTCCCTCTGACTTATCGCTGTAATAAACGCCTCTCCATACTCATTCTCTTACTTTTACCCTCTCGTTTCATTACTCTTCAAATCTTAAGTTTGCACAGTATTATTAACTATAACCAATTTAGAATACAGTACAAGTTTACCCGGATATTGTAGCTTACGTAGAAAGTTGGCAAAAAAAAAAAAAAAAAAAAATTGGCAATTTTCCTAACTTTTCTATCCAGGTTGTTATTTTTCCTTATGTTTAATTATAATATTGCACAAATTTGATATTGAGGCAATTCCCAACGTTTTGGTTTAGTTGTTATATTTTTATGTGTTAGTTTTTTTTTAATTTTGCTTAAGACTAAAGNCAATTCCCAACGTTTTGGTTTAGTTGTTATATTTTTATGTGTTAGTTTTTTTTTAATTTTGCTTAAGACTAAAGTTAATTGAGTCCTGACATTTTATTTTGATTTTTGAATGACAAAAGTTAACCTTACCTATTGCCCGTAGATGTTGATTGTTGAACAAAAGTTGGCAAATCAGTTAATTAACACAAATAAAAGTAACTAGATAGAGAAATGAAAAGAAGAAACAGAACAAATAAAAGAAAAAGAAAAAANAATTAACACAAATAAAAGTAACTAGATAGAGAAATGAAAAGAAGAAACAGAACAAATAAAAGAAAAAGAAAAAAGATGTCCCTGAGCTTATTAAAGTTTAACCAAGAAAACAAATTGAACAAGTCAATCAGAACGCTCGTTAAACAAATTCGGGAATATCCTTATTGTTAACATACATAGCTACGGATGGCGTCNCAATTCCCAACGTTTTGGTTTAGTTGTTATATTTTTATGTGTTAGTTTTTTTTTAATTTTGCTTAAGACTAAAGGTAATTTGAGTCCTGACATTTTATTTTGATTTTTGAATGACAAAAGTTAACCTTACCTATTGGCCGTAGATGTTGATTGTTGAACAAAAGTTGACAAATCAGTCAATTAACACAAATAAAAGTAACTAGATAGAGAAATGAAAAGAAGAAACAGAACAAATAAAAGAAAAAGAAAAAAGATGTCCCTGAGCTTATTAAAGTTTAACCAAGAAAAAAAATTGAACAAGTCAATCAGAACGCTCGTTAAACAAATTCGGGAATATCCTTATTGTTAACATACATAGCTACGGATGGCGTCATATATACATCTATTGTTTTATAAAACTAATCTTATATTTATCAGGTGCAATATTCTGCTTCAATGTGGTTACTATGACAAACTGCCGGTGAAAATTGTGATAGCAACTCATAGTAAACTGAGAACGTAGAATCAATCGGACAAAAATGAAAATATGAGGGTTGATTGAAGGAAGACATAAATAGTTAGATTGCAAAGAAACGCTAATAATACAAAAGTTAAGAAGAAACAAAATTGTAGAAAGGATCAGGAAAAAAAAACAGAAAACTTAGAAAGTTTGTTATGAAAAACAAAACTTACAAAGCCTGGATTGAAAAACAAAATGTAAAGGATAAAGAAATTTTGTTGATAATATTTGGATACTAGAGTCTCATTTTAGCATCTAACATCGCTATGAACGTGAACACAGAATTCAAATTTTGTGCAACTAGTATAATATATCTAAATATTGATCAGAAATGTTGATTATAAATCAGAAAATGTAGTTATCTTATTGACACCTTACATTAAATTGGAGCAAGGTATATGTTTCGAGTTTTCTATGAGTTACCACTGATGGTAGATAGGAGGCAACAATAGGCTAGAGATGAATAGCTTCAATAGGTTGTAATTATAGAGAAAAGAAACAATAGTTTACTATCAATAGAAAATGGGTGTAAAATAGTGGTTCCTATAACTAGTACGCATTCATTGTTAATTGATAAACGTGTCAATGAATAGACCCATCGACGAAGAAATAGACGAACAATTATAGCACCAATAGTATAAATTTATTGCAATTATATAGTTCCATGTTACAAAATACATATCTAAACAAATTTGAACATACTTTCATATAAAAATTAGAAAATATAAAAAAGTAATCGACAAAGTTAGCACAAAAAGTTCGAATTTGGTATATAATCTATATTATTTATCTAAAATTTTCTGTTTTTAAGAAGAATTTTTGGTCAAATATCAAAATAAAAAACTGTTTTTAACTCTAAAAATTATAAAAACAGTTTTAGCTTAAATTAAAATTTTACTAAAAATTGTAAAAATGTTTCAGAAATTTACAAATAAAAGTATACATTTGTTGCTTGCCATGTTCTTGTGTTATCATTTACCCCGGAAGAGTTTCCACTTGTAATTATGTGGCCTATTCGTCTGCTGTTTAATATTTATTACTTTTCATCGTCTTGTTAACAATATTAACTATATTGTTTTGAATCATTAAATGAATTATCTACACAAGTGTAAATAACTAACAAATTTTCATTATACTTACTTTAGTATAAATTTATTTATTTAAATTCTATATAATAACATAAATTTTTAGACTCTCAGTACATATTTTCAGTATTGGTGAGAAGATTGTAGTCATCCAATTTTCTTTTTTGAATGTAATATGACCTCGTTTGTAAGTAACTTTGTGAAAAAAAAACTAAGAATATAAAAAATAGTAGTAGAGAAGTAATATTTGGACTATAAGTTTCTAATAAGTTTGAGTAGAATAATGGAAGTAGGCATAGTTAGATAGTTGAGAATAATTTCTTGTTCTCCTTTTAAAAAAAAAGTTGTCAGAAAAGTTTGTGAGTTGGCGTTTGGTTGGATTTTTAGTCGTTTTTGCACCTGTAGTTTTCTCTCACACTTCCGTTGGAAAGTTATGAAGAGAAAGTGGGAATGCTCACTCAAGTGAACTGGTAAAAAGTTTCTTTTGTTTATACAACCAAAAGTTTAGTTGTTCTGCCTCTCAAATTGCCAAGTTCAGAGTTCCCTTGGTGGAAATAACGAGACGCTAATACTAATCCAAAACTTTGAGAAAGAGAACTTAAAATCTTGTTCCCATTGGGCGGGTTACTAGAATTAGCATCTGTCCTCTCACTCTTACCTTCTAGTTACCATCACATGCTTCCCATCACTCAACTCCATCAGGCACATCCAACAATGTTACACCAACACCATCATTCATTCCTCTCTCATCTACATAGTTTGTTAAAATATCAATCAATTCATCTATTTTTGCATCTCTCATATTCAATAACTAGTCATAGAAACTTGGGCGGAAATTTTCTAAGACGATTTTCCTTAACAAAGTTGGGCATTAGATCAAATGAAATTATATCTTATCCTACTAAGGTTCCAATGATTCTCACATTCCAGAATTATGACTCTGACTCTGTAATTTTCAATTTGGAACATCTCCCTTAACATAGATGGGCATTAACTCAAAAAATATTCTATAAGCTTGCGGTACTCATTTCTGTGTTTCTGACTCAATGATTCAATTATGACTCATGAGTTTGACTCAATCTACTTCAGAATCAGAACGTTTTTCTATCACTGAGTAACTGAGTCTCATTATTATTAAACAAATGGCTTGCTACACCTTAATTTCCATGATAGTCTGAGTCATGACTCATTCAGTGACTCAAGATTTATTATTTTATATTTATTATGCATCAAAAGCTAGATATTTTTTTATTGAATTTAAAGCAAATGCGTCTAAGTCACATGAGAAATGGTGACTCAAGAGTCAACATTTGAGTCACTGACTCAAATGTAGAGAGCTAAATGTAAGTAGTAACTGAGTTGTTATGACTCTATTCACTCAAATGTAAATGACTCTGACTCAATGAGACCATAGCAAATGAGTTTGGGTCACCCTGAGTCACTGAGAAACGGTGACTCATGAGTCACCATTTGAGTCACTGACTTAAACCCACAGAATCAAAAGGAAGTAGTCACTTTTAGTTGTTATTTGTCTAGTGAGTTAGATATAAGTGACTCTGACTTTTAGTGAGATAATAGTACTCACTGCGTCATGAGTCTGATTCACGTGACTCTAACTCAGACAAAAGTTAGGTCCATTGATAACTCTGTCATGTAATTACATATGGGATTATTTCATGAAATGATTTATTTTGCAACAACCGAATTCCCTCACAAGCAAAATAAATTTGAAGTAATATTTTCTTAGAAAACAAAAAAAAAGTTTTTCAGTCAGGAATCCCCTGTTCATCATCATTTTCAGCATCTCTCAGTCATTTTGTGCCTCATTTCCATTTCCAATGGCCCGACAACTTTTATTTCCCTTTAGAATTCTCCATCTGTCAAAATCCATTCTCACTTCGCCTCACTTTCTCCTCAATCTTCATCTTCATATTTTTCTTACGAAAAGTTATATTTTCTAAATAAAACACTGTCAGAGAAAATGAAGAAACAGAAGAAGAAAAAAGTAAAACTGTCTTCTATTACACGTAGACTAAAACTTTAGTCGTTAGAGGGAAGTGAAAAGTTTGTGTCTGTCTGTCCGACTCTACGCATGTCTGTCTGTCTAACCAAGACGTTATCTAATAGTGCCCATTTTAAAAAATGACAATATCGTTAAGATAAATCTTTCATTGGTCATTTTAAAACCAAATTTTTGAATTTTTGTTTCTCACTTTTATAAATACTACTACAAAGACATAGAATTTAAAATTCTGAAAATGTCATATCTGCATAACTCATACATTTTATGTCGTTTGTTTTCATTATCACTCATCCTTGAAAATGGAACCGTCTTTCACCAATGCGGAATCTCATTTCGCACCTTGGTAACATTGCCGGAAATTGGCGGGGAAGAAGCGGAGGAGCTAAGAAGGAAGAATCAACGAGAAAAGATTCTTAAAAGATTCTGATTTGTCATTTACAAAATTGAATATTCCGCCCAATTCATAATCATGAAGTCTGGTTTCATTTCTAACATGAATATATCTCAAAAAACACCAAAAGGCAAAAAAAAAGTGACAAAAAATAAACTACATTATCAACCACTCTTTTAGATTTTTTGCTTTGAGAAAATCCAAGTTTATTTTTGAATTATAAAATAACCACCTCCTAGAAAACCGCGAACCAGATGACAAAGAAGAAAAAATTGGGATACATTAAGTTATCAAAAATTGTTTTCTAACATTTTTATATCTACATGACAAGTAAATGATAACAAAAATGTGACAAAAAAGTTCCATTAAGTTATTCTGAATCACTAAGTACAATTCTTCCAAACTTGCACAATTTTTTTACATTTGAGGTGGTTGGGGTTTGAATTTTGAGAATATGGATCCATCATATTTACCATAAATACACTCAATTGATACAGGAAGAAATTTCCATCCTATGAGTCATCGAATTTATATTAAAGGTTGCAGTTTACACTTAACGTTCAGAATTTTCCAACTTTCAACAACTAAACTGGGTGCAAAGTGGTATAAAACTATTTATCAGTAGCATGCGTAATTGGAACATTAGGTTACTAACAATCTAGCGCATTACTCTGACTCAGGAGTCAACTTTTGAGTCATAAGTTGATTCTTCTCTTAGAATCGACTCAGCTCCGAACATGTAAATTTGACTCGATGATTCTGACTCACCTAAACTGTGAGTCGACTCATTTTTTAGTATTTTTTTTAGCTCCAATGGTTTTTAAGGTTAAGCGCACAGACGACTCTTCACTCAGATTCATCTCGGGGGTCAAACTTTGACTCTGATTCACCTGCATTTAAAAAATCAAAATTTNTAAAGAGTCAGTGAGTCGACTCATTTTTTAGTATTTTTTTTAGCTCCAATGGTTTTTAAGGTTAAGCGCACAGGCGACTCTTCACTCAGATTCATCTCGGGGGTCAAACTTTGACTCTGATTCACCTGCATTTAAAAAATCAAAATTTGAGTGGCTTGTACTTTACTAAAATTGTCATTGTTAACTAAAAATCAACTCAATGAGTCAGTTCCTTTGACTAAATGTTGAAAAATTGAGTCATAAGCACGAGTGAGACAACCGACCTAACAGACAGACAGACCGACCAATCGCATAACCACCTCGATCATTGCTATCTCGTGGTTAATCACTGACAAGCACGCAACTCAACCTCATTAATAAAAACTTCTCTAAGGATGTTTTTAAAGAATGAAGGGGCGGGTAAAGAATTATTCATGAAAAGTCAGCTTTTCTTAAATCCCCTTATTTTCCATTTTGAATTTCCTTCTTTTCTCCATAGCCTCGCCCAATACGGTGAAATCATAATTGAAAACCTAATCCTACTCAAGAGGAAATTGCCTTTCTTTTGTTTCTCTTCAAAGAACATTTCTATCAAAGAGAATTCTTTTTTGCGTTTCAAAATTGGGTTTGAAGTGTTGCATGTGCAAGGCGTTACTTGCTATCAAATGCAGCAATCCTTCACTCCAATTCTAATTATTCTGTCCAACCAAACAATTCCTTTTACATAGAATTAGATAACTTTTATATTACTGGACAATCTTCTAGTCAACTTCTCTTGGAACAAACAAAAGAAATTTAAATTATGAATAAAAAAAAATTAAATTATTGAAACCAGGAGATAGATTCTTTGTTTTTACTACACAAATTTAAAGGCGTTGTTCAAATTATACAAACTGCAGAATGCGAATTGGAAAAAAAATCAAAAAGCCGAAACCGAAAGACTGAATGTGAGTTGGGATAATCCTTGATGAGTAAAGAAAAAAAGTATTATACAGTAAAGTTCGGTTATAGTGAACTTGTAGGGATCGGCAAAATATTCAGTATAGCCGGAGTTCATTATATCCGTATAGTGAACGGACACTTCAATTTAATAATTGTTCATTATATCCAAATATTTCACTATAAATTCAGCTAAGCCGACTTAGAGAAGCACTGGGTAATGGGGATTTGCTTGGGACCATTTGATGAGCGCAGAATCCAACTTTGGATAGTTACATCGGCGTTGACGTTTTATATTCTAAGAATTTGATATTTGAATTTTAGCTAATTGCTTAAATGTAACCTAATTATATTTCAACACTTTTATTAACCTACACCACAAAATCTTTGGAAGTCTTTTTCAATTTTAGATTTCAAAATAAGACAAATTGTAGAGTTTCCAATCTTATATTTCTCACATAACGTTTGGCGAGGTGTGTTAAAAGACAAGTGCAGCAATGATCGAATTTATCGTTTAAGGACAACGCAGTGCGCTTTTTGCCTGCTTTTGACATTGTGAATTAGTAATTTACTTAATAAACTAAAACTCACTCATAAGTCAACATGCAATTCCTGTGCATAGATGGGCAGGCATAAAAGTATAAGGAACAGTAGTAAGCAAATGGTCTCATTACGGAATTCAGACATANCTGTGCATAGATGGGCAGGCATAAAAGTATAAGGAACAGCAGTAAGCAAATGGTCTCATTACGGAATTCAGACATATTTCACTATAACCGGGCAAAATGACTCGGTTTGGTTCACTAAGGCCGGAAGTTCAGTATAGCCGATTTCATTATAGCCGGACTACTTAACACATAATCTCCCATTTGCTTGGCGGGGACCGGACAGTGTGGTTTGCTATAGCCGGAGTTCTATTGTAGCCGGAGTCACTATAGCCGAACTTTACTGTATTAGCTTTTACCTTATACATATATAATAATATGTATATTATATAATATAGTATACCTTTTATTGCTCAATGTATAATATATTATTTAATTTATAAATAATAAAAAGTTGAACTAAAATAAACAGTTTTTCTACCCGCACAAGAATTCTTGTACTGCCCACGTACAGTGGGAATAGCCGGGGAGTGGACAATGACACCCAAGTTCACACACCCCACCCAGAGACCATAGACGGGCACAACTATTTTGCGCGTAAGGTTAGGAACTGAATGATTTAATTTGAAAAATAATGGATAGAATATTAAAATCATGAAGGACACCCAAATATGCAATCGCAATATGACTGATTATTACTCAAGTATTAATCAGGGTGCGTATATTTGGATCTGACTAACTACGACTTTGTAAAAGAAATTTTTGGACTATTTGTTACAAGCCTGAAATTCTACCGGTTGACTTCTCCATTTAATGAACTGAGCATTCGTCACTAAAAATAATGCAGCGCGTCCATTCCGGGTTTTTATGGAACATGTCACGTGCCCATTAGCATAAATCTGATCGCCGACCCGCATCGTCGTCTTTCAACATGTGCAGTATTTGNATATATTGTAAAATAATATTGAATTATTCAAATTCAAATATCTAAAATTCAAAATCCATATTTTTGGCTATATTAGTCGCAGGTGTGGTGGTAGACTCATTCCAGTAATGAGGGAAAAAAATTAAGCATAAAACTATTATTAGTTAGCAAAAGCAATGAATTAGCAAAATTATTTCTTTCAAAAACAAACCTCAAATTTTGACACCTTTTGCATTTGGGCATCTGCCCTCCCCCCTTCCCTCACCTACTTTTAACGCTCTAAAACAAGAGTATAGGTCAATCTACTATTGTAAAATCGGAACCTCATTAATTAATGATACTAGTGAAAAATGTTGTTCCCATATATGCTGTTCAGTTCGGATGGGGTGTGTGAACTTGGGTGTCATTGTCCACTCCCCAGCTATTCCCACTGTATAGCTTCTCAATTTAGATAAAATCAACAATCATCCCTCCCCCTCCCACCTATCATAAATGGGCATTTATTTTTATTTTTTTTGTATAAAATACAAATTGTCACAATTTTCGACATAATAGACAGTAATTTTATTAATTTTTAATACTTTCAGTTAACCTCGATTCTAATTTGTTAGTAAAATGTATTATCAGGATGTTCGGTGCTCGACAAAAAGATAGNTTTTCAGTTAACCTCGATTCTAATTTGTTAGTAAAATGTATTATCAGGATGTTCGGTGCTCGACAAAAAGATAGGGATAAGTCCCAAGATACTTTTCCAACACACTATAAAAATAAAAATTGGAAAGTAACTAATTGCATGAGTGTTTGTCACTCACACTAGAGTCTAACTATACTTTTTACCCCCTGTGAAGGGCAAAGTAAAGGTTTGTAGTCTAAATTGAATTGTATTGGGTAGATGAATGTCGTTTTCTGCCTATGGCTGAATCTTCCATTTCCTTTTTACGGAGATGAGCTAGGGATTTTTCACATTTCCTTAATTCAGTTATTAGCCAAAGTGGCTCCTGGTTGGGTAATTTTCGAGATGAGGATTAGGAACAAACGGGAGAAAGTAGGGAGAAAGTACTTTCACTTTTTATCTAATTTTGTTTATAAGGGGGAAGAATCTCTTACTTATATCATCCTTTTTTTCTTCTTCTTTTACATATTTACGCCTCTTCTGTATCAATTTCAAAATATTAAAAAGAAAGTTCAAAGTGGTTTCGCATTATCTTCCTTACCTACACCTGCGTTTCCTTTTTTTTTTTACTCCTTTGAACATACTTGTTATATAAGAATCAAAGTGAATATTTAAGAATACCTAAACATGCCCGTGCCTACATACTCAAACCTGAAGCAATACGGTAGAAATTTACTTTCTTACACAGATGGGCTAATTTTTTTTTATACAAATTTCCAAATAACAAATTATACACTATTATTAACTTACAAAAGCTCAAATTGCGTATAATATTCGATTAATAAGAAAGTTTCAAGACATTAGACAGTATAAATTACATCAAGGTGCATTACATTTTGTTCAAAGTACATTATTTTAAGAGAAAATCAATGTTAAATGTGTAACTTGAGGGTATAGTCATTGATTAATGTGCAATTTGCCCACCTATGATGACATTCTACTATAAATAATTTTATGATGTATAGGCAAGCGAATTTTTTTTTTGCCATAATGTACTTTGCTGTGGTTGAATTATTTTGATAAATAGTATATATTACAGTTTTCTGACCAGACATGCAATTTCTTTTTGACAGGAAATACTTAAACTTTTCTATGATATAGTTACAATATAATACCAATCTTACAAGTAAGTATATTTTCCAAGTTTACTGACTGAATTTGTGATGTGTGGTGTACGTAAAATATGAAAATATTCATTAGTGAAACCACCCATGGTTTTCAACCCTTTCAAGAGTTACCTTTGAATGAATAAGTGAAAGTCAAAAGCACTCAAACTGAAATTAGCTTCTGCTTTTGAATTTAATTTGATGGATTTTTATTTTTCTATGAATTTTCACTAAATTTAGAGAAATCCGTCAGGATTCAGATCCAATTCTTTGAAAATGAGTTTAGAAATGATTATGAAAAAGAAAATGAAAATGGGGAACAGCAGGTGACTAATTGTTTCTTTATATGCACATCACCATGAAAATCACTTTTATTCTTTTGTACTAGACTTATGCTCCAATTATATCATGCAACTTCTTGCACAAGATTTGATGAAATTTTTGAGTAGAAGGAATAAGTATATACGTTATTCGACTAAGTTTTCGTTGAAAAATTTCATTATCCTTAAGAAAAATTGCAATCTGATGCTATTTTTGCCATGTTGCCAAAGACATTTCATATCTGAAAATGGGTGTATTTAGAATTATCATGTTCAGCCTATGTTACTAATGCCAAAACGGATGCGTTATAAAGCTTAAAATTTAACAAAAGAATGCAGTTTCGTGAAAACTCTTTATTCACTCACCTTCACCCCAAAATTTTATGAAATCTTGCGTAAAAAAGTGACCATTTGAAGAAGGGGCTTATGATACAAGCAGGCGCAGGATGCTGTATTTTAAGTTTACCATGTTCTAATCACTAGTAGTGAATCATCAGGTAGTGATTCACTACCTGACAATCACCTTTACGCGCTAATCATTAGAGTTGGACATTCTTGTGTCGTGATTGGTGGGTGCTTGCAGAGAGTGCATGGAATATAAACAAGTAACCAGCACAAAAAAATTTTTTGTTTCGAACTCTTGAATATTTCAAACTTCGTGTAGACAAATAACAAAATCAATGAAAAATGAAAAACCAAAATTTCAATTTTCTTTCTCCTTTTTTTTTCGTTTTTTCTAAAAATAGGATAATGTAACGAATAATTTTTTTTAGAAATCTGAACTTCTGTTGTGATATTTTAAGCCTTTTTGGACACTCGTTTTCGCCGAACTCCTATTTCTCAACATGACAAACCGGTTCACACTATACATAAATTTTTTTCGTATTTTCACGCGAATTCGCTGCATCCTGCTTTTATGTGAACCAAGCTTTAGTCACTCCTTTCTTATACTTATAATGTGACATTAGATTGTTAGGTTGTTGATTTGCATCAAATTAATTCAATCTGTCGACACTTCATTTGGCTTGTTATTTGATAAATTTTTGAAAGTAATTACAAGTTGGATTTGTAGATTCTCATCCATCTTGTGTATGTCTAAATAAAACAAAATTGTATCAAAATCCCTAGAAACATATGTGAGATCTTCTGGACGTATTTGTAATTGATTGATTGGTTCTCTTGGGGGAAAGGATTTTGAGGATTTTCCTTTGATTTGGGTAAAGAAATGCCACAGTAGGATTACTTTCCTCCCCAAAAAGAAATAAAATTTTTATACTTTCTTCTCAAAGCTATTAGTTGTATAGTTTCCGTCTCAAACCAAAATAGACTAATAATTATTCAAGATAATCCAATATTTTGAATCTGATGTATTTGGAAATGTAATGGAAGGGATTAACTCAGATACCCTTGATCCTAGGGGAGAATAAGAAAATTTCTTTGGAATTGTATTTCTTTTCTATTAGATGGATGGGGGACTTAAGATTCTAATTCTCTCTTCATTTGGAAGTAGTATGGAACAGGCTTTATAAATCTATCCAATCAATCTTCTCTCACAGGTCTCACAGGGAGTCATATGAACTACTAAATAACACATCTGGACTAATATCTACACCTGATTTGAAAAAAAAAATGAATACATTTTTGTATAGAAATTAGGTAGTCATTGTGTTCCTAATTGATCAAATCTCTTAAAAATTGTGTTTAATATCTGTCCAGGATAATAATAATAAAACATTTCATTTGATTAAAAAAATTGGTTGTCAAGTGAGAATAATGTGATGGACAGACGGACAGTCAGTCAGGCAGACAGACGGACATAACATCAATCATATAATCCTATTCGAGCTTAAAAACAAACTATTTTTGNCAGCTATATGTAGTTCGAGCTTAAAAACAAACTATTTTTGGTTATGAGCAATAATGATATTTTGTTGCCTGCAAAAAATTGAAATTGGAAAAATTTTGAAAAAAAATTTTTTTCGAAACAAAAAACAATTTTTTTATATAAGTCGTCGAGTTAATCATTTACGATCGGTTTGCATATATTTCAAAACAAATAAAAAACAAAAAAAAACAAAAGGCTATATTAACCGCGAACTTTAGATTTGTAAGAGGTATTGTGCAAACAGCTTGTGCGTCGGTCTATACGTACGTATGCTTGATGTTTACATAATGACTTCGAAGCATTTTGATGTAATCAAGTAGATATAGTTGAAATGACATTTGTATCTAGTAGTCATATGATTGTTGTACTACAATGACAAGAAGAGTGATTGTTAATTATGCTAACAAAATTCTTACTTTGTTGATTCCAGGGCTCTCAACTGTCACAAATGTCTCGTTATAAATGAGAGACATCGAAATGTCCTTCAGTACAAAGAGAGTAAGTTCATTTTATACACTTGACACAACAATAGTTTTATATTATTAAAATCCTATTCAATTCCATGGGTTCACTTCCATCAATCAAATTCTCTCCGATTTTGTTACAAATTTTGAAGTTGACAGTGTAAATATTATAGGTTAAATTATATTTAAGTAGACATGTTTATATTTTTATTTTTTTTTATATTTGCATTAGGAAAATAAAATCAAGTTAGTAGACATGTTTAGGTACATACTTATTTTTTTGTCGCTTGTGTTATTACCAACAATTTCAAATGTTCATTTTATCATTTTAAAATTATCATTTTTACTCATAAGAAACACATAACTATACATTTATAGTATTTTTTACTATTCTTTTAATGTCAAATTTAAATTTTTGTGTTAACCCCATTACATACTTTGCTTTCTCCAACAANTTTTTTACTATTCTTTTAATGTCAAATTTAAATTTTTGTGTTAACCCCATTACATACTTTGCTTTCTCCAACAATTTGTCTACAAAATATGAAATATGATTTGTAAATTTTGCTGATAATGTTATTTTAAAACCTATTTTTAGCTCTTAATTTTAAAATATTATGAAGAAATGATAAGAATTTGGTTAAAATTTTGAAAGTTAATGCGATTGTAACAAAAGTGTGCTATTGATACGTTTATATTTTTATCCTATCAACTGTTATTTTAACTTTTCTAGCTACTATATTTACCTTTCTGAACCAGCTAGNTTTTTTACTATTCTTTTAATGTCAAATTTAAATTTTTGTGTTAACCCCATTACATACTTTGCTTTCTCCAACAACTTGTCTACAAAATATGAAATATGATTTGTAAATTTTGCTGATAATGTTATTTTAAAACCTATTTTTAGCTCTTCATTTTAAAATATTCTGAAGAAATGATAAGAATTTGGTTAAAATTTTGAAAGTTAATGCGATTGTAACAAAAGTGTGCTATTGATAAGTTTATATTTTTATCCTATCAACTGTTATTTTAACTTTTCTAGCTACTATATTTACCTTTCTGAACCAGCTAGGTTTTTGACGTAAAAAAACACACTAATCCTATTAGCATTGATATAAGCAAAAACTATAATAGTGCTCATAATACAACTCACTGGGGCTTGCTTTAAGTACCATGTTAAAGTTGTTAATTTCGCTTTTGGTTTTTGGCTCCAAAATATTAAGAGTAAACAAAAGAAGTTGGTTGAGTTGAGGGTTAATGGATGAAAGTTTATAGTAATAATGAATGGTTGGTTGCATAGATTAAGTCCCAAAGATGGTTTGATGAAGTCGTATTTCTTATCTTGTGTTTGAAAAAGGGAGGATAGAATGAGGTCCTTATTAGATTAGAAGATTTTTATCATTCTCAAGACGAGAGTGAAGATGAGAGATGTGATTTAGATTAAAAAGGAAGAATAATAGGAGAAACTCTAAGCATTTTCATGTAGAGAGTGTATCTAAGAAAACTAAACCCTACATACAATTCCCTTCAACTTTTTAAAATATTCCAACAATAAGAGATAGGTTTCTTTAAAAACTTTGAAGAACTGACATAGAGGAATGTTTTTGAAATGAACCATTTCCGTATCTTCACTTTGCAAAATGAAAAACCAAGATTCCTGAACGCTCCAGTACAATATTTGTCAAAAAAAAAGAATAATAATAATAAACCTTAGTAACGGAAGCAACATCCGTAGATTAAAACATATGATGAAAGCGTATATCAGTAAATCATGATACTAAATTTCATGATGAATACTTCAAACGTAAATACTAAAACATTCATGATACTAAAACCTGAGACGTCAAAAAACATTATTGGTAGCTAATGCATACCCGTTTGTAGTTGAAGTATCAACCGTTGGAGGGTATTGTAGAAACAACAATAGAATACCACATGTAGTGCGTACTTAGCTGAAGTGTGACTAAATACCTGACCATGGGGATTTACTTTTTTATACTGTATTTACAATTTGGTTAGCTAAACTGGTAAGATTAAGGGCAATAATTAGTAACACTTTAAACATTCACGTGTTATTTATGGTATTCAATTGTTGGTTCTACAATATCGTATCAATGCGGTGGGAACTGTAGTAGTAGAACTACATATTGTTGAATACCACAGCAAAGTATACTTCGTTGAGGTAGCAACTCTGTATACTGTGTTCAGTAACGAATTTACGTTGTTAGGTTAGTTAGGGTTAGTTAGGTACCTTAACAACCTAACAACAGTAGGTATATAATAAACTGGATTCATAGGCTTCTACTATAACAAAAAGCTTCAATTTCCTAAAGAATCATAAAATACTGGATAGTAGCTACATTTTGCAGATACATAATGATTGCCATTCGGACAGACATACAGACAACAATCATAAAATCCTTCTACTCTAATACTTAGCTAGAGTAAAGTTTTACTCTAAAACTAACTTTTGAGTAAATGAAACAGTAAACGAGCTAGGTGTAATCCTTGGATATTGAAAGTTGTTAGGTGGTTTTAGTAAGCTTATTCTTTCTACTATAGTCAAATGAGCAGTTGCTAAGTTATAAAATTTCTTGTTAGAATGTAGTAACTTTGTCGTCTTTCTCTACTGGTTTCATTTCCATGTTTGTACATGAGGTTGGTAAAAGCGGAATAACCATTTTCCACCCTTCTTCTGGTTGGCCTGAGATGATCTCTGTTGACATTTGCTTATTGGATTTTCCTCCTCTACCTTTGTATATTAGACATCGCTTCAAAGGCTTTGACGCTAGAGCAGTTTCTATAAAATAGTTACTATTATTCTCTCTTCCTGTCTATGCAATTTCTTATTTCTATATGCAATTCCCTTCTGATATAATAATCTCAGGGACTCTGTGGCAAATCAAACTCAAATCAAATGACAATTTCTGCCTCACTTAAAGAACACATAATCAGGAAACTGGGTTCTTAGATCTTAATCAAAATCTACAATACTACATTGGAGTCGGAGAATATACACAGTTAGGAAAAGTTGATATAGCTTCATGAACAAGATGATCTCATTACATGATAAATTGTATATTTGTCATTGATGATATTACTTATTCATTCTTAAATTTTTAACAAATACATCAAATTTTATGTATAAATGTAACAAATGGATCTACCTAAACTAGTTAAATAATATATGAGTAATAAATTTCATGCCTGTTTAACTAACTATTAAACTATATTATATTAAAATTATCTTTAGTAAAAATATATTAATTTTTATATTTTACAGGTCCTGATTGTGAACATGAAAAAGATCTTCTAGAAAATTTGTGCAGTACTATAAATGGAGATGCCCAACTCTACTCATTATTCCGACTGGAAACTCAACCTGAAGAATGCCCATTTCGGTAAATATTAAAATGAAAAATATTAAAAATTAAAATATTTAAAAAGAAAGCATAAAATTTAATAATATTTTGGTCATAGTGGGGCTCCATTTAACTTCACTTACAACAGAGGACAGGGAGAATGTAAAGATCCTGTCTCCAGATTGGACGCTTGTACAGAACCTTCACGACTTCTCCTTCGTTTTGAAGCTTGCCCAAATGTGGACAAAACAGAGAGTAAATGTAAGTCTCCATGGAAAAAAAATACTTAAAAAAATGAACACAAAATTTCACTTTCTGTTAATAATAATAATAATAGTAATAGTAATAGTAATAATAATATGTAAATACTACTGCATCATTTACTTTGATGAGGTTAGGGATTCATACAAACAAACTCCCTTTCAATTTACAAGTTGGTATTCTATGAGGTCAAAATCTTTTGATGTTGAAATTATACTTGGGAATTCTCTCTTTCTGTATATAATTTTTCAAATACACGTGGGCAATTAGCACCAGAACAGGTCACTCAATTATTTGTAAAAAAAAAATATATATGTAACATAATTTAACTCTATTTCTTTGATCTTCAAAAACCGGCAGCCGAAAGGGAAAAAAATATATACGAAAATTAGCTCTTGTGTAACAGCTAATGTATCCCTGTCTACATTCAATAATCTCAATAGTTCAAAAAAATCTTAAATCTCATTTGAAATATTTACAACAGTGAACTCATAATATAAGTTGATGTTATACTAACTTTTTTGTTAAAAAAAAGTAAACCATACATCTACCGCCCATTCTTCAAAACTAGATATTTACTGGATATAATAATTCGACCCACACACCTTCACATCGTACATATAGTCATGAATGACTTAATACATATATATATATATATATAATTTTTATGAAAATTACACTGTTAACAAAGCGTTATGCATAATGTATTAAAAATTTATAATTTTATTACCCGCAGACTACTTTAGTAGTAGTAGTAGAGTATTGGATTTTTTGTTTGTACGTCTGTCCGTCTGTCTGTTAGTTTGCCTGTTTGCCGCTCACAAATTTGGTAATGAAGCGACAAATGGCAATACCTAATGCTTCAAATTTGTTGTACTTACTGAAATATTTGTATTTTTTTTTGTAGAATTTAGACTAAATGATAGAAATTGACTAGATGCAATTTTAAATTATTAAGTTTAAAGTTACAATATACTAAATTTATAGTATCATCTTTGAAAGCAGTTTCAAATTGGTACTTTTATAGACAAATTAGACTGTTTAGAAACACTTTAAATTAGAATGTAGGTTTGCGTGTAAGAATTTGAATTGCTTGGAGGGAGACATGGGTTCATAATTTTTTGGACAAGAGAAGAAAACTAATTTGAATTAGATGCCTGTTCTGAGTAATAATACAAGGAGGGTTATGCGGAGCATGTAAATTTTTTTTTGAAAATGTAGGTGAAGAACAAATGAGAGTTTGACACGAGAGGAGCCGATCAAAGCGTCAGAGTGGTGGGACTTTCAATTCCGTTTTTGATACTCCATCAAAGAATTCTGACACGTCTCGATCCGCCCCCTCCCTCAATTTCCTAACAAATTACACAAATGGTGTCATAGTTAGAGCTCTCAAGAGGCAAATGAGTCTAGAAATTGAACGATTATTTCTAGTCATCATGGAAATGGATAAAAAATATTAACCACCACGTGCTCACATAGACACATAACTTGAACACTTTCTGTCAAAATTTAGATCTTGGTAGGTCTCACCCGTTTCATACTAGAAGAATGAGGAAGACTTTTTTTGGCATTGGTGTATAATTACCTAGGGGCTATCAGATGAAATCAAAGTTTATGACTCTTCTTGAGATATGAGGGAGATTAATCATAATTTGGCCGAAAAAGGCGGGAATTAAACCAACACTTTTGATGATTTGTGCTCCTGGATTCTCGATCTAATGATCACCATATAGAAAATATGGTTAAAAAAGTTAAACTTGGAAAATGTATAGTACTACTCATTTAGAGGGAACAACTAGGGTGTACATAATGCTTTCAGTTGCTAACTTTATGTCAGAGATACTCAAAATTATGACTCAATGACTCACATTGACTCAATAATTGAGTAAGTGTTACTAATTTGTATAACTCAGACTCATGCCTCTCAGCGAATCTCTGAATATGATTATATGTTTGAGTAAGAGTCATAAGACATAAATGAGTCACTTATTTTTTACTGAACCAATCATGAGTCAAATGGACAGAACGGAGTCNCAGAGTCATAAGACATAAATGAGTCACTTATTTTTTACTGAACCAATCATGAGTCAAATGGACAGAACGGAGTCACAAATGGCTTGACTCAGGGTCATGACTACTTGACTCTTAATTTTCCATTTCAAAGTAAAAAAAAAACGAAATGACATCAAAATTAATCAGACTAAGAGTCAGAGTTTGTGACTTACGGTTGTGAGTCATGACTCATGACCCTGACTCATCGAGTCAAAATTACTGCGAACCTTAGCCTAAACTATCATATTCAAATTTTGTTTCAAAATTAAAATGGACACTATCTTATACGTTTTTTTTACTACTTTTTACTATTTTTTTTCTTTGTAAAAACATATTTTTGTACACTTATTCACTCCGCAAACACAAATAAGCTAGCTGTATTATGAAAAATTTTGTCAAAAATTATGCTAATTTGTAATCATTTTGTCCATTTTAGTGGAGGAATTAGAATGTTTTGCACACTGGAGAGAAGGATCCAATCACTACTTGATGGGAAAGTTGGAAACTCCACTGGGAAATTCAAATTATGAAGAAAAATATCGTTGCTTCATATGGAAACGGATCAAAGAGCTTGACCCATCAGGACATGCTACTATCAAGTATAAAGTTGCAGAATCAGGAGATGCTAGTTGTCAAGGTGTCCAATCAGCAACAGAGGGAGCTAGGACACTCACTCTTATCAAAGGTAACCTAACTTTCTAAAAATAAACTAATAACCAATAGTCAAATTTGACTTATCGTAGGTGAGCATACATCTGTTGAGAAATGCAAGTTTCCACATTGGATTACTTCTCACCATTGGCACACACTTGACGGGAAAATTTCTATTAAATCCCACAACATTCGAAATATGACATTGGAAATAATTGAAGAGAAACGAAAAAATGCAACCATCCATTCTGGGATTGGTGGATTTGAAGGTGTGTCCTACAGTGGGAATCGGTTGAGCTCGTCACTTTTCAACGGTGGAGCTCGTATTATTTGCCAAAGTCGATTAGACATTTCAAGCAGCCATGTTTCAATTGTTGCTCATCATACCGAAGGATGGTAAGAAATTCGAAATATTTGATCATTCCTGCAAAAAAAAATTTTTTAATGAAAATTTTGTTTCGTTAGTAAAAGCGAAACCGTGTGTTTGAATCTGTACAAGCGGGACAGCCATGTGATTGAAATGCGGCTACAGAAGAAGTCGTCTCATGAAGAAAGCGAGTGTAGTTCATTGAAAATACCAGAAGAGTCAGATGTCCCTTCCTATGTAACTCTCGTCAGTGCCACTGCGTCGTCGCATCGTTGTCCAAATTTGGGAAAGTATATGGCCACTGGTGTGAGTCAAGATGGACGAGTTGTTCGAGAGAGCTGTGGCGGGAATCAAGGAGGATTCAACTCTCTTGTCGTCGGTTGTGGTGACCGTGGAACCATGGAGTTCCACTCCAAGTGTGCCACACAGGAACCAATCACATGTACGTTGGGCAATATACCTCAAAATATATAACCTTCCTTTTTTATAAAAAATCAACAGGTCTCTCAAAGAATTTCAAAAGTTTGGTAAAAATTTTCAACCAAAATGAAATATCCATAAAAGGTTTAGCTCTGATTTGATACGTTGTTGACGTGTGTGTCAACGGTATAACCTTCCAACACAAAAATCTAAAACTCGCATTCACAATTTAGTTCTTAAAGAAATGAAAAATAAACCACGCAACATTTAAAAGTGTAGACAAAAGTCATATCGTTGTTTGGGAAGCATAATTACCGTGTTTGTTACACTTCAACAAAGTATGTCAAAATCTGATTTTGCATCAGAAAATTGTGTTTTTAAGAATCATAAATTTAACTAATGATTACATTGTTGTTGTTTTCTGTTTGACAGCTTTTTCCTGCCATGGCAGTTGGCGGGAAGGAGAAACAGGGTTTTTGATTGCATCACCACTTAGTCGGTCATCGACTTCTGCTCGAAGATTCTGTTTCATTTACACGCATGCGGAAGCAGGGCTTCGTGTCTCAAGTAGTCCTGAGTCCTGCAGAAGAAACATCAGCCCAGGAGTAGAGGGAAACTGGGCATTCAATCTCACCACATACGGTATGGTTAGACTCAACCGCTAAGCTTCGCATCCATCATATAAAAACAAGAAAAAAGTGTCGAGACAGAAAAATAAATTGACATTTTCCCCAAGATTTACACCGAACGATACAAATTCANACAAGAAAAAAGTGTCGAGACAGAAAAATAAATTGACATTTTCCCCAAGATTTACACCGAACGATACAAATTCAGCAAATTTATCACCAAAACGACTAAAATTTGATATAAATATACAATTCCACATTATATATCTTAAGGCATCGAGAATAGATTCTTAATATAATGTCTTTTGTGTGGAAGCAGTGTGCCTTATCAATTTGAGCTCGATAGATAAAATTTTTTTGGGAAATTGCAAACAGTTTTTAGTAAAGGCATAAAAATTGAAGTTTCTACGGTCACTAGAATAGAAATCCGATTTTTTGAATATTGAAATTTTTGGATGTTANACAAGAAAAAAGTGTCGAGACAGAAAAATAAATTGACATTTTCCCCAAGATTTACACCGAACGATACAAATTCACCAAATTTATCACCAAAACGACTAAAATTTGATATAAATATACAATTCCACATTATATATCTTAAGGCATCGAGAATAGATTCTTAATATAATTTCTTTTGTGTGGAAGCAGTGTGCCTTATCAATTTGAGCTCGATAGATAAAATTTTTTTGGGAAATTGCAAACAGTTTTTAATAAAGACATAAAAATTGAAGTTTCTACGGTCACTAGAATAGAAATCCGATTTTTTGAATATTGAAATTTTTGGATGTTANACATAAAAATTGAAGTTTCTACGGTCACTAGAATAGAAATCCGATTTTTTGAATATTGAAATTTTTGGATGTTAAATATTGACTTAACTGCAAGATAGTTTTTCCAAAATCAAATCAAAATGAAGTATATATAAATATCTGTGCAATTTACTTAAAGTTTACAGTGATTTTACCAATTATCAATTCACAAATATCAGGAAATATCGTTTCTACTTTGACAAAATGTTTTTACATTGATTGTTCCTTCTTTGCCAATATGAAACACTTGTGAATTTGAGAAATGTCATAAAGGTCATTTGAGCGGTCATTAGAATACCAAAATTTTCAATTTTCAAAACATTGTAATTATTCTTGTAGTGATCGTAGACTTGATTTTTTTTGTGTTGCTCCTAATTTTTAATTCATAAAATGCCTTTTTTGAGACTCAACAAACACTTTCTCAAATAGACAAAATTACTGTATTATGCGGCAAAATTTTTTTTCAACCTGACGGCGGTAACATGTTCATTTTGAAGAGCAGGAGTTTGCAGGAGTTTGCATGACACTGTCAAACACTGCTGTTTCAAGTGAAACAAAAGATCATCGCTCTTTATCAGAAATTGTTATTTTAAATTGCTTATTTGAATGTTCGTATTTAAATTTATCAAAGCAAAACATACTCTTTAAATTTTATATATTGTTTATGCTTTTTAAAATATAAATATAATAATAATGACAAACTTTTTGATTTTAATATGAATGGTACAAAGAAGTGTTTTAAAATTAAATATCTCATAATAAACTTTCATTTCTGTAGAATTGTACAAAATAATTACATATTATTTTTTTTNTTTAAAATTAAATATCTCATAATAAACTTTCATTTCTGTAGAATTGTACAAAATAATTACATATTATTTTTTTTGTTAATTTTCAGGTCAATGTGCAGAAAGATTGACGAGTGGCGGTGCTCCCAGATTTGGATCTCCCANTTTTTTTTGTTAATTTTCAGGTCAATGTGCAGAAAGATTGACGAGTGGCGGTGCTCCCAGATTTGGATCTCCCATATTTCTACTCTTTATTTCTGTGATACATCATATACTGTCCACTTTTACACTTAGAATAGGCGCAATATTTGAACATCACTTTACGCATGCGCCAACGGAAATGAATATGTTAAGAAGATGAGCTGGATAAAACCCGTAATCACCGTGTTAACCACATCCATGAAGAATTAAAAACAACAACTTTGAATGAATGGACTTAAATACTTCAATCCTTTGTGTATTTTAATATAAGCGTCAATTCAGGGTTCAAGCAATTACCCTACTAATTCGTGACTGTGAAAATTATGACTGTTCAAGAGTGTCACAAAAAATTTACAACAAAATGTTGCAAAATGTCGAAAAGATCAGAGAAAAGGACTCAAATTCGACTTCATTTGACAGTTCTAGTCAAAATTGCAATGCTCGAAACTTATACTCTCTTGTTCGGATTTCGACTTTGCATAATAATTTCCCAACTGTTATATTTACTAACTTATATAATTTGATTGCTTACAACTGCCACTTGAATTTTGAGCTGAAACGTGCGTAGAATGGTGTATGCATGCTGGATGTGACAACGTATCTGTAACTATCCGTTTAAACATATTTAAAGGCCTTACTTAGGGTCAACAGCTATGGATTTCGGGATACTCAAAACTCGTGTGGAGTAACTGCTAGGAAGTTATGAAAATTTCTTATCTAGAAAATTCTCAAAATTAAACCATTATGATGTGAATATTTTGTTGCTGAATAAATTGACGCAGTGACAGTGTTTTTTGTAAATTAAATTAGTTTAATCCAGCATAAATTCTGTTACATAAAAGCATATAATGTCTTTTTGTAAGGGTATTTGGTTTTGAGTCACTTGAATCAAAAATGAAATACCTCCTCCTTTTTGCATCAAACCTACGACAGAAATTGTGTGATGGATTCGTCAGGGAACGCTGAGAGTTGCAAGAAAATTTTCTTGATTTTGCTGTACACCGTTTTACACATATCATTAAAATGGCGGGAAATTATTTTTGACACATTGTCTTGTCGTAGAAAGTCCCTGCTTTATAATTATGTTCACTTTGCCAGGCTACATAAATTTTACTTTTCCCTATTAAAGGTGTGTTTAGTTAACTTTTCGACTTTTGTCGAATCAAGCAGCGAGCAAAGGAATGTCACATATAAGCTATCAGAATTTCTGCTCCCTCGATTCTTCTGCCTCTCATTCACATAACATTCAACTAAATAGATCTAGCTTGTACTCAGTCAACCTAAAATTCCAAAGCAAATTTTCACCAACAGTCACATTGCCTTTAGTGTTCCATTCAAGACTAATAATACTTATAGTGTATTCCTCCGAGGCAGCCCTTTGACAATTAATTTTAAAGATGCATATTAAATTTACGAGTGAATTCAACGAAAAATAAATATGCTTTTACAACGGATACTGTAAATAACTGACTTGAGTTGTGTATTAATTAGGTAAACTAGAGGATCTTTTATATAGAATGCGTGAAGAAAATTAGAAACTTTGAATAAGTTTGTCCATCGCATCGATCTGACTGATAAGTCGACACTCGAAATATTTTGGTTTGGTTGAGACTGATTATTTCACCTAAACAAATCAGTCAGTTTGTCAAGTTGGAATATTTGGAGTCGTCTCTGATTTAAGTTGCCTGACGAGTTAGTTTCACGTAATAAAAGTCAAATAAATCATATTTGTCATTTTTCTACAGCATGACTTTTCAAATGGAATTGTGAGGATTTGAGTATGAAACTCAATTTAATGTTACTCATAAATGCGACAGTTGACTCCTTACCTGGCAATGAATGACCAGGAAAGAGGAGATAGCCTGTGCTAATGGAAACTAATGGTGAGTTTCGGAGTTTGTATTGAGATTGAAGACAGGAATCCCGAACTAGACTCTGTAGCATAATTGATAGTGCATTAGGTGCAGAATACTTATGGCGTGGGATCATATCCCACCAGAGACCATATTCTTGTGGCACTCCCTGTCTCAAACTCAAAGTGGCGGATCACCCCCGCCACGCAACTCTATGACGCTAATCAAACTCAACATACGCCACTGCACAATGCACGAATAATAATACATTTTAAAAGCTAACAATTTGATAATTTGAAAATTTCTGTTCAGTGAAAATTTCAACAGGAAATATTTTAAATGCATAAGCACACCGAAAAGCACATTTCTACAGAGTTAACATTTCCAAATACGAATTCTCTTATCTTGCTCCTTTACCGATTTTGTTCGTGTGTTTTGTGTGTGTNCAAAGTGGCGGATCACCCCCGCCACGCAACTCTATGACGCTAATCAAACTCAACATACGCCACTGCACAATGCAGGAATAATAATACATTTTAAAAGCTAACAATTTGATAATTTGAAAAATTCTGTTTAGTGAAAATTTCAACAGGAAATATTTTAAATGCATAAGCACACCGAAAAGCACATTTCTACTNGTTTAGTGAAAATTTCAACAGGAAATATTTTAAATGCATAAGCACACCGAAAAGCACATTTCTACTGAGTTAACATTTCCAAATACGAATTCTCTTATCTTGCTCCTTTACCGATTTTGTTCGTGTGTTTTGTGTGTGTGTATGTGTTTTTAATGTGTGTTTTGTTGTGTGTGAGTGCAATAGCGGGTAATTTTGCAACGGATTTAGGAATTCAATTTTCAGATTGTTAAAGTGTTAAGTTGCTAGGTATGATTTGTTAGATAGTTAGGTTTTAGCTTTGGTTATTCGATTGTTTAGTTGTCATTGTAAAAAATATCAAGCTGCGCTTTTATTTGTATTGACTTCCGATGAAATTCTTTTTTCACATTTGTGATCAGGGATCTCATATTAGTCTAAAATTCCATTCAAATCGGAGCAGATCCAGTATACTGCAATTTATCCTTTTGTTCTTTTGGTTTTTTCCCTGCAAGTCTCNCCATTCAAATCGGAGCAGATCCAGTATACTGCAATTTATCCTTTTGTTCTTTTGGTTTTTTCCCTGCAAGTCTCATCTCTTTCATTTTAAATCTCAATAACTCGTTTATTCGCGATAGCTATCTTAGATGTCTTGCTGCAAATTATTAAACACAGCAAACAGTCAAATTAATACATGTATCTAACTCGAGGCTGCCTAGCTAGACATATAGCTACAATAATATTAATTATAGGAGTAAAAAATTCACACATAAACCAGAGCAAACACAGTGCGATGATGGCAATATAGACAATAAACAAGGAAGCTGTGAAATTGTGGTAAAGTGAAATTGGTGATAAATTGAAATCTAGGTGGTTACGGCCAAGAATTTTTTGCAATAGTATATTTGGTGATGTATTGACACTCATGAATTGAAAAATTCCGGAATCAATTAAATGTTGGAACCTATTGTAGAGAGTATACTTTCTATCCCACTCGATTGGACCGATGACCCACACGCTAGGGTGTGACATAAAATTATCCTGACCNAGAGTATACTTTCTATCCCACTCGATTGGACCGATGACCCACACGCTAGGGTGTGACATAAAATTATCCTGACCCAAATACCACTCTGGCTTTGTTTTGTTGTTCTGCTTCGTCAAGTTGATGTACGGCGTGATTAATTCCTCATTTTCCCCAACTAGTATAGACTTTTTACATTTAATCAACTCTGCATAACTCCCAACANAGAGTATACTTTCTATCCCACTCGATTGGACCGATGACCCACACGCTAGGGTGTGACATAAAATTATCCTGACCGAAATACCACTCTGGCTTTGTTTTGTTGTTCTGCTTCGTCAAGTTGATGTACGCCGTGATTAATTCCTCATTTTCCCCAACTAGTATAGACTTTTTACATTTAATCAACTCTGCATAACTCCCAACAAAACTTGCCGTGAAATTTAAGCCGTTCTCAATTCGTTGCAGTTCGGCTTTTGTTGAATTNAAAACTTGCCGTGAAATTTAAGCCGTTCTCAATTCGTTGCAGTTCGGCTTTTGTTGAATTATTTAAGTAGGTGCTTTCGCGAGCTAGGTAGATATTCAAATAAAAGTTGCTGGCTATACTGAGAAACTTTCGATATGAAGATATACCACAATGACCGGCATTAATAAGTGATTTCGCACTTGCCCGCTTCTCCCTATCTTTAATATTTACAAGAATCTGGTAGTGTGATGATACTGCTTCTCTAATCGTCATCAGCTTGTTAACAGGAAGCGGTGCAGTTACGTCAGATGTAAAAATTCCTCTGTATATTGTTGTAAGAAGTAAACTACTAAAAACAGTCAAGCAGAGTAGAAACTTCAAGTGGATTTTTGTTAAGTCATTCGAATTCTAGTATTTAATCTATTAGGTTACCTGCCGACTAAATACAGTGACAAAGTATGGTATGCAGAAAACCTTACCTAATTTTTTTCGCTCAAATTTTTGGTTCAACTATATAAACCTATACATTTCCTAGTGATACTAAAATTACCCGTAAAAGGAATTTTTGAAAAATATTTTTCTAGAAACCTCTAATATTGGGAGTACGGGGCAATTCCGTATTGATGATGTGCATTTTGGTCGTATTCCCATCAAGCTAATTCTTTTTAAATTCTGCATGTGACAAGCCTACTAACAGGGTTTGGTTTTACAATAAATAAAATTTAGCAGAGTTTCTATCTGTTACAGTTGCGCATGCGAAAAACCCAGAGTGTGAAATTTTCCATATGCAAGGTTGGGCAGTTGTGATTAAGATAAGACGGAACACAAACCCCAATGGTCTAGTTCGCTTCAAGTAGCTTCCCAAATACATCAATTTAGTGCGACTCTGATGCCAGCTTCCATATTGCAGTTGATCAGTGGCCTAAAGTTAAACTAAAATTATCCAATAGACAGAGTTTGCTAAGTTTCACGAAGTATTTTTTTATAACAGCTTCTGCTCAATGGTATACTTACTTTCAGGTTGGCGAAGCATTAGACGAATAGTTTTTAGTTTTTAATGAAGGCATTTAACGGATGCCATCTTCATCTTCACAGGCTTCTGCAGATGTCCTACAGACGGCGTTTCCGAAATTAGTGGTGTTTATAAAGATCAAAATAATCGGAATGCTTCTTTCTAATCAAGATTTTCTAAGGTATTGTAAGAAAAAAATATTCCTTTTTAGGATCACTTAAAACTATGTAATGGGATCCAGTAAACAAGTTGAATAATTATGAGAATTAATAAGCTTGATAAGCTTTTATAGAATGTCTTTCAATAATCCCGTCTATTAATAATCTATCCAGTTTTATCCTGCTTTTGAAATTGGCACTTAAAAAAATGCAAAATTCTACCGGAACATTGGAACAAAGTTTGTTTTATAACACGTAAATTGTAAAAACACCTTTTCGAAGAAATTTTAGTGATCGATTAACATAAGGTTGATTATTCATGTATATCGTTATTATCAAAGACCTACTCATTAATTTCTCAGCTGTCGACGTTGCGTTATGCTAATAAGTTATAGCACTAGGTATTTAGGTTTACCTTCTGATGCTTGCCGATAATTTGTGACTATAATTGCCAGTGTCCAACAGCTAAACCCATTAAAAAATAACTAGCTGCATTTAAAAAAATGCACGAATTGAAGATTCCGTCTAACCTTAGTCACAACTGGTCAACCTTGCATTTTGAGAATTTCATACTCTAGGAATGAAACTCTGGAATTTTGCACCAATGGAATGGAGAGGAATCACGCTATTTTTTATTGAAGAAACAGTACGTTTGTATTGAAAAACCATAATACGTTTGTACTGTTAGTTTTGTATTGAAAAACCATTGTTTAATTAACTTGATGGGAAAATGACCAAAATGGACATCATCTTTTGGAAATTGAAGTTGAAAAACCTTTAATATAAAAAACTGTATTAATTTATCGTATATTGGCTTCCGTCTACAGCTAGAACTATGCATACCCATTCCAGTACAGATAAATTATTAGAAGAAAGGAATTTCTGGAATTTTGTAGCATGTTATTCAAAATTNCATACCCATTCCAGTACAGATAAATTATTAGAAGAAAGGAATTTCTGGAATTTTGTAGCATGTTATTCAAAATTTGCAATTTTGTCTTTCATTGTTTGCTGCTCACATATCGGTTCAGGTTATTACACAGAATAATTTGCAACCAAATGGAATAATCACTGTATAGAGAAGGCAGCTTACCAAAATATGTATATCTTGGTCCATAAGAATTTTCCATAAAATGAAACCTAGCTCCAGAGTCTTGAATTGCGACAATGGTATACTAATCACAATAATAAGGGTAAACATGCAGAAGATCGATAGCCATACGTCAGTCTTAAATGGAATAAGAAAAGCATGGAACGATATAAAAGTTTGGACTTCGTCACAAGTTAAGAGGTTGTAGGTTGTCTGCCTTGTGTAGAAGTGGTAATATTGTAAGTAAATTGGTGCATCACCTATAGTTAATGCTCGCACAGAAGGATGTGTGTCTATACCAATTCCTGCTGCTCTTGGTGTGGCAGGGCCTACTTGCTCAATAGTTGCATTTTGAAGAAAGTAAACTCCGTTTTTAGATGTATTGTGGTAGCTAACAAGTATGAACATGAATTTAGCTGCAGGTGTGTCGAGAATTCGTTGATGCCTTTCAGATGGATAATTTTTTCTTGTACCGGTGATAATAACTCTCAAAGATGCTTTGTCCCAAGAATATGGTAGTACGTTTAGGTTCCACATCATTGTTCAGGGTGTATAAAATATTTCATTCATCAATGCTTCGAGCAAATTCGGAATCGTAAATGTGAGTGTCTTACTCAATCCATTACTATTTGGATCCAATACAATTTGTGAATTACAAATATGTAGAAGCCTTGTTGTAATTTTGGTGATAGCTGATGTGTTAGAATGGAGAATAAGTAAATGTATAGGTTGAATTTCGTTGTAAGTACCCACCTTTATATTAGTTTGTGTATAGCGGATTACTATATAGTACGTTTTCCTACCGTAACAGTAGTATTTATTGCATTCAAGCAGCCATTTTAAAGTATCATCGACTTGGTAAACACTGCTCATGGACTCTGGGTCCATAATATACAACATAAGGCATTTTGTTTTCCATGTAATCCATGACTTAGCCAGTTCAGCAGTATTTATATTATTTGAACTGGAGGTCCAAGTGCTATGACTTGGATACCTGAGAAGAATTTTAGGTTCTGTATAATCTATAACGAGAGAAGCGTCATATTCCCTTCCCTTCCAGTCAATTATCATGTGGTGACAAACTGATTTCTGAAAATCCGACAATAATATCGCATCAACTGCTCGCAGTATCGCGACGATAAAAATAAAAAACAAGATAAGCCACTGAAAACTACTATATTTGAGTGTACAAAACGGTGTTTTATTGAGGAAGCACATTGCTGCTTTCTTCAAATATACTATTCTATTCAGCATATATACTAATAACGATGAATTTACGAAAAAAATATTAATGTAAAAAAAAATATTGTCCAAAAAAGTTTAAATGTCAAATTTTGTTTTTCATTTTTGATCCATAAATGTTTTTGTCGTTTTACCGTTTAGTATTTATTTGACGGTTGCTGCCAAACGTGTACCCGGTATTTATCGTTAAGTATGCCAATACACAATGAACATTTGTTACATCATTCCATTAAATTGAAAAAATTAGAAAGCGATAGAGTAATCAAATTTGAAAATATGCATGACTATTCGTTCTAAAGACCCAGTAGAATACCTGTCTATTGAATTTGGTCGTGCTAGTTGGTAATAAAATAAATTACTAAAAAAAAATTTTTACACACGGGATAATATTTCGTGATCTCATTGAAATGGTTTGCTCATTAATATGTTGGGTGGCAACAAAAAACCCACGCATGCAACCGTGTATAAAACTAAGGAACATTAAATAAAACATGCTCAACAAGTAAACAGAAATTTGTTTGCATAGCCAGGTCCGGGTCACTGGGGTAACTATTTCTCAAAATACTTCAATTCCTTAGTTCATTATATACCCATAAACCCTAGAAAAGTTAAAATTCAAGATTTCACTTTAGAAATAAAGTAGAAAACGGATGGGTGATTTGCAATGAAAAATAATACNGGTGGCAACAAAAAACCCACGCATGCAACCGTGTATAAAACTAAGGAACATTAAATAAAACATGCTCAACAAGTAAACAGAAATTTGTTTGCATAGCCAGGTCCGGGTCACTGGGGTAACTATTTCTCAAAATACTTCAATTCCTTAGTTCATTATATAGCCATAAACCCTAGAAAAGTTAAAATTCAAGATTTCACTTTAGAAATAAAGTAGAAAACGGATGGGTGATTTGCAATGAAAAATAATACAATACTTTAAAAATGAACGTCAATTTAATCAAAATGCCATCAGTGCACACACCAAAAGTGTGTTCAACTGGAATTTTGAATTTGGGTAGTATAGAACATCATTTTGGAATATACCTAACCCAGTTCCGAGACTAATAGGGATTGTCCGGTATTGAGTGGATAAGTGACATTCTCCACTTTCACTGACTTCATTTTGTTTTGTTTAGACAGCAGACGCCTTCTTGGTATATCTGGAATTAGGTTCTCATGCCCAACTAAGTTCTGGTTTTATCTTTTGCCACAAAAGCTGTAATTTCCAGGAGGTCGTATTATTACATTGAACGGCAATCAAATAGAAACAACCAGAAATATGGATTTTTTGTAAATCAGCAAATTTGTACTTCAAGGATGATATAGGCATTTGTTACAATTAAATGGAGAGAGAGAGAGAAGGGACAGGTACAGCATGAACCAATNGTGACATTCTCCACTTTCACTGACTTCATTTTGTTTTGTTTAGACAGCAGACGCCTTCTTGGTATATCTGGAATTAGGTTCTCATGCCCAACTAAGTTCTGGTTTTATCATTTGCCACAAAAGCTGTAATTTCCAAATAGAAACAACCAGAAATATGGATTTTTTGTAAATCAGCAAATTTGTACTTCAAGGATGATATAGGCATTTGTTACAATTAAATGGAGAGAGAAAGAGAAGGGACAGGTACAGCATGAACCAATTTAACCCGGGCCTTCTTTCTTCGCCTTTCACCAAAAACGGCTTGGGGCAGGCGATACACAATAGTAAATGATGGAAGTGAAGTTTATTTTATTGTAATCACTATAAAATATGTTCCGATTAGATACACTAATGCAAAGCAATGGAGCAAAGCAGAGAGACAGAGAGAGGGGTCGACAGGTTGTCTGTTGAGTCAGGTAGAATAGATGCCAAGGGATACCCATCTTTCCGCATTACAGAATGGCGTTTGTTAAAAAAATAATTTAATCAGTTTTGATTAGACAAGTTATTGGAAAGCAGTGCAAATGATGAAAGCAGAGAGGTAGAGAGAGGGGTCGACAGGTTCTCTGTTAAGTGAGGTGGAGTAGATGCAAAGGGACCATACTCTATTGCACTCATTCTCTCAACTCTCTGCTGCTCTTGTTGAATAATTAATTTTTGCAGAGGATTGTTTTCTCAAACACACGCTAACTTCATTCTCTCCTACTTTTGTATTTCGCGCTGTTTATTTGCTGTCTTAAATTTTTTCGTGAAAGCCACTTTCTACGGCCCGGATTAATTTGGTTAATGCTGTATAAAAAGCATGATTGACTGAATTAAAATCCATTNTTCTCAAACACACGCTAACTTCATTCTCTCCTACTTTTGTATTTCGCGCTGTTTATTTGCTGTCTTAAATTTTTTTGTGAAAGCCACTTTCTACGGCCCGGATTAATTTGGTTCATGCTGTATAAAAAGCATGATTGACTGAATTAAAATCCATTTACGGGAAATGCATGAAGATTTGTTGATTTTATAATAAATTCCGATTTTCTTGCTACTATTGCGATTTTGTTGCGCTTACTCTATGGTTTGCCTCTCCATCGGGTTGATATTTTTTCTTGTGAAGTGTTAATTCTCATTTCTTTCCATACATATACTTTGATAATTTGGCTTATGAACATTGACACCGAAATCAGTGTGATTGAAATCATATAGTTTGATGTAATTAACAAAAAAGCTTTCGAATTAGCAGAACAACAGCATTGGAGAGGGGCGTACCAAACGCAAAACTAGTCAAGCTACGTCTTTCTCCGTGAAAGCTTTAAAGTTGGAAATTCCAAAATAAATAATAAAAACATTTATTTGATAGGGATGTTTCATAAAATCAGAAAAATATAATAGTAAAAATTAGGAAATAAAAAAATGTCGAATACAATTCCTACAGTAATGAAATGAATATAGAAAGAAATTCCATTTGGCGGTAAACTTATTTCTAGGCAATACAAATAGAAACACGAATAATGTGAAATTGATAGTGGTAAATGTAAGAAACGTCCGTTCTTGCGCCATCAAAAACTGATTAAAACTTCCGAACGAGCTTGGCTGTGTACAAAATTTGAGGTGAATCCGATAGAACCCACAGATACCAAAAAAAAAGTAAAAGAAAAAAACTACCCATTTGAACGTTGCTCACAATTAGTGTTCTCCGTGACTCTGACTCTGGAGTCATGACTCTCACTCTGACTCTCATGACTCTGACTCCCATGGTTTTTGGGAGTCGGGAGTCATTTGATGACTCTGACTCCAAGGGTTTTGGGAGTCAGAGTTATGACTCTGGGAGTCGACTCCCAGACTTAGGAGTCATGATTCTTTTGAAACATGCGCACATGGGCATATGGGACTATTTTTTAACAAAATTTACATGCAAATATTATTTTGATAGTTATTTTTTACAAAGAAATATTTAAAAAAAGTTACGAAGTTTATTTAACCTGATGAAAGTGGCTTTTTTAGTTTCTTGTTCTCCAGGAAACTTAGAAAATTAGCAAAAAAATTTAGAAACAAGGAAACTAAATGTATAAAAAAAAATCCAATTTCAGACCCGATTTTTCATTTTTGTACTGTGTAACTCCGGAGTCGAGAGTCATGACTCTGACTCTGACTCAGAATCGACTCCCAAAATTCAAGGAGTCAGAGTCGTGACTCCGAGAGTCGACTCCCAACATTTAGAGAGTCAGAGTCATGACTCTCAGAGTCAATGACTCTGACTCCGGCCAAACTGGGAGTCATGGAGAACACTACTCACAATAAGCCTGGCTAGCTTCGTATATTTTTGAGTCAAATCCGATAGAGCTGCACTGAGATCATTTGTCCCACAGAAGTCAAATTAGAAAAACGGTTCATTTAATGATGGTCAGCAATAACGTTGGCAAGCTAAGACAAAGTTTTAGCCAAATTTGCATAGCCAAGTGAGCATCGCAAATTGTCAAACGTCATTTACTAATGCTAAAGATCAGCAAATGTGGACTTCGTTGTTATGGTTTGAATCATTGGCGCATGCGTCACGATGTTAATGATTCAGTTACCCCATTGCTTGGACACAAACGACACTGGTGTATAAGGTACAAAAACAACGTTGGATGGAAAAGTGACCTTTCTCCACTTCCCCTGGCGTCCCTCTCTTTCACGTACAGACGACAGATGCCCTCTCGAGGTGCCTGAAGTCTGGATCTCATACTTTACAAAATTTTGCTTTGTCATAACGGTCTCCCCAACCCTCATCCCGTCAACATTTCTCCAAAAACAGTCAATTAGCAATCCTATTTTTCCTATTTACGTCCCGTGATTGTTTGACCATACTCTTCCCTAGATAATTCCCAGAACCATTTCCCAAACCCTATGCGATTTAAATGCGATTTTGTTTTTGGCAATAATCGCGGTTCCAGCATTTATATCAACTCTTCAAACTGTTGTGGAAGCATTTGAAAGTTTTTTTTAAACATACTAACAGTAAACTGCTAATCAGTAAACTGAAAAGCAACTATATGATTATATCAGTAAACTAACTAGGGTAAAGTAATGTTTACAGGAGACTAGATAATCTGTACTACTCAATGAAACTTACGTCTGATACAAATCTTCCTTTTGTCTTTCTACCCCACAAGTAAGGATTTACTCTTATTGAACGAGATTTACGTTCACTTTCTGATCTTGTTTGGAGAAAGGTAATAACAACCAGGATAACAACCAAATCTTCATCCTCACTATCCATGATTAATAATTTATTGATTTAAGTTTATTTAAGCCATACTTTCAACAATGCACTCCTGTTTAACTCTGGAGAAATTTTGCAACACCACTCCGGCCCACAACCACACGAATTCAAAAGCCAGGGTTTACCTCAGTACAGAGTACGCACGGACTCCATTCATGATTACATGCGCACAAGTAATCGAAAAATGTTAATTTACATCCTAAACTAAATGTTAATTTAGGTTAGGTTGTTTGGTTGTCAAGTTATTTAACATTGAAAATAACATTGACCTAATCAAATTCATTAAGACCGCGAGGTAATTTGCATATCTCCTATTGTTAATACTCGATTTGTACTGTAGATGCTATATTTCGGATTAATTCTTTAATAATAGACTTGATACAATTCCTGAAGTCTTGAGGACTGCAGAGTTTTGCAAACGTTTTATTCCTACTCACAATTATCTAACTTAATTTTTATTAATTTTATTAAAACTTTTTGTTATGTTGACCGTTTCTTCTTAATATTTTTTTTCTTCCAAAGATAAATAGAAAGTTAGAGCAAACTTCATCTTCAGTGTTGCATTCTAAGGCTGACTTATAATTGCTCCATCATCACCACATGAATTGGTGAAGTTTGTTATGAGACTTTCTGGTCGACGTACGTATTTCGATCTATTTTGGTTGAAGCAGTAAATTCTTAGTTTTGATCATTTTTACTTCCAAGTAGTATAATCGAACGACGTGTAGTGTGTAAATTCGGTATGTATAACCGATAACGTTCAGTACAATCCACCACCATGCCGGCAACATTACTAAACAAGTAAAAATTACGAAGACAATACCCATGGAAGCCAAGACACATTGGAAGATCACCCATACTAAGAATCTCCGTTCGCTGTTCTGGAATAAGACAATTTATTTATACATCACATTTTCTGTAAACGCTTCGATACTTTCGAATGTAAAACATATCGTTATTTAGAAAGAAAGCAGGATTAAAGTAAGTGCTACCGAAGGAAACCAAATCTTATAATTTATGTATTTTGTGGAGTACATTTATAAGATAATCGATTTTGCAGGAAATATTATGGTGCTATAGCGGTCATGATCTTATAACGGATTTACGAACAATTTGAGCTTATATAAGATCTATGGGGTTTTTAATGGAAAAATCGGTCATACACATTTAATTATTCGACGGGATGTTGAAAAATGTGAATTTTTATTAATTTAAATGATTTTCCTATGATCTGGGTTACTGGTGATCTCTGATTCGAAACCTGTAACCGTTTTGAGTGAAATTCAAATCTAGTGCTCAAATCTAGTCAATGCAATTGGAAAAAAGACAAAATGGGATTACATTTAGAATAAAGATATTTTAAAAATAAATAAAACAATAAAACGTCACTTTTCTGTTACGTTTTAATTACGTCACCTAATCACTCTCCAACATCATAATCAGTTAAATGCGCGAGAAATAGTTAACTCTTCGGCCGAATCCTTCGGNATTCGAAACCTGTAACCGTTTTGAGTGAAATTCAAATCTAGTGCTCAAATCTAGTCAATGCAATTGGAAAAAAGGCAAAATGGGATTACATTTAGAATAAAGATATTTTAAAAATAAATAAAACAATAAAACGTCACTTTTCTGTTACGTTTTAATTACGTCACCTAACCACTCTCCAACATCATAATCAGTTAAATGCGCGAGAAATAGTTAACTCTTCGGCCGAATCCTTCGGTCAACGGCCAGAGACCGAAGGGAGTTCTTCGACCCAATTTTGGCCGAAGTCTTCGGCCAACCGAAGCTTCGGTGCATCCCTACTTATGCTATTTAGCGAAAATTGGAAAATCAACGGCTACACGCAGGAACTCCTTTGACAATTATTTTTAACTATTTTCACCAAGATTATACTAATTATAGTAAAACTGAAGCATAGTAATTGCAGCAATATTCTAGTGATTTAAAGTTTCGTTGTTCTGGACCATGAGATATGAATATTCTGCAAGGCAGCAAAAATAATTACTGGTTGTAGGGACAAAAGAGATATAAGGAGTCAGGCAGAAGGTGAGTTAGAAAAGTTGAAAAATAGCTTCTGGAAACTCCAATACCGCCTCATATTTGGGCATTTGAATGAAACCCGCCATCGTATCCCAAATTCGGCCAGGAGAAATTTCTCTGGTGCTCAGTATAGTCAGTTTTTAACGACTGAACGGGGATATCACACTACCCTGATATCACCAACTTTCTTCCACTTGGTAAAACTTGTAACCAAAGGGATGAGTAGGTGATAGTAGGGTAATGAAGGTATTCTCGTCCAGTCGTTAAAAACTCACTCTTTATATTCAAACATGGAAGATGATATCTACAACTTTTGTTTCTTGTTCTCGGTGTAGCTTCATCAGAACTTATAAAGTGATAATTTTTTAAAATAAATTTTGTTTAGAAAAATCATAATTTTTAATGAATGGTAAGTGTATATTATTAGGACTTTTTGATGCTNAAAATAAATTTTGTTTAGAAAAATCATAATTTTTAATGAATGGTAAGTGTATATTATTAGGACTTTTTGATGCTATTGAATTTAACTTAAATTTACAGGAATATTATTCCAAACTTATATAACTATAACGTCAACAACATGTTAATTTTGAAATGTCTTTTCAATAGAAAATTTAGAAAATCGTCAAGGTTTACCCAAGGTGTACATTAAAAAAACTGCATTGTAAATATAACTAACTTACCCTTGATAAGCCTGTATTGAGTATGAAGACTGTAATTGCGTGGAAAAAGAGCATGCAACCTGCGTATGAAAATGCAGCAATTATAAGTTTGTTCCAATAATTTGCTAGAAATTGTGAGGTACTAAATAAATTATTTTGTCTTTTTCCATAAAATGTTTTCAATTTATGTAATGTTCTACTCGCATCGGTTGTACTTATCTATACCTATTCGAATTTAATATGATCGGGTTAGTGATATATAGGTACAAATTTGGTTCAAAACGGAAAAGTGATTTAGTTTATCTTTATCTTATGTTTTTAGAACCAGAATCTTGTATTTTCGTTACTTTATTACCGTTTTCAATGAACAACATCGGAAAATACCATGAAAAGTTTTTGGAAAAATTATAACTTTTACAAGAATTCATAATATTCTACTACCGTATTCCTCCATCTAAAACAAGCTCGTAATACAAGGTTTTTAAGTTTGAGAATGACCTGAGTTCGAAGAAGTGTACTATACAGGTGATGTACATGGTTGCGAGATGTAAACGGAAGAATTTAACTATGTTTTATTTTTCATTTTTATTTCACTAAAATTGAAATTTTTTTATAACCTCACTGAGTCACATGACATCGCAGTCAATTGAATGGATTACACAAAGAGTTCCAAATAATCAATTGTGTTATAACTGCTCTGAATGAGTTATAATTGCTCTCAGTTATAACTCTTGAGTCATTTTCCGATACCTCAAATTCAAACTTTTTGAAATCTCAAAATTGCAGTCTACGTCATTAATTAAATCACCGGAATTTTTTATTGTAACAAAATTTTCGTCAAAATTTACGTATTAATTGATTTAATTTTTTTGACACTTGAAATTAGTATAAATCCAATCTATTCTAAATTCTTTTATATTACTAAGTATTAAGAATGTGTTAGATCCTACCGCTGCCTGAATATCGCTAATATTGACAGCATAATGCAAAATTCATGACAATTAATGCAAAGTGATTTGATTAGTATGGAGTTTACAAAATAACAATTAGGTATGTGTTAAAATGTTTTTTTTTCCGTTACTTGGATATCGATAAATTTACCTCAATTTTTTCAAATCGGTTTAGATGCTTAGTAGATTGCAAAGTAACAATTTAGCAAGTTGCTCACAAATTCCCGCTACTCGGACATCGATAATATCGGTATAAAATTGTAACCTTGCTGTTATCAATTTAAACTGCATTGCATGTATAGTAGATTACAAAATAACAGCTAAGCAAGTGCTAGCAAATAATATTACCTCTATTTACTTCAATACCAATATGAATATATTACAGCGATTTTTGAATATTCCTACCAATATTATCAATATCCAAGTAGCGACAATGTTATGTGCTTATGGTATTGATACTTGCTAACTTATTACTTTGCAATCAACGCGGTTTGAATTACAGCAAGTTTTGAATTTTCTACCAAAATTATCGATATACGATTAGCCGTAATACTATGTGCTAGCATTTGCAACACTATTATTTTGTAATCTACTATTTGTTCAACGCGGTTTGAATTGATTACAGCAAGTATTGAATTTCTACCGATATTATCGATATCCGATTAGCGGGAATATTATGTGCTACCACATGCTCAATTGTTATTTTATAATCTACTCGACATCTAAATAAGGTTGGAAAGATTACTGAGAAATTTGTTTTTTCCTACGATATTATCGATATCCGAGTAGCTGTAATATTATGTGCTAGAAGTTGTTTAAATAATTTAGTGGTAGAAAGAATTTGTCGTGGTTTTGGCCTTTTACCTTTTCATGATAACCACCTAGAGGGCTGTGACCTAGCTCATTCGATTCAGCATTAAATTTCTAATAGGAATCACTTATCATTTACCAATTTAAGTGGCTCCCTATCAACATATATCGAAATGAATCTGGAACTTGTTAACTGTTAGGTTGTTACCTACTGTACACGCAACGCGGTTTAAATTGATAATAACAAGGTTTGATTTTTTTACCGATATTACCGATATTCGAGTAGCGGGAATTTGTGCGACATGATGCTAAGTTGTTACTTTGTAATCTATTATACATCTACACCGATTTAAAAAGATTAAAGAAAATTTTGTATTTTGCTACTGATACTATCAATATCAAAGCAGAAGAAACACTATATGCTAACACATACTTAATTCTCATTTTGTAAACTCCATAATATCTAGACCACAAGTAATTTAATGTCAAGAATTTTTTATTATGCTGCAATACAGCTAGCGGCAGGTTCTATCACATGTTTAATTATTAATACAATTAGAGAATTGCGAATATAATGGATTTGTATTAGTTTCAATTGTCAAAAATAAAATAAAATAAATTTATACGTTAATTTTGAAGAAAATTTAGCTACAATAAAAATTCCGATGATTTAATTAATGGCGTGAAATGCAATTTCACGATTTCAAAAAGTTTGAATTTGAGTAATAGGACGATGGTTATATTAGGGGTCTACCTTTTCATATTGCACACTTTCACACTTTCACAGAAGTGTGAAGGAAAAGTGCGAAACTCCTCACCAGAAAGTGTAAAGTACCAATTACAGAAGCGCAGAAAAACAGGTTTCACCCGAAAAAATTTCATACTTGAGCACTTTCACTTTCACANAATTTGTACCAATTACAGAAGCGCAGAAAAACAGGTTTCACCCGAAAAAATTTCATACTTGAGCACTTTCACTTTCACAGAAGTCTTCACACAAGTGTGAAAATACGCCCAAAAATTCATAATTTGCTAATGAGACTCTACAGCGGGACAAAGTGTGAAACTGTGAAAGTGATCAGATATAATTTTTCGCACTTGTTTACAACTTCTATTTCTCCGTCAATTTAAAACGTGCCTCAAAACTTCAGATTTTCGTTTAAATTGTTTTCAAGATTTTGATCAACGACATTGATAACGTTTGTTAGCATTTATTATTTATTAGCGTTCATTTATGACATTAATGACGCATTGATAGCGTTTATGTAGTGCCTGCACAAAATTAAATAATCTTTCAAAATTTTTAAAAATTAAATTTTGAAAATTTAGCCTTATTTGATTGTTTTCCCATTTGGATTATTTAATTAAATACTACTTCTTCAAAACTAGTGCTCACCCGATTGCTTCTTACCTTTTGCACACTTAGTACAGAAAGAGTTAAAATATTTTAAAGTGTGAATTGTATAAGGTCTCACCCGCTGTAGCTTCACACTCATGCGCGCTTCAACATAAAAGTATGCAATAAAATCATCTGAAACTAAAAAGGTAGACCCCTAGTATATTTAGTAGTATAACAAAACCACAAAATACGCCTCACTGAANTCCTTACGTTTTGCACACTTAGTACAGAAAGAGTTGAAATATTTTAAAGTGTGAATTGTATAAGGTCTCACCCGCTGTAGCTTCACACTCATGCGCGCTTCAACATAAAAGTATGCAATAAAGTCATCTGAAACTAAAAAGGTAGACCCCTAGTATATTTAGTAGTATAACAAAACCACAAAATACGCCTCACTGAATTTTATGGACTCTATCAAACAATATTTTGAGTCATTTAAATAATTAACTGTGTCGTCAGTGTTGAAAGGAAAACAAATTACTGTTTTCATTTTGTATTTAACACGATCCCATCCTATCTTTGCCTTCTTTATGAAAAAGGGAAGTTTTCATCACAAGCCGGTACTACCAAACCATCACCAGTTGTATTGTAAAAATTTAGTTCAAATTTGATTTCAAGTGAATTGCTACAGGTACAAAAAGATTAACCGTGATTTTATACATGATATGTGTAAGACTCACACATCATCGTCACAATCATGATGGACAAAATCACAATTACAACGAGACTGCGTTCTGATTCATTCTCCTCATTTGTATCTATGAGTATATCTCTTCTTAGAATGTTTACCAATGGGTATGGATAAAATGAAGCAAGAAATACTGATACACTCAAAGCAGCTATGATTACCGGTAGAATTACCTAGAATCAAAAAGTATCACAAAATTAACAAATTATATAATATACATAATTTTTATATCAAAATAATCCTTACCAATTCCAATATTAGGATGACTCTTACTTTCGCTGTTAGACCCATTTTGCTTTTAACAATGTTTCAATAATATGAAAGTTTTGAAGCTCAGATTAGCAACTGTACAATGACTATTTCAAATTGTCTCTTTGTCACTAAACAAAATTTTCTGATAAATGATAAGAGCTAATCTTCTGATGACGCAAAAATATTATGCATTAGATATGCAAATTGTGGACTCTTATGAACAATTTCTAAAACGGTTATCAAAAATTATAATTTCCGTTGTTCTCGTTTACAATTTGGTCCAAATGAGTACCAATGGTATCCAATAAATAAATTGAAACATTAAAATGAAGTGAAAGTTGTGCATTATCCATAATTAAAACTCCGCATAATAGAGCATAATAGAGCATAATACACAAAAGAATCATAGTCACAGAAAAATAGTCACAGCAAAAGATAGTCACAATTTATCAATTATGTCCACTAAAGAGTGAATACATGCAAAGTTACCCTAGTTCGATTTCGAGAGTAACTAAATTTTAAACTAATTGCGCACAACTAGATTGAAGTTGTATAAGTTCACCGGTTCTTAAGCCAGTCGCGCGAAACATACCTAAGCCGGTATTTGCTAGGTTCGCTTCGTTTTCTTGTTGCCGAACAATCTCAATGAATTAAAAGCACGACGTCAGAAACATTCTGCAGTGCGGTTTAAAAATTCTGAAAGTGACGTATTCTTATTTATGCGGTGAGATAGGGGACTGTTATACATTACGGCGTCACCGCAAGTTGGGCGGATGCTCGCTACATGGCTCTTAATTTAGCATTCGCAGTACCTACACTCAAGTTCAAATCACTTGAAAATTGAGTTTGATTTTGATCATAATTCGTCGTTCTCAATTTATTCTAGTACTACATTAAACAATTTACAAGAAAAGTAGGATTTATTGGAAAAAATATGCCCAGAAGCAGAAGTAAACATGAAGCTAGCCACCAATATAATTTTATTTTATCAAAATTAATTATATAATACTATATGGTTATAAAATTGTTTCCATTAAGCGTCTTAAAACATCCTTGTCTTATATGGTATATAAATCCAGGATGGTCTAATAAAACGTAAATGAAGAGAGACCATCTCTTTTTTGTTTGTGTTAAAATTCTGAGGAAACGATTGTAAGATAAAATACACTAGAAGGGAATGCCATGAATTTTTGTAACAATTTGACTACAAATAGTGAAACTACAAAATATTCTCTTGTGGATGGATTTATATCAAAAGTGAGATAGATTCCTCAACATAAAACAAAACTCAACACATTTAATAACCATAGAGGCAAATCCTAAGGGTTCACCAGTAGGGTCCCCTAATCCGTATCGAAAANTGAGGGTTTTCCTCAACATAAAACAAGACTCAACACATTTAATAACCATAGAGGCAAATCCTAAGGGTTCACCAGTAGGGTCCCCTAATCCGTATCGAAAAAAAAAATTTTTTTTTTTGAATTTCCATTATTCAAAGTGTTTAGAGGGCCTCTTACAATTTGAGCGATTTGCCTTCTTTGTTTGATTTGTTTTTTTTTAAGAAAACGGGCTCATGGATTTTTTTTGAGAAAACACAAAAAAGAGGTGAAAAATTCTTTGCAGATAATTCATTAAAAAAGTGTTGAGTTAGTCCCATTTGAGTGATCTTCATTTTATGTATACCAAATTGACATAAGACGGTTAGTCTTGCGTACGATTTGACAAGAGAAGAGACTCGTGAAGAGGTTTAAAGCATTCGCAGGGATTGATACTTCCTAAGGCTACATGCACATAGTGACNTAAGACGGTTAGTCTTGCGTACGATTTGACAAGAGAAGAGACTCGTGAAGAGGTTTAAAGCATTCGCAGGGATTGATACTTCCTAAGGCTACATGCACATAGTGACGCGACAGCAAATTTTACATACGCAATGACGATTTTGCTGAATCGTGGTTACAAAGACGAATGTGCAATNAGTGACGCGACAGCAAATTTTACATACGCAATGACGATTTTGCTGAATCGTGGTTACAAAGACGAATGTGCAATTGTAGACTCAATCGCGCTTAATTACACATAGCATAAGCTACGATTGCGATTGAAATATTCGATTGGAAGAAATGAGCAATGCAAAACAATGTAACAAAGCAGAGAGGCAAAGAGAAGGGTCGGCAGGTTCTCTGTTGAGTCAAGTGGAAACACACACAAAGGTCAAAACCCTCGAGTTTTTTTTTTAATTCACCATATATCAGTATTACANGAGTCAAGTGGAAACACACACAAAGGTCAAAACCCTCGAGTTTTTTTTTTAATTCACCATATATCAGTATTACAGAATGTGTTTTGATTGGACATAAGCTAATGCAAAACAATGAGCGATCAAAGCAGAGAAAAAAGAAAGAGGGATCGGCTGGTTCTCTGTTGAGTGAGGTAGAAACACACATAGGAGTCATCCTTTGATTTTTTTTCAACTCACCATCTCTCATCATTACAAAATCGCGTATCGTCACAAAAAATATATAAAAACTCACATCGCGATTGAAAAAACTCTCGTGGCGAATCTATGTGAAGGTTTTTGCGTCAATCGCCATTACTAAAATCGTCATCGCGTATGTAAAATTCGCTGTCNCGCGAATCTATGTGAAGGTTTTTGCGTCAATCGCCATTACTAAAATCGTCATCGCGTATGTAAAATTCGCTGTCGCGTCTCTATGTGCATGTAGCCTAATGCTAGATTTGCAAGTACCTCCTGTTGTGGAGCAATTTGGTATCTATCTTTCTGAAGAAAATGACATATCTATTTGTATCTCTCTTCTAAGAGAACGGGGTGCTTGAAATGAAGAACCCTGAAGGATGGTCTTCAATTTTTTTCCCTGGGCTCTTACCCAGTAAAAAAAGAATTGTCAAGGCAATAATTACTGCCTTATATCCGATGTGGTTTTATATCCGTTAGTCTTATAGCGCGTTTATTGCCCATGCTAAACACATTGGAACAAACCAAAATGAAAATTTTCTCATCTTATATCGGATAGTCTTTTAACCGAAGTGAATTGTATCAGCTAAAATTTTTATATGTATGATCTTGAGTGGTATTGGTACTGGTTAATTATAGCAAAAACCAAATAGCAAAATATTTGTAAACTTTTGTTTACCTCTAGGGACCAAATTCACATGGTTGAGCCTGCAACCTGATAATATGGCACTATCAATTGCTGCCTGAATATTAGACTTATAAAAAGAAATATTTTTGAAACAATTGAATTTTATAACTCTTCATATTGCCTAATTCGACATACCGAAACGCCAGAGCTTTCTCCTTGTTAGTAGCATTTGTTTGGAAGAAATATGTATCAAAATGGTAACCACGAATTTCATCCCAAATTGGTGTAGACTCTAAACAATAAACTATTGTACTGATGTTGATATTAACCAACAGAATAGTTGTTATTGGTGAATGGAATTTCATTCGAGTCTAGTTATCATCTTTCAAGACTGTTTGGGAAAACTGTTTAGCACCGTAAAATTAAAGTCAACGCTTGACCAAAAGAATAGAGCAAAATTAAAAGGAACTAACCAAAAACTTGTAACAATAAAAACTAAGCTCATGAATAAACATGAGTGAATCAAACAGGATTATAAACATAACTTGAGTGTTCTATCGTGTTATTTGTGTAATGGTTAGCATTACGTAGTCTGAACACAGCTATTTACCATCTATCATACTAAAAATAATTAATTAGAGCTACCAGTAATCAAATTTTTAGCTAATTTATAATATTTTTTCGATTCTTTTTGTAAGTTTTTTATTATTGGTTGAGCCAAATAAAATGAATTCAGGTAATAAATTTAATCAAAATTCTTACATTTAAGTTTTGACATAATAACAAAAAATTCAGATTTTCGTCAATCGAATTTTATGGGAAATACTCAATCGAATCTTCCCCACNTTGACATAATAACAAAAAATTCAGATTTTCGTCAATCGAATTTTATGGGAAATACTCAATCGAATCTTCCCCACTCACACTACCACCCCCACAACCGCATGAGTCTTGATATTCAAAGTTTCCAAAATAAGGTGTTTCGTATTGACACTAAAAATGATAGAAAAAAAAATTTTTTTTTTTGAATAATATATGCTTAAAGCTTAATATTTGTATACCGTATTATCTATCCCAAAGTTTGAATACTCATCAACANTTGACATAATAACAAAAAATTCAGATTTTCGTCAATCGAATTTTATGGGAAATACTCAATCGAATCTTCCCCACCCACACTACCACCCCACAACCGCGTGAGTCTTGATATTCAAAGTTTCCAAAATAAGGTGTTTCGTATTGACACTAAAAATGATAGAAAAAAAAAAATTTTTTTTTTGTGAATAATATATGCTTAAAGCTTAATATTTGTATACCGTATTATCTATCCCAAAGTTTGAATACTCATCAACATCATATTCTTCATCGAAGTCGTCTTGCCCTATAAATTTACTTCGAGAATTTCACAAAATTCTGTTTCATCATCCCACTTCGTGTTGAAGTTTCTGGCGTCATTGTTGTTATTAGTATCCTCTGTATCCTCATCTCCAAAATACAATGGATCTTCACTTTTCACACCAGAGTATACGAATATAGTAAATATGAATACAAATGTATAAAACTTAAGACTTGGAGATAATTCCATTAGAGCAAAAATCTAACTTTAATGTTTACTTGTTAGCAAAGTATAAAGAATATACTTTTTCCTTTTCTTTATTATTCTAACCAAAAATGAGACAATAATTGTATTTTTCATGTTTCTGACTACTTTAATTTTATTCTGCAAAGAAAATTTTTACAAAAGTAATGATTAATGAAGTATTGAATTCACCGTACCGGTCGCTATTGTCTGTTTATTTTTATTGTGAAAAATTCACTCCTAATCGTTTCTAATAACTTTTAAAATTTTTAAACAATGGTCAATAGTCATTCGATAGAGCGTATTTTCTGAGTATATACGTTTCAACAAACTTTGTGTCTATGACCTGCAGTCGGAAATTGTTTTGACATTTTAAAACTTTTATTTTTAAGTTTTAACTTTAGTGGACGTACAATGTGAACCATCGTGTGATTGCGATATTTGAAACTGAATCACCTTTGACAGGAGTGACTGATCTTTGTTATCCATGGGTTGACTATGAGGTTAGAAATTGGTCGAATATTCTGTTTATTCTAGCCAATGTTTACTAAGCCCAAATTGAAATAAAAGTTCAAAGCTCATTTTTTATCATTAGGTTATGGTGAGAGGTTTATTTTCCTTTTTACTAAACACTCCATATCAACACACGCTAACCAACTTGGAAATTCCGGTTGCTATGAAATGTGTCGTAAAACCACCAATCGCCAACGTAATGGTAGAAAGACTTTCACTTTTAACTTCAATTTTAACTTATTTAGTAACCAGTAATCAATACAATTAGAAAAAATAGAATATTCCTTCTAATGCTTTTCCAGAAGTTAACCATGGAAAACCAAAATCGGTCGCTCCTGTCAAAAGTTATTCATTTTCAAACAGCATAACCACATTACAATTTACGGTGTATTATAATCCTCTCATTATAATCATTGTAATAAGATATTGTTGTTGTTTTTATATAAATTTTTTTCTTGTAAATTCTCTGTTATAGTTAAGGACAGGATTATTATGCAAAATGCGTGTTTCTTGCTGAGTCATATGACTCCAAGCTCTTGAATCTCCACGGATCTGACATTTCTGACCTCATAGACCAAGTCCTATCGTGCATGTTTTTGCCTATTTGCATATTCAGGTATTTTGAAGTTTTTAGATCTTGTTTCTCTTCTTTAAACACAACTGCAGAATTACGTAAAATTTTAATCAATCTTCAGCTTGGAATATATTTCAAAAGTTTTTGTAAAAAAAAATTATCAAATCTTCCTTGTTCTCATCTTATTTGGTATTTTTTAGTATAACCGATCAACTTTAACTAAATGAACGGTTAGTATGTATCAAATATCACAATTAGATTCCAAAATTGAATATTGCTCCGGTGATTGACAGATGAAAATGGTAAAATCCCGCTGGCTCAAACTCAGTTCTGCTTAGCTTTTGGACAGAGTTAGCAAAGATCGGATTTCTTTTGTTATTTTGTATTCCGATTTTAAGAAACAAAGGAAATTGATCTCTGAATACTTACCAACAAATGCTGAGTATGAAAATTGAAATTGATTCATGCAAACTTATTCCTCAATTTATTAATTTAATTAAAATTATCTCAAACATTCTGTCGAATTTTTTATGGTATCACAATTTTGCAATTGTTTAAGTCCTTTATTCAAACTAATATGAAACTGTCGCTAAGGATCTAAATTTTAATAAACAGAGGGCGTAAAGAAATAGCTACATTTTAGTTCCATTGTATAACAAAATCTATAAATTCATTCATATTTATTAAAAAATTCCGATTCCAATTTGAAATTTGTTTTTGAATCCAGTTTCTCTGTAGAATTCAGTTTGTTATTGGTTAAGGTTATGTCACACTGAAATGTTGTTTTGTATGAGAATTTGAAACTTACTTCTTAAGGAAAAATTTAATACTCTTAGTTTATGTGTATATTAACATTCACACCTATTCAGTATGCAGTACATTCTAAGCAATTCCGATTTCAATATATTCGTACAGCAGTTAATCTGTCAGAAGCTAAGTCCTTCAACTCAACCAGTTTACAAGACGCGGCTTATAATCCAGTACATACGGCAGTTATTTTATTAGACGCAAATTACAGGCTTGTGCGTCGCTTTAAGTTTACACAGAATGATTATACGCACTTTATGCTTAATTTTATAAGAACATATTCTTACTTTTTAGTGCTTATTTTCGCATTTTTAAGCGTATGTATAAGCACTTATACTCGTATTTTTAAGTGCATATAACCCGATCCATAGTTATAGTAAGTTACAAGTTAACCTTTGCCTTTGTGGGCCTTTGCCCACCTTTGGTGGGCAAACAACACAATCAAATTATTGAAGAATTGTTATTCTAATTATCTTGATCTGAATACTATTTTCTCACTGAAGTTTTCTACTAAGGGGTCTGGATTGTTCAAATAGTGGAGGATCTAATTGAAAATTGTCGAATAATTGATCTTATTCAACTATAATTGAATAATTAGTTATTAAAGGTGCAAATTCACCTAAGTGTAATTCACCGCCAAATTTCAACCACGTGAATGGGGATAACCTGCACAAATCTGATGATTATCAAAAAACTCGGCTGTTGAGTCAATTGAACAGCACAGTCTATAGAAGGCCGTCACTGCCTTTGTTAACCAGTGACTAGCTTGGGTATGTGTTGTTCCATACTATAAATAATTGATCAAATTAATGATATGATTAAATATTATATGTGGAACAACGGCTGTCGGCACTCTTTATGATGAATGGAGACTCAATTACCTGTCAACATTGTGGGCAAGATATTATTGGGAGACAACATAGAAGAAAATGCACAAGAAGTTCATGTGTCAAACAGTACCATCGCACGTGTCTTCCAAAGGTGTCATCTACTGAGTTTTATACATCGCAAGGAAATTGGAAATGTGAAAATTGTAAAGAAGAAGAATTTCAAAAAAGTCAACCATGTGATTTACTACAAGTGAAGGATCAACAAATCTCATTAAATGTAGTAACCTCTCAGGAACAATATTCCGAAAACAAGCAGATTGGATACTGTAAGAAAACGATAACGAAAATAATTAACCCTTGTAAAACTGACGCACTACCTTTAATTCATAGGGATAATATCTTAAATGATTCTAACATAGGTATTGAATCTAATGAATTAGTTCATGTTCCCAATTGTTACCTAAAGTCACAGGGATTTAAACTAGCTCATTTAAATATAAATAGCCTGAGAAGTAAAGTAGATGAGATCAAATTAATTCTTTTAGAGCATAAGCTTAATATTTTAACGCTAACGGAAACTAAACTTAATGAAAATGACTTTGATAATTCTCTTTACATCGAGGGTTATTATCTAGTAAGAATAGACTCAAATTTTAAAAAACATGGAGGAGAAATTTGTTTATTTATAGATAATAGCTCGTTATACGAAGTAATTAATATAAATAAAGAAATAGATAGTATGAATCTTCCACTAGGAGTTGAATTGGCATCAGTTATAGTTAAGCCTAAATATCAAAAGAAAATTCTTTTANGAATTGTCAAAAAGCTACGAAATATTTGAGGGCGTCCCACAGGGTTCAATATTGGGCCCTATGCTATTTTCTCTCTTTATAAATAACTTAAAGGAAGTTTTTGAGATTAAAGAAATAGATTTCATACTATATGCAGATGATCCAGCAATATTCTGCTATAACAATGATATACACAAATCTATAGCAATATTATCTGAAACAATGAAACTTCTGGATAATTGGTGCAATAAGACAGGTTTATTAAAGAATTATGAAAAAACAGAGTTCATGGTTTTTAAAAAACCGATGGATAATTCAAATATAACAGTGGGTGAAGTTAAATTTAATGATAGAGTTATAAAAAAATCGGAATCTTTTAAATACTTGGGAATAGTGTTAGATGAGACTCTCTCATTTTCTCAACACATTTATAATGTGGAAAAAAAAGTGGCAAGAGGGTGTGGTAGCCTAGAATTTGTTAAAAGAAAAATTAATCATCACATATTTAACTACTTAATACTACATACATACTACTTAATGCTTATGTTCTATCACATATCAATTTCTGCTATTCAGTATGGGGTGACAATCAAAATAAACTGACTAATCTTCAGAACAACGTTGATAAAATTTTAGTCTCATTCTTTTTTCCAAATACAAGTAAAAGAAAAAATGAGTTTTCTAAAAAGTCTTTCAGTGATAGAGCAATACTGATATGGAATAAATTCATCCAAACTCATAACTTGGACGAAATAGTCACATTGGGAAAGTTGTAAAAAGAAGCTAAAGATTGGGTAAAGGAATCGAGAACTGTAGAATTTACCAGTATGTAAATTAACTATGGGCTATAACCAACTCATGCCAATTCAAAGTGTAAATCACTCTAAAAATTAAGATTACTTATTATTATTTTACTTAATTAGTCCTGCGTATGCGGGGGTGTCTTAGCAAATTAACATTTTTATAAAAATGATGCTCTCTGACACTTGAATAAATTATCAAACAAAAAACAAAACAAATCGGGGGAAAGCCAACAGGTTGACAATAAGCGAAGTGTGACATTAGGGGGCNGCGGGGGTGTCTTAGCAAATTAACATTTTTATAAAAATGATGCTCTCTGACACTTGAATAAATTATCAAACAAAAGACAAAACAAATCGGGGGAAAGCCAACAGGTTGACAATAAGCGAAGTGTGACATTAGGGGGTAGTGACAGTAAGCTAAAACCACTGTATCATTAATTCAATCTTAATTTGTGATTTTTATCATTCTATGTAATTTTCTTATCGCACGGTTATTGTAATGATCCTTAAATTTTTTCCCTTTTCTTGTCCTCATAACAGTAAGTAAGACTATTTTCACCAACAACCAGTTGATCAGCAGTGTAACATTATATATATACAGTAAAAAATTTAAATGCGTTTAAGGTGTGAAATTCTTGACATCTTATGTACAATTCCCGATATCCACGTTAACATTCTAAATAACAAATCTTTTGACTATTTTATACCTGCTTCATCAAAGTTTAGTACTCTTTGTACCAAAAGTGATTTCCTGTTCTTGATTCAAATAAGCATGAAATGGAAAGTCACTTTTGGTACAAAAGGTACTAAATTTTGGCTAGCCTTGTACAATAAATTATCCCAACTAGTTCCTTTCTCCAACTAATTTTCAATTGATTATTTAAATTTGTATTGACTAATTTGACATTTAGCAACTCTATGGTGCAACTTTGGTGAGAAAGCGAATTCTTTGGTCTACTCGTCACTTTGCCTACTATATAAATTTTCTTCTGTATCGTAAAAACAAAATCTTACTAAAACTCATCGTAGCAGCATCCTAGTTACTTGAATTTAACTAAAATTAAGATATTCGTCATATACAAGCAACATAAGTGTCCTGATTTATATCAGGAATCAATTTATTAAAATTTTCACATCCTTGTCTTGGTAACTGTATTTTAATTTTTCGTAATCAAATCAACTAACTGGAGAATCATACCTGCACATTGTGTTAACCTTAATTGGAAAACTAGCTTCAGGGGTATGAATTAGAGAAAAGAAAAGGAAATGTTTAGGCTTTTGTTATCCCTTTTGTTGAAAATGACCTTGTAACTACTGACCTATTGAACTTCACCAAATTTTATTGTCCTATTTGTATATTTTTCAGGTAGAAAATATTGAAAAGTGGTAGAGGGCAAGGACAGTTGAGGTTATATAAACAGCCCTACTCAATACTGATCCTCCGGAGTTTTATTTTGCTCAGGTGTAACAGCGTGGAGACGTCCTTTGAATATCCGTTGCATTTTTTTTATTGTAATTTTATAAATTATTTATAAATTATTGTAAAAAAAGTAATTATTGAAAAGTTTAATCTCACTTATTACAAATACCCTACGATACTAATTAAAGAAGAGGTAGGTCAAAAGTGACGTGAAACTTTGGAAGTTTTCGACAATGAATTTTTTGAGAAAGAAAGATTCGTGGGTAAGTTTTAATTAATTTGTGAAATCTAGTTTCAAATACTTAAAGAGAGATTAGCACTGTTAATTAGACAGCAATTTGTTCTATCTACTTCTGTTAGAATTGTTTATAATTGATGGCATTTACAGTAAACTGCTTTAAATTACATGAATCGTCACAGTTTGTATAAATTTGAGTTCAAACATAACATTGCACTGCGTACAATTAAAACCATTAAAAATTTCGAATTTTGACTTATATTTTTCAAAATGAAAAAAAATTGTTAGAAAACTACTCATAAAGGCTTAGTTATTTCATATTTTTGTTTGTTGGACGCATCAAGTGAGTAGCTACATAGTTCTTACAATAATGTTTGTTGGTGGCAAATAATTGTCAATGATTTAAAGTTAGATGTAAAAATTGTTTGCATATTATTCAGTGCTATACACAATTAGTTTCAATTTGCAAAATTTGCTTCCTCATTAGATCATTGAAGTATTGAATTTTTTTTTTCAGAAAATCATTGTTTCCTTGGAAATGTAACAGATTTCCGGTTAATTAAAATTTAGTTGATAACTGGTACAAAGAAATGAAAAAATTCAAACATTCAATTCAAAAGTCAGCGTTAGTCTTGAAAAGCTAAAAATATAATTAAACTTAAATGTCTTGTTATTCTTTGACAAAACTATAGGAATGACATATTTTGAAAAAAAAATATCAAATTTAGCTTATAATTGGTCAAATCTCTCTGTGAATTATAATGTTTGTCTTAATCTTGAAAATTTTACGTAATGCCTTCTTTTTGGTACCAAAAGAACAGTAATTAAGTTCAGATAGCATAATTAGAAATAAACAAGGTACAATTGTATAAATACTTGATATGAGAATTAGAAGCCTGTTGCATATCGTACGAGTCAGGATCAAATTGATATATTTTACTAACCATACAGAATAACTAAATTATCCTAAAACATCAATTTTGTTAACCATTTTTTTACAAAATTGTATTAAATTTGAACCTGAATTCATTCCCGCGTCTTATGCAAGCAGTTCACTTTCACCATTATTTTCGATATATTATTTCAGATTTTGGATTCGCTGTATACTTGATGATTTTTGGTGCTCAAAAGTGAATTTGTGCATATTAGCTATGTGTTTAAGAAAATGTTTATGAATAATAAACCTACAATATTGACTGCCAAAGTTTAAGCTAATAATTTAATGTAATCAACAATAAGTCATTCAAATTTTGTTAATTTTTTATGAATAGGCACTACGTGGATTTTTGTTACTGCTACTGGATGCAAATTTATTGAGTGTTAGCTGGGGAGCTGTTATTCCAGCAAATACCAAGCTGTCACTATCACGATTTTCACTCTCGTCTTCATCTCTTCAGGATTTTGACAATGGAAAAATTACCGATGACTTTCATTCCTTACATATTACTCAAAGTATGGGAAATAATGAAGCAGAACTGCAAGAATTCAAAGAAAGTATAAGTAAGTCATATCAAAAATATAAGAATGAGTAGAGAATTTGGATAACTTCTGATGTTCACGATACAAAAAGTGTTTTTTTTTAGTGTGAATATTTGGTATGAGAATGATACATATCATTATTAAATCATACAAGTTCGCTTGTGTAACTTATAAACCTGCAAACTATAAACACATGGAAATTATTTGATTTCTCAGGAGTAAATTTATTAAAACAAGTTCAAGTACTCATACTCATTTTTTTTCTCTTACGAATCATTACGTATTGAAAATTAGGGTTATTTTCACTCAAAAACCTAAAATTTTACCTATACTAATCTAAAAATTGTTGCTTGATGTAATTATCCAAAATGACTCAAATGTCATGATTAAAATCTTAATGTTGTTTCAAATAATACTACATATAAATTTCAATACTCTCACCACCATCCACTCCCTCTTCTTTTTTGATGGTCGTTTTCTTTGGAATCTGCAAGCTTAAAATAAGATTCCATATTTTGCAAGAAATCGGATGACCCAACAATGATGTATTTACTCTTCTAAGTATTATAAATGTGTGAGCTAGAAAATATAGGTTTGTTCTGTAGCCATATTACAAATAATTTAATTCCTTATTCAATTCGCAAATGCAAAATAATTAGTGACAACAATCCTGTTTGATTCAAGTTTTTAATTCCCATTTCTTCACAGTTTTGAACCTTGGGCTTTTGCGACAATGAATAATTTTAAAACAAATATTCTTAATTCAAAACAAATACACTTGCATTGCAAACAAAATGCTTTTTTAGATAAATATGTATAGCTATAATTGTTAGGAATTTCCAAAAACTTTAGTTTACGGACTTAATTGATACTAATATATTGTCCATTTGTATCCGCAATTTTCTATTATTAATTATCATTTGAAAATCATGCTAAAGAAAATTTGAGTGACACTAAGAGATCGGATGTATTACTCAACTTTCAGAATTAAAACTTCACAAGATTCAAGTATAAGCATTAAAAAAAATTTTTTTTTTGCTTTCGTTTCATATTTTTGCACCCTCTGCATACAAGAAATTCTCATAACAAGATTTCTGTCATTTATGCTCCAATTACACTAGGCAAGTTTATGCGAAAGTTTTAATGAAATTTTGAAATTTTTGGTGTAATCGCACATGAAATCTTACAATTTCTCTTGCACAACGTCATCATACGCTAGAAAAATTTCAAGATCCGAAATTGCAATCGAATGCAATTTCGATCATGAAACTTTACAACTTTTGAATATTTTGGTTCAAATAGTAAAATCAAATAGTAAAAAATCTCGTAAAAAACAAGTTAATGCGGGACAAGTTTTATTTTGAAAAAACATCAATTTAACAAAAATCCGAGGCGGGTTTTCAAATATAAATCATTTGAGGCAAGTTGAGCGGAAGTGATAATAGGTGAATTTCATAGGTTTGGTTACTAGTGTAATCAATAATGAAACAAAAGTTTCATACAACTTCTTGCACAAGAAATTGCATAAAACTTTTGAACAAAAGTTGCGCAACTTTTGCTCTCTGGTGTAATTGTAGCATTACGGTTGACACCAAAACTTACTGATTTAAAACCTATATCCTACGTCACACTGCTGACGAAAGGTCCCATCACCTCCTGCACGAATGTCTACCCAGCCAATCATGAAATTAATGACTTGGTGATCCTGGCTGTATGATTAGCTATCCAACCACGCAATAGTTGTTGCGAAAACATTGTTCGTATGCAATACCAGTTTCACTAAACACGTAGGCCGGATATTCGATATCCGCCTGGATATCAGAGATCCGGCAAATAAAAAACATAAATTACGCTTGTTATCCGTTTCTGATATCATACCTGATATCCGTTTCTGATATCATACCTGATATCCGTTTCGAATATTATGCTGGATATTTGTTTCGGATATCATGCGGATATCCGTTTCGGATATCTGATATCATGTAATTACAAACCGCTGTACATCCGTTTCTGATATCATGCCGGATATCCGTTTCTGATATCATGCCTGATATCCGATATCCGACAAATAAAAAAGGCTAGATAACCGTTCTAATATCATGTTTTTATATTAGTTTTGGGTATCCTGCCAGATATTCGATATCAGGCAAATAAAAACGCTGAATATCAATCAAATCTGCTGGATATGCTATCCGCAACATCCCTAGTTGCAATATAAATGGCAGCATGTATTATGTATGGACAGCAATTGTTACAGCAGCGCTATGAAGCTCAAAAGTTCGTAACACAGGAGCTTATGTATATCCGGACTCCGGAGCACCTATAGCTTATGTCACGCTATGTATGATCGCAGTATTAAAATTTCATGATAGAAACACTGATTAATAACATTAACCTGAAAGAGAAAGCTTGACTTTTCTTGTAGCGAATTCTCGCTGGTTGCAATGTATGGGTGGCAGTCCATTCAGGAAGTAAAAAACAGGATATCCTATGTATAAAGATTTTTGGCTTAAACTTTAAAAATCTATTAAAACTTCAAAACCTTTTAAAATTTTATACTTTAAATTCAAAAAAACTTTTAGTTCTAATAACTTGAGTAGAGTTTTGTGTATTAATTCCACACCGGTTATTTTGGTTTAACATATTCATACGGTGGAGCCTGGTTATATTGAATATTCGCTTAAAATGCAGGAATTTATTCTGTCAACTTTTCATGTGAACGGTTCGGTAAAATCCTGCTAGAATGAAACAGACAATTGTCTAAGTTTAGGTTTAATTAACTGACTCCCCGTACCACAATATATTCCAACATTTGTTGCTTTTTAATATATTTATAAAAAAATAATTTAAATTTGTAAAGGTCAAATTAACTTAAAATTTTGGATACTATAGTTAAAACTGTTTCAACGTGAGGAAATAAAAAAATACTGATTGTGAGGATATAATGTGCAATCGCTCGTTTTAGAGTCTTGGTAGCAGATTTAGCGTTTAGAAAAAAAAAGTCGTCCAGATCATCTAGCATGATCAACAGCCAAGACAATGTGATCGCCCGAATAAATACCCAACCGTGCTTGTGGCCTATGCTCTTTATTTAGAAAGTAGTTTTATTTTGCAATAAATGATTGCAATAAATGTTTCAGAAAAATATTTGAAGAGTCGTGCACTACTACGAAAAGATCATGCCACTAAGATCACTTTTAGTGAGAAACTATGGTTTTTTGAAACTTGAAGTTCTTGAAAATGTTTTTGAATCATCAATATTCTAGTAGATCGTTTTAAAAGAACATCTTAAAATTTGAATTTACAAAAAATCATAACTTCTCACCTAGCCATCGTGGAAGCATTATTATTTGGACTTGATACACTACTTTTCAAATGTCTTGCTGAAATTGTTTTTATTTATTGTGAAAAAATTGTTTTGTAAAGCTCATGTTCAATCGAAATATCCCACTATTTCCTTCAGCAAAGAGCATAAGCGATAAAAGAGGTAATTTATTGAAGCATACAGTATTTATATATTTGAACAAAGTTGTGCTTCCGTTTCAGTTTTCGGATAATTGGATTTTGAAATTTTGAAACTAAATTTCATTTGTACTTTTATTCGAATTAGGATGTAAGCAATGAGTTTATTTAATTTGAGACTTACAAGGTAAATAATTTTCGCCCACTTAATTATTGGTGATACCGATACTCAGTTACGGATATCCCGGCGTGCGATACGTCGGTGACTCTGCGTCAAGCCTATGAGAATGAAAAACTGTTAATTCGGTGGTTTTACAAATATATTTTTAACTATAGTACAAAAATTGCACTTTTGTTTAAAATTTTTGATCCGACATGATTACATTTTAGTTTCATCTCCAACATTTGCGTTTAAAATTTAAAAGAACCTAACAATCTTTTAAAATATTTCAATTAGAAAAGCTCCGGACTTATTATTACTATCTCCTTTCCGAATCTAAGAATTCTAATATATTTATTTCACTTTCCACCGCGAAATGAAATAAATCATAGCATTACTATTTTTATTAACTTTGCCAAAAAGAGAAAATAGTTTTTATCTCCTTACTAATTATTTTATTTACCTGTATTTAGCACCTCCAGATCCTCAATATCCAGATCATTCCAAACAAGACGCAAATATCGATATGGATCACGGATGGTTCCATAAACTAACAAACACTCTTCGGTACAAACGACAATTGGTAGAAAGTGAGAAGGCTTCGAACAAACCACTTCGAAATCCAATCCTGGACATACTTTTGAACATATTCTACAAAGTTTTTGCTAATGCCATTCAATATTGGATGAATCAGGTAATCGAATTCAAAAATTCTCTAAATATTAAATTTATCAGGTTAACAACACTCGGAGATACGCCGGATTTGAAAGATATTTTTACAACCTTCAATATTTCAAAATGTACTCCAATTTATCTCATTTCTGCTGGAATCAAAGGAAATTTATCACTCCGTACAACATCTTCAATCTCACTTGACCAGTTCCTTGCGTCTGATGAACAAATCGCTTTATCAGAAGGTAGCTATACGAATGATATCACAATTTTATGGCGAAGTGTTACATCAAGTAGATTTAGCTAATTTGGTTTAAACTATTAATCAGCAGATGACACTACCAAACTACAGTATTTCACCGTTACTCTCGACGACGAAGCTCAATTTGCGGACAACTCTGGAATCCGCAGCCCAATTCTAGACACTGTCGGTAGCTTTCTTTTCCAAGCTTTCACCACTGCAATTCAATTTTGGGGGAAGGGAGTATCTGAACTTAAAAAGTCACTCAACATAAAAATTATCAAATTAACGTCATTGGATGAGGCTGATGAACTGACTGATATATTTAGCACCTATAACATTTCAAACCAAACCCCTCTCTTCCTGATATCTGGCGGAATTAAGGCTAATATTTCTACAAAAAAATTTTCTTTTGTGTCATTGGATGAATTTCTAAGGAGTACTCAACCGGATATTACATACACAATTAACAGCAATATACCTAGCGCTCCTACAGTAACTTCTTTTGACATAAATTTCCCCTCATCGCCTGGTCAGAGTAAACTTGAGGATGATGGTATTGAACAAGATGATCAACTTCACCGTCGAAGCGTCGGTAATAACCTGCACAAAAAATTTAAAAAAAATGCACTGTGTACATTTAGCTCACTTTTTAGCCAATGACGGACAAAAAGATATGGCAAATTTGGAAACTGACTTCGAGTTGCACAAAAATTATTCAGATGTGACCACAACGCCAGCAGCTCCAACAAAGTATCTACTCAATGACTCATCAGATACCTTTCATACAATTCCACGCAGTCACCCTGGAGAAGATGGTCAAAATTCGAAATACGGATTTGTATACACAAAGGGACAAAACAGTTTAGGTAAGCAACCAATCATAAAAATGCAAGTGATAGCGAGTACATAGTTTGAATATTTTATAGCAAATAATTATCCAGATTCACACAATTATCATTTGAACAGTGATGTTGATGCTGGCAAATCAAACCACGGTCTTGTCGAAAGACCAAAACCCTTAAAAACCGAAAGAGAAAAACGTGTTGGCACAAATAGTAAGCACCCTCAATCACCAAATATGGCGGAAACTGATGAGAATACTTCCACAAAAATTGTTGATGGGGCAACACAAGCGAATGCATATGCTAAAGCGGAATTGTATTCCCAAACAACAGAATTCACACCCAAAAAGTCATCAGTGGATAAGGTACATAAAGCAGCAATCGCAAATGCACATTTGACACAATCTGGGCAAAGCTACAATCCAAAAGCAGAAGCAGGAGCAAGTGCAAAGCTCACTAATTCCCCTGATGGTTTAAGCCTTCAAGATGCACAGGTTGACGTAGGAGTACATCTGGAAATGTTACCAATGGATAATTTTACCCAAACTTTAATAACGCTGCCAATTTTGTATCCATCGAATATCGAAACAAGCAAAGAGAACCTTTCATCCAACCATAATTTAATAATAGGAGTGCATGACACAAATTATAATCAAAAAAACGAATCATCATCAACCCTACAGACAATTAGTAATCAGAAGTATAGTTTCCATGCTTCTGACACTGACACCAAATCACATAAGCAATCTGACGTACAGAGTTTGCGAGAATCAAACTCAACCAAAACTGCACATTCAATCAGTCAGCTGAGCATAACGCACTTGGACAATTCATACTTATCTCTGACAGGGAAACCTGCAACTAAATCCGGTTTGAAACAATACAACGAAGATAACAGTAAAAATACTTCAAAAATGAATCCCAATAAATATAACCAATCCACCAGTCGCGAAAACGAGTCATCACAAATTGCTAAATTAATGGATTCGGGATCCACGAAATTCAGCTACTTGCAACAAGCTGCAAAAGATATGACATCAGACAAGTCCGAGAAACAAGTAGAAACAGAAAACTCTAAACAAAAATCAGCGGCTGAGGTCACAGCTCAGTTGCTAACAACATCGCTAACATCTCACCCCCAAGAACAAACAGAAACGAGTACGAGTTTAGAACAGCAAACATTTGAGAAGTCCGTGAGAGGAAAGAGTGGTTCGTCACAAGAAACTACACAAACTGACCAATCTCACCAGCAAAGTTCAGTTAGTTCAAGTTCCTTTCAACAAAATATAGTACAATCAGTATCCAAAACAACCAGCCAAACGCAAGACACTTCGAAAAAATTTCAAAATCAAGAAAAAGATGAACTAGGACTTGACACCTCGCAACAAACTCTGGAACAAACAGATCCCAAAAGCAGTTGTCTGTTACAAGGAATATTCCAAACCAGTCATTCAGCACAGCAGAATGAAATTGATCTATTGTCAGCGGAAAAAGACCCCAAAGCGACCAACATTGCGTTAAAAATGCAAACAAAAGAAAAATTGCCAGCAGATAAGGAAAAACAAACTGCAGCAATTGATGAAAATACAGGAAAAAATATTCAACCACACAAAGAAATCCAGCCACTGAAAACTACACAACCTGCTCATTCTCAACCACAAATCACAATTAGTTCAACCTCCTTTGACGAAAATCCCGAACAGGCACCTTCCCAGAACAACACCCAATGGCAACATGCATCACTCGCATCTAACACTCAAGAGCAAGCGGCAATTAGTTCGAGTTCACAACAAACATCTCAAACGTCTGAAAGTTCACAAAGTAGTCAGTCCCAAGAAACCACACAAACTGCCCACTCTCACAAGCAAACTTCAGTTAGTTCAAGCTCGTCTGAACACAATTGGGAACAATCAGGGTCCGAGACCAGCAGCCAGTCCCAACAACCATCGCAGGCATTTCAGTCGCAAAAACAATCGGAGATGAGTTCGATTTCGACGAACCAAAATTCTTTGCAATCCTCTAGTGCTGCTTCCAGTGAGTCGCATGAGACATCCCTAACGGCTCAGAACCAACAACAATCTGATGTGAACGCATACTTGGTGGGGCAACATGTACAACAAACGCTGGGAGATACCGGTAGTGAGTCACAGGGTATTTCACACACATTTCAGACTCAAGAACAGGATAAAATGGGTGTAGCAACCTCCAATGAAAATGCAGAAGAAGTAGAGAAAGATAGCAGCAGCCAGTTACAAGGAGTTTTGACAAACAATCAGTCAAAAGATCAAGGTGAAATTGGTTCTATGTCAACGCACCAAACCGCTATACAGTCCGAGGAAGCTGCCAATGTGCAGTCCGAAATAAGTTTCCCACTGGTTCCTGAAGACCAAGCTTCAATACTTTCCGATACGGTACAAAATGCTCAACAAACAGAGACAGAGAGCGGAAATCAACCTTTAACAATAACACAAACTGAACAGTCTCAAGCCCAATCTACAAGTAACTTAGCACCCTCTGAGGATAATCTCAAAGTGTCACCGTCAAAGGACAACAACCAGTGGCAAGATGCATCGCTAGCGTCTAACACTCAAGAGCAAGCAGCAATTAGTTCAAGTTCACAACAAGCATCTCAAATGTCTGAACGTGCACAAAGTAGCCAGTCCCAAGAAACCACACAAACTGCCCAATCTCACAAGCAAGCTTCAGTTATCTCAAGCTCATCTGAACAAAATTGGGAACAATTAGCGCCCGAGACCAGCAGCCAGTCCCAACAATCATCCCAGGCATTACAGTCTCAAGAACAATTGGAAATGAGTTCGACTTCGACGAACCAAAATTCTTTCCAATCGTCTAGTGCTGCTTCCAGTCAGTCGCATGAGACATCCCTAACGGCTCAGAACCAACAACAATCTGATGTGATGGCAAACTTGGTGGAGCAACATGCACCACAAACGCTGGTAGATACCGGTAGTGAGTCACAGGGTATTTCACCTACATTTCAGACTCAAGAACAAGATAAAATGGGTGTAGTAACCTCGAATGAAAATGCAGAAGAAGTAGAGAAAGGTAGCAGCAGCCAGTTACAAGGAGTTTTGACAAACACTCAGTCAGAAGATCAAGGTGAAATTGGTTCTATGTCAACGCATCAAACCGCTATACAGTCCGAGGAAGCTACCAATGTGCAGTCCGAAATAAGTTTACCACTGCTTCCTGAGGAACAGGCTTATATAATTTCCAATACGGTACAAAATTCTCAACAGACAGAGACAGAGAGCGGAGATCAACCTTTAAAAATAACACAAACTGAACAGTCTCAAGCCCAATCTACAAGTAACTTAGCACCCTCTGAGGATAATTTCAAAGTGTCACCGTCAAAGGACAACAACCAGTGGCGAAATGCATCGCTCGTATCTAACACTCAAGAGCAAGCGGTAATTAGTTCGAGTTCACAACAAACATCTCAAATGTCTGAAAGCGCACAAAGTAGCCAGTCCCAAGAAACCACACAAACTGCCCAATCTCACAAGCAAGCTTCAGTTATCTCAAGCTCATCTGAACAAAATTGGGAACAATTAGCGCCCGAGACCAGCAGCCAGTCCCAACAATCATCCCAGGCATTACAGTCTCAAGAACAATTGGAAATGAGTTCGACTTCGACGAACCAAAATTCTTTCCAATCGTCTAGTGCTGCTTCCAGTCAGTCGCATGAGACATCCCTAACGGCTCAGAACCAACAACAATCTGATGTGATGGCAAACTTGGTGGAGCAACATGCACCACAAACGCTGGTAGATACCGGTAGTGAGTCACAGGGTATTTCACCTACATTTCAGACTCAAGAACAAGATAAAATGGGTGTAGTAACCTCGAATGAAAATGCAGAAGAAGTAGAGAAAGGTAGCAGCAGCCAGTTACAAGGAGTTTTGACAAACACTCAGTCAGAAGATCAAGGTGAAATTGGTTCTATGTCAACGCATCAAACCGCTATACAGTCCGAGGAAGCTGCCAATGTGCAGTCCGAAATAAGTTTCCCACTGCTTCCTGAGGAACAGGCTTATATAATTTCCAATACGGTACAAAATTCTCAACAAACAGAGACAGAGAGCGGAGATCAACCTTTAAAAATAACACAAACTGAACAGTCTCAAGCCCAATCTACAAGTAACTTAGCACCCTCTGAGGATAATTTCAAAGTGTCACCGTCAAAGGACAACAACCAGTGGCGAAATGCATCGCTCGTATCTAACACTCAAGAGCAAGCGGTAATTAGTTCGAGTTCACAACAAACATCTCAAATGTCTGAAAGCGCACAAAGTAGCCAGTCCCAAGAAACCACACAAACTGCCCAATCTCACAAGCAAGCTTCAGTTATCTCAAGCTCATCTGAACAAAATTGGGAACAATTAGCGCCCGAGACCAGCAGCCAGTCCCAACAATCATCCCAGGCATTACAGTCTCAAGAACAATTGGAAATGAGTTCGACTTCGACGAACCAAAATTCTTTCCAATCGTCTAGTGCTGCTTCCAGTCAGTCGCATGAGACATCCCTAACGGCTCAGAACCAACAACAATCTGATGTGATGGCAAACTTGGTGGAGCAACATGCACCACAAACGCTGGTAGATACCGGTAGTGAGTCACAGGGTATTTCACCTACATTTCAGACTCAAGAACAAGATAAAATGGGTGTAGTAACCTCGAATGAAAATGCAGAAGAAGTAGAGAAAGGTAGCAGCAGCCAGTTACAAGGAGTTTTGACAAACACTCAGTCAGAAGATCAAGGTGAAATTGGTTCTATGTCAACGCATCAAACCGCTATACAGTCCGAGGAAGCTACCAATGTGCAGTCCGAAATAAGTTTACCACTGCTTCCTGAGGAACAGGCTTATATAATTTCCAATACGGTACAAAATTCTCAACAGACAGAGACAGAGAGCGGAGATCAACCTTTAAAAATAACACAAACTGAACAGTCTCAAGCCCAATCTACAAGTAACTTAGCACCCTCTGAGGATAATTTCAAAGTGTCACCGTCAAAGGACAACAACCAGTGGCGAAATGCATCGCTCGTATCTAACACTCAAGAGCAAGCGGTAATTAGTTCGAGTTCACAACAAACATCTCAAATGTCTGAAAGCGCACAAAGTAGCCAGTCCCAAGAAACCACACAAACTGCCCAATCTCACAAGCAAGCTTCAGTTAGCTCAAGCTCGTCTGAACAAAATTGGGAACAATCAACGTCCGAGACCAGCAGCCAGTCCCAACAATCATCGCAGGAATTTCAGTCTCAAGAACAATTGGAAATGAGTTCGACTTCGACGAACCAAAATTCTTTTCAATCCTCTAGTGCTGCTTCCAGTCAGTCGCATGAGACATCCCTAACGGCTCAGAACCAACAACAATCTGATGTGGACGCAAACTTGGTGGAGCAACATGCACCACAAACGCTGGTAGATACCGGTAGTGAGTCACAGGGTATTTCACAAACATTTCAGGCTCAAGAACAGGATAAAACGGGTGTAGTAACCTCCAATGAAAATGCAGAAGAAGTAGAGAAAGATAGCAGCAGCCAGTTACAAGGAGTTTTGACAAACACTCAGTCAGAAGATCAAGGTGAAATTGGTTCTTTGTCAACGCATCAAACCGCTATACAGTCCGAGGAAGCTGCCAATGTGCAGTCCGAAATAAGTTTCCCACTGCTTCCTGCGGAACAGGCTTCTATAATTTCCGATACGGTACAAAATGCTCAACAAACAGAGACAGAGAGCGGAAATCAACCTTTAGAAATAACACAAACTGCACAGTCTCAAGTCCAATCTACAAGTAACTTAGCACCCTCTGAGGATAATCTTAAAGTGTCAGCGTCAAAGGACAACAACCAGTGGCAAGATGCATCGCTCGCACCTAACACTCAAGAGCAAGCGGCAATTAGTTCGAGTTCACAACAAACATCTCAAATGTCTGAAAGCGCACAAAGTAGCCAGTCCCAAGAAACCACACAAACTGCCCAATCTCACAAGCAAGCTTCAGTTAGCTCAAGCTCGTCTGAACAAAATTGGGAACAATCAGCGTCCGAGACCAGCAGCCAGTCCCAACAATTATCGCAGGCATTTCAGTCTCAAGAACAATTGGAAATGAGTTCGACTTCGACGAACCAAAATTCTTTTCAATCCNGTCTGAAAGCGCACAAAGTAGCCAGTCCCAAGAAACCACACAAACTGCCCAATCTCACAAGCAAGCTTCAGTTATCTCAAGCTCATCTGAACAAAATTGGGCACAATTAGCGCCCGAGACCAGCAGCCAGTCCCAACAATCATCCCAGGCATTACAGTCGCAAGAACAATTGGAAATGAGTTCGACTTCGACGAACCAAAATTCTTTCCAATCGTCTAGTGCTGCTTCCAGTCNGTTACAAGGAGTTTTGAAAAACACTCAGTCAGAAAATCAAGGTGAAATTGGTTCTTTGTCAACGCATCAAACCGCTACACAGTCTGAGGAAGCTGCCAATGTGCAGTCCGAAATAAGTTTCCCACTGCTTCCTGCGGAACAGGCTTCTATAATTTCCGATACGGTACAAAATGCTCAACAAACAGAGACAGAGAGCGGAAATCAACCTTTAGAAATAACACAAACTGCACAGTCTCAAGTCCAATCTACAAGTAACTTAGCACCCTCTGAGGATAATCTTAAAGTGTCAGCGTCAAAGGACAACAACCAGTGGCAAGATGCATCGCTCGCACCTAACACTCAAGAGCAAGCGGCAATTAGTTCGAGTTCACAACAAACATCTCAAATGTCTGAAAGTGCACAAAGTAACCAGTCCCAAGAAACCACACAAACTGTCCAATCTCACAAGCAAGCTTCAGTTAGCTCAAGCTCGTCTGAACAAAATTGGGAACAATCAACGTCCGAGACCAGCAGCCAGTCCCAACAATCATCGCAGGAATTTCAGTCTCAAAAACAATTGGAAATGAGTTCGACTTCGACGAACCAAAATTCTTTTCAATCCTCTAGTGCTGCTTCCAGTCAGTCGCATGAGACATCCCTAACGGCTCAGAACCAACAACAATCTGATGTGAAAGCAAACTTGGTGGAGCAACATGCACCACAAACGCTGGTAGATACCGGTAGTGAGTCACAGGGTATTTCACAAACATTTCAGGCTCAAGAACAGGATAAAATGGGTGCAGTAACCTCCAATGAAAATGCAGAAGAAGTAGAGAAAGATAGCAGCAGCCAGTTACAAGGAGTTTTGACAAACACTCAGTCAGAAGATCAAGGGGAAATTGGTTCTTCGTCAACGCATCAAACCGCTATACAGTCCGAGGAAGCTGCCAATGTGCAGTCCGAAATAAGTTTCCCACTGCTTCCTGCGGAACAGGCTTCTATAATTTCCGATACGGTACAAAATGCTCAACAAACAGAGACAGAGAGCGGAAATCAACCTTTAGAAATAACACAAACTGCACAGTCTCAAGTCCAATCTACAAGTAACTTAGCACCCTCTGAGGATAATCTTAAAGTGTCAGCGTCAAAGGACAACAACCAGTGGCAAGATGCATCGCTCGCACCTAACACTCAAGAGCAAGCGGCAATTAGTTCGAGTTCACAACAAACATCTCAAATGTCTGAAAGTGCACAAAGTAGCCAGTCCCAAGAAACCACACAAACTGTCCAATCTCACAAGCAAGCTTCAGTTAGCTCAAGCTCGTCTGAACAAAATTGGGAACAATCAACGTCCGAGACCAGCAGCCAGTCCCAACAATCATCGCAGGAATTTCAGTCTCAAGAACAATTGGAAATGAGTTCGACTTCGACGAACCAAAATTCTTTTCAATCCTCTAGTGCTGCTTCCAGTCAGTCGCATGAGACATCCCTAACGGCTCAGAACCAACAACAATCTGATGTGAACGCAAACTTGGTGGAGCAACATGCACCACAAACGCTGGTAGATACCGGTAGTGAGTCACAGGGTATTTCACAAACATTTCAGGCTCAAGAACAGGATAAAACGGGTGTAGTAACCTCCAATGAAAATGCAGAAGAAGTAGAGAAAGATAGCAGCAGCCAGTTACAAGGAGTTTTGACAAACACTCAGTCAGAAGATCAAGGTGAAATTGGTTCTTTGTCAACGCATCAAACCGCTACACAGTCTGAGGAAGCTGCCAATGTGCAGTCCGAAATAAGTTTCCCACTGCTTCCTGAGGAACAGGCTTCTATAATTTCCGATACGGTACAAAATGCTCAACAAACAGAGACAGAGAGCTTTCGACTTCGACGAACCAAAATTCTTTTCAATCCTCTAGTGCTGCTTCCAGTCAGTCGCATGAGACATCCCTATCGGCTCAGAACCAACAACAATCTGATGTGAACGCAAACTTGGTGGAGCAACATGCACCACAAACGCTGGTAGA